>JANAVB010031617.1:18956053-19343835 GCA_029216955.1 Iris pallida
GTCATGTCTGAAGTAGAGTGAGTGAACTGCTATTCCTTTGTCTTTCCCACAACCTGTAAGTCCACACACGGGCGAGGGTTGCCTTTGCACCTGCGAGTCCACAATCGGGACGAGGGTGACTTGTCTTGAAAACTGACCTGTGAGTCCCATTCGGGGGCGAGGGTTGGTTTTCCATTGATCTACCAGCAGTTCATTTTATACATACTTGATCCCGTATCCGAGTTCATAGTACCTGTCAGTAGCCACTTGTCAGTCTCATGTCTAGTTCCTGTTTACACCCTGGTTATATTATTGTGTGATTAAACTGCTAGATAGGCATTTTTATGTATCTTGCTAGTCCTCTGAGGACCTGATGTTCTCTTAAGGTTTAGCGTTGTATGGAGTTAGCTAGTAGTTCTGGTTGGCAGAGTGATGATACGTTTGCGAGATCCAGGTATCATTATTGTATTTATTATCCTATCATGCTTTATATTCAGTACCATGTTATATCCTGCTTATTTATAGACTCATATTTCTTGGAGTCTAATCGAACAACATGCTAATGGGCTGCAGACCATGACCCATACTTGTTCATTCTTGTTTATATGATTCATGTGGATTGAGATATAGTTTAGATTAGATATGATACCATGACCTTGACTGCTTATACGTACTCGAGTCGGGCTGGAGTCCGTTCGACGTAGGCTTGCTCACGAGCTCACGTCCGAAAACCGGGGTGCGGTCGTGACAATTATGGATCACCAATACAAACTTCCTTAGGGATAATTATAGAAAGTTACCTAGTATGTGTTCACTTCTCATTAAAGGAACTCATTACAAGGTAATAGACTTAGTATACAAATAATGGTACTCCCATCGGAATAAAGTTATGACTAGAGCAAGACCAACTTATTAATTTATGACTAGAGAGACCACATATTAATTTTATTGTCATAAAGTTATGTTTACATGATAGTAAAATCATAAAGTATGTTAACATGACTGCTTTATTTGTATGACTAGAGCAAGACCACATATTAATTTTATTTGTCATAAAGTTATGTTAACATGATGTAAAATCAATAGGTAGTACCTACTTGAACAAAGTTGAATTTGTATATGTCCACATATCGTGGCATGCTAAATTCATGATGTTCAAGGTGTTGGTAAATTTCTTATTATTATTTGAGGGAAATATTTAATTAATTTAAAAGTTTTTCCTTGCATATTTTTATTTATGTGATTCTCAGGATTTCAAAAATGTGTTCTTTCGTCCACTATATGGTGATTCTTAAGAAAACAAAACTTACTGGAACTAATTATATGACTGGAAATGTAATCTGGACATTGTCTTGACTGTTGAGGAGTACAAATATGACTTGTTGAGGAATGCCCACCAAGCCTGATGCTAACTCTGATGAAGAGGTCAAAGAGGTTTATAAGAAGTAGAAAAAGGTAGATGAGATGGCGGTGGTGTACATTCTGGCATCTATGTCAAATGTACTGCAACATCAGCATCAACCCTGGCCACAACTTATGACAGGTGTATAACCTCATGGAACTCTTCGGACATCAGAGTAGAGCAACTAGGCATTTGCTATGAAGTATTTGATGAATACAAAAATGGCTTAGGGTTACACTAGTAAGGATCGTGGTTCTCAGATGATGGGTCATCTGAATGAGATAGAGATCCTTGGAGCTAAAATCGATGGGAAATTCCAGGTCGATATCATTCTTGGGACTTGCCTAAAGTTTTAACAATTTTTGCTTAATTACATGTGAACAAAAGGTTGTATAGTCTGGCAGAACTTGCAAAGACCTACAGGATGCTGAATCTCTCTTAGACGGAGTGCTCATATTTTTGTTTCAGAAAAGGCTTCTACTTCTAGCCAAAAGGCGGTATGAAGAAGAATAATATAAGAAACAGGCAAACTCAGCAAAGAAGGGCATGGGACCTCAAATCGTTGTGAAAAAGCCAAAGGCAAATGTTTCAAGTATAAAGGGTCAGGACATTGGAAGACTGACTGTCCACTTGTAAAGCCCCAGTCCCAAAATAGTAGGACTAGGAACGTAGTCATGCCAACTGTATTTATACGAAATACACTCCAATATATGGGAAACCTCATATGAATACATAAGCTGTAAATTGTAGTAAAACCATAACTAATCTCATCTACACAAAATAAATGAATAAAAGACTCTATAAAGATAATGAATTGTCTTGATACAATATGTTGGGCGGAGACAAATCACCCTACCAACAAAATAAGGCAAAATACATAGAAAATGAAATGAGTTGGCGAGCGAAGTGAGACGATCCAAGTGCAATCATCCTCGAAAAAATAGCGATGATCACGGCTACAGCTAAAGCACCTGCGAAAGACAAGAGCACACACCTGGAGAGATAACCAGGTCCTCAGAGGGACGTAACAAGACACATATATCATGCCATATAAACTGAATAAATATGCTCAAATAGATATGCAATAGGGTACTAACCGTACTATGGTGAATATGCAATAAAGAATAAACCTTTGACACATGGGCCGGATCAGGACAATCAGGAATCAGGACCGTACCTCCCACTGGAGATAATCGCTATCAGGACCGTACCTCCCACGGGAGATAACCGGCTATCAGGATCGTACCTGCTATGGAGATAACCGGCAATCAGGGCAGTGCATATATGACCCATTAAGGACTGTTTTCCCATCCAATGCCTACCATGTTGTATCCACAACAGTAAACCTATATAACCGCTAAGTCAAACTAGCATGCAATCTCTATTAACGGTTATTCCTAGCTTCACGTCTTATAGTACCGGTGGCCAGCCAGTCACGCATGTCCGGTTCTACATGTGACACACAACTTCGTGATACAACGTATCAAGGCCATGAATGCAACACACAAGGTGGTCCCTTAAATCTAGGTTTAATGTATAAGAAAAAAAGTAAATACATAGCAGAAATATAAATGAACAGTAAGTTCTAACAGGTTATGCCATGTATCACAGTTTATTGCATAAAGAAAATAAATAATGCATGAATATGAGCTAAATAAATAAACAGCAAATGGCAAGGTGTTTGCCTGGTAGGACGCCTGGCGTGCTACGATAATCATGGTTGCATGAACTGCGACTTTGGTTTAACAACACAAGGAGACCTCTGCAGATGCACGGACAGTCCATTGGGTCCAGAACGGTCAACTTGATTAGGTGGACATAAGGTAGTTCAATTTTTGGAGGAGGATAGAAATATGATAGGTAAGGTCAGGATAGGAATCGAAGGACGGGATAATTAATATACTTACTATTTAGGAAAATATTTGTAATAATAAATATATTTCTATTTGTCATAGTAGTAAGTACTATAAAATTATAAAATATTTCTTTGGGAAAAATTTCTAGGTTGTAATCATGATTCTAGGTGCAGACCGTATTCTACCAATTAAAAAATATCATGGATAACTTTTTTTTGAAACTATTTCTACCCATCAAACAAAAAACTAAACTTGATCAAATATAAATACATATAAGTTGTAGATAATATTTAGCGATAAAAAACTACTTTTGAAACTAGCTTGAAAATATTTGTAAAATTTCTAAAATATTAATAATATATGTCAAAAACCAATATTAATACTAATAGTAATAGTAATAAATGATTACATAATACATAATGCAATAAGTAACACCCATAAGAAAATAATTAAAAATATAAAAATCCAATAAAATATCTTTAACAGAAAATGAAATAAATAAATAATAAAAAATAAAGAGAGAGAGAAAGAGAATTGAGAGGGGAGGAGAGTGAGCGGGCGGGTGATCACCGACGAACGGCGGAGCAGCGGGAAGAAAGGGGCTGCCGGCTGAAGGAGGTGCGGCGGAACGAAGAGGGGAACGGGGGATGGCGTTGGCAGAGGCGGTGACAGGGGAATTTTTCGGCGAGAGGAGGAGCTAGGGCACGGATGACGGAGGGTTCGGCCACGGCGGAGGTTGAGGAAAGGGATTCGGGCGGGCGGTGCTGGGTGTCGGCGAGGTTTGAGGAAGGTCGAGCGAGGCGGAGGATGGGGAGAAACGGGGCGGCGCGCTCGCCGACGCACGGCGGCGCTCGGCGGTCGCAGGCGGGTTTCGGCCGCGGCGGTCGCGCGCGGAGGAGGTGAGTGGTCGGACTTATTTTTGGGTTTGTTTTGGTGTTTGTTTTGGGAATTTCTAATTGGATGGAGGAGGCCGATGTCGGCTGTCATGGCCGCGATGGTGGTAGGCGTGGGTTGGCTGTGGTTTGGCCAGAGAGAATTTGCCGATTGTGGCAGCGACGGTTGGTGGCGCGGGGTGATGGTTTGTGATGGCAGAGGAGGAGGTGTGGTGGATGATGGTGATGCGGCGGGGTACTGTGGCGGAGGGTAGTGAAGGTCGGGGACCGAGGTCGGGTACGACGAACGTTGACGGGAGACAGAAGCAGCGTAGACTAGGCAGGCTAGGCTAGGATTAGGGATTTGAAGATGTCGGGGTGTGTCCGACACGAGGAAGAAGATAATGTAGATAATATGGAATAAGATGGGGAGGGAACACGGACACGATGCACTTATTTGGTTGTAGTGAATTTGTGGATGAATAATGTGGAGGAGTACTGCCTATTTATAGGATGTGGGAATTCTCACTTAGATATGGATTAGGAATATTTAAAACCCAAGTAGATAAATTATCTATTTAATTAAATCAACAAATCAATCCAATCCAAATCTAATTTAATTCCCTTAGTTTAAAATCAAATCAATAAATCAAATTTCAATTATTTAACTATTTAAATAAATACATAAATTCAAATCAAGATTTAAATGGCCACAATAACTTCCAAATATATTTTTCAAAATACCAATAATAATAATTTCGAAAATAAATATAATTTTAAATATCTTTTTGAACAATAAAATATTAATATTAATAAATCTCAAAAATTATACTTTTATTTAAAATAGACCAATAAATAATTACGAAATATATGTATGCAAAAATATTCTTTACATAATTAGGCTTTTCTAGTATACACAAATATTATTATTATTAATAACTTTTAGAAATAAAAGGCTTTTTATAGCAAGAATATTTATATAATATTTTGAAAGTGTATAATAAAATAGAGAAAAATATTTTTCTAAAATATGTACGCTCGCACATATTCGCACTCGACGAGCAACTACAAAAATAAAATTTCGTGCGAGACGTACCATATGACTATGGGACGTACAATACAAAATTTTAAATCGGTACTAAATTTAATAAATAAAAAAAATATAGTAGAAATTTAGGGGTTTTACATCCTACCCAACTTAAAAGAATTTCGTTCTCGAAATTAAGAATTAGTAGGGGGGTGAGAGGACACAAGGGGGGTATCGATGGGGAACAATCGATAACAAAATCATTCCGTAAGAATCACGATCTAGATTATAGAAAAATATACGGTATGGTCACGGGTAATGAATGAGGGTCACGATTAAGAGAACGAAAATAGATTCGCTTTAATTAAGCGATTAGAGGGTCTTGATAGGGTCGAGTAGTTTAGGATGAAGATATAGCAACATCGAATGAGAATGGTCATAGCCGATAGGAAGGCTAGAGGAAGTTCTAGTATAACGCTTTCGTCCTCCTAAAATAGGTGAAGGCGAAAGCAATATAGAGTTCGAAGGAGGCATTATCGAATACGAATACGTAATTCAAAGACGATCGAAAATTTTCAAAGAAGTTGCCAAGGCAGTCGCGGATGGGACTCTAGAGGACAAGTTTAACTATATCCCCATCCACGTAGAATAATAGGCAAAAGCGAACCAAAGTGCACTTGGTTGATCAGACCATTATGTACCAGTTCTGATTGGACAACATGTTAGTGGGAGCTCTTCCAATAACATATGTCTTAAACAAGCTCGATAAAAGATAAGCTTGCAAAAACTAGGCTACATTAGCATCATTTGTCAAAACGGTAAATACATAGGTACGAGAGATCAAGATTTAAAGAAGGTAGAATGATTCTAAGTCATACCGTCGTCCTATAGTCTTCTTGTCCAAGTCCTTGGTTGGCTAGACGGGTTAGGTCCTCTAGATTCTAGGATCTAAATAAGCTTGTTAATATAGGTCACTAGGTCAAAGGGGTTGCCAGTTCATAAGGTATTCTACCCAACTTAAAGAATTAAACAAATGGTGTTTTGGGACAACTAACTAGTAGGGTCAATCTCTAGCAAGCACGAAGGGAAGATAAGAATAGGGATGGAAGGAAGTAAGCAAGATGCAATTGATGAGTCAAACGGTAGATAAAATCAAGGAATGAGGTCAAGTATGTGGATGAGATCATAAACTACTAATCCTATACGCAGGCTTGCATGGTACGGTAAGTAACCAAACAATTTATCTTGACCTGCATGGGCCACCACAAAAACATGTAACGCCCCAGTCCCAAAATACGTAGGACTAGGAACATAGTCATGCCAGCTGTATTTATACGAAGTGCACTCCAATATATGAAAACCTCATATGAATACATAAGCTGTAAATTGTAGTAGAACCATAACTAATCTCATCCACACAAAATAAATGAATAAAAGACATATAAAGATAATGAATTGTCTTGATACAATATGGGACGAAGAAAATCTACTACCAACAAAATAAGGAAAAATACATAGAAAATGAAATGAGTGGCGAGCGAAGTGAAGACGATCCAAGTACAATCATCCTCGAAGAAATAGCGATGATCACGGCTACAGCTAAAGCACCTGCGAAAGACAAGAGCACACACCTGAAGAGATAACCAGGTCCTCAGAGGGACGTAACAAGACACATAATATCATGCCATATAAACTGAATAAATATTGCTCAAATAGATATGTAATAGGGTACCTAACCGTACTATGGGGAATATGCAATAAAGAACAAACCTTTGACGCATGGACCGGATCAGGACAATCAGGAATCAGGACCGTTCCTCCCACTGGAGATAACCGGCTATCAGGACCGTACCTTCCACTGGAGATAACGGCTATCAGGACCGCACCTCCTATTGGAGATAACCGGCAATCAGGGCGTACATATATGACCCATACATTAAGGAGCTGTTCTTCCCATCCAATGCCTACCATGTTGTATCCACAACAGTAAACCTCTATAACCGCTAAGTCAAACTAGCATGCAATCTCTATTAGCGGTTATTCCTATCGTACGGCTTATACGCTCCGGTAGCCAGCCAGTCACGCATGTCCGTATTCTACATGCGACACACAACTTCGTGATACAACGTGTCAAGGCCATGCAACACACAAGGTGGTCCCTTAAATCTAGGTTTAATGTATAAGAAAAATAAATACATAGCAGGAAATATAAATGAACAGTAAGTTCTAACAGGTTATGCCATGTATCACAGTTTATTTTGCATAAAGAAAATAAATAATGCATAAAATATGAGCTAAAATTAATAAACAGAAAATGACAAGGTATTGCCTGGTAGGACGCTTGGCGTGCTGCGATAATCATGGTGGCATGAACTGCGACTTTGGTGTAACAACTACACAAGGGGACCTCTGTTGATGGCACGGACAGTTCCATTGGGTCCATAACGGTCAACTTGGTTAGGGTGGACATACGGTAGTTCAATTTTTGGAGGAGGATAGAGAATATGATAGGTAAGGTCAGGATAGGAATCGAAGGGACGGGATAATTAATATACTTACTATTTTAGGAAAATATTTGTAATAATAAAATATATTTCTATTTGTCATAGTAGTAAGTACATATAAAATTATAAAATATTTCTTTGGCAAAAATCTAGGTTGTAAATCATGATTCTTAGGTGCAGACCGTATTCTACCAATTAAAAAATATTGTGGATAACTATTTTTTTATTTTTTTGAAACTATTTCTAACCCATCAAACCAAAAAAAATATAACTTGATCAAATATAAATACATATAAGTTGTAGATAATATTTAGCGATAAAAACTACTTTTGAAACTAGCTTGAAAATATTTGTAAAATTTCTAAAATATTAATAATAATATTGTCAAAAACCAATATTAATACTAATACTAATAGTAATAGTAATAATATGATTACATAATACATAATGCAATAAGTAACACCCATAAGAAACAATTAAAAAATATAAAAATCTAAATAAAATATCTTTAAACAGAAAATGAAAATAAATAAATAAAAAAAATAATAAAAAGAGAAGAAAAGGGAAGCTGTTCTCTTTCGAGAGAACAGTGAAGATTTTTTAAGAAATCAAAAAAAAGAAAGAAGAGAGAGAGAAAGAGAATTGGGGAGGGAGAGTGAGCGGGCGGGATATTACCGACGAACGGCGGAGCAGCGGGAAGAAAGGGGCTGCCGGCCGAAGGAGGGTGGCGGCGGAGCGAAGAGGGGAACGGGGGATGACGCTGGCAGAGGCGGGTGACAGGGGAATTTTTCGGCGAGAGGAGGAGCTAGGGCACGGATGGCGGAGGGTTCGGCCACGGCAGAGTTTGAGGAAAGGGATTCGGACGGGCGACGCTGGGTGTCGGCGAGGTTTGAGGAAGGTCGAGCGCGGTGGAGGATGGAGAGAAACGCCGGGCGGCGCGCTCGCCGACGCGGGGCGGCGCTCGACGGTCTCAGGCGGGTTTCGGCCGCGGCTGTCGCTCGCGGAGGAGGTGAGTGGTCGGACTTATTTTTGGGTTTGTTTTGGTGTTTGTTTTAGGAATTTTCGATTGGATGGAGGAGGCCGATGTGGGCTGTCATGGCCGCGGTGGTGGTAGGCATGGGTTGGCTGTGGTTTGGCCGGGGGAAATTATCGATCGTGGCAGCGACAGTTGGTGGCGTGGGTGATGGTTTGTGATGGCAGAGGAGGAGGTGTGGTGATGATGATGGTGATGCCGGCGGGGAGCTGTGGCAGAGGGTGGTGAAGGTCGGGGACCAAGGTCGGGTACGGCGGACGTTGACGGGAGGCAGAAGCAGCGTAGACTAGGCTAGGCTAGGCTAGGATTAGGGATTTGATGATGTCGGGGTGTGTCCGACACGAGGAAGAAGATAATGTTGATGTAAATATAGAATAAGATGGGGAGGGGACACGGACACAATGCACTTATTTGGTTGTGGTAAATTTGTGGATGAATAATGTGGAGGAGTACCTGCCTATTTATAGGATGTGGAAATTCCCACTTAGATATTTGTAGGCCTTAAAAATGACAGTCACGCTGAGTTGATCAGGACAGAGTCAAAAGTCACGCTCAGTTGATCAGGATAATATGTACAAATCACGCTGAAGAGACAGCTCATCATTTGTCAGAAATTTATCATGACTGACAGTACGACAGTCGAAGAATGTCTCTCGTATGCCACGTATGTACGGAACTCGAGAGATCACAGCCGACTATTGCGTGACTTTCGAAATCTTCTTCAGCAAGACTCAGCCTTCGTCAAGTTGGCGTACCAAAAGAGTTTCTTGTCATTTAATGCGACTGACAAAGCAATCACTGTCAGAGATTTTGTCAGTCGAGGCACGCCAAATCGTGACAGCTGGCAGTCTTATCTCAAGTCTGCGTGTATTGTGAGATCTTCATCTCAAGTTTGCGTGGATTCTGAAGTTTTCTTCCTCAAGTCTGCTGGATTTTGAAGCTTTTTGCCTCGAGTCTGCGTGGATCCTGAAGCTTCCTGCCCCAAGTTGCGTGGATTTTGAAGCTTTCCTCCGAGTCTGTGGATTTCGTCTTCAACAAAGTCTGCATGGCTTTCATCAAATTGGAGTACGTGGCAGCCATGCCACTGATCTCTCGCCTGCGTGTCCTGTAACTTGCACACGACTCATGCATGATCGCCATGTGTCCAACAGTTACAGGCCACGTCCAGTAACTTCTCACAACCTTGTATGTTAAATCCTGCGTGATTTTCAACTAAGCACAGGCTGTGAAGACAGTTATCTTTTCAGTTTTATTTTTGACTCTATAAATAGAGTTCTTTTTCTCATTCATTGTACAGATACATAGTTATCTACTGTCAAAATTTTGAGAGCTTTTCTTCTTCGCATAGTCCAAGGGATAAGTGATCGTCTTCTAGATCAGATTCCCACAGTTGTAATTTTCCCAGAAACACATAAATAAAGAGAATTTATTTATGGAAAACAAATTGGCGACTCTGCTGGGGAAAACCATCTCTCTTCTGAGATGGCAACAACTCAATGCGACACTTCGTCAATCGGCTCGACGAAGAAGGTGATGACGATCCAATTCGATCAACTCGCCTATGAAGAAATGCAGCGGGCTAAGAGTGGCAAGTCTACTTCAGCCTCCATCATCACTGCCAAGTCGAAGGGACACTCTGTCTATGTCCCTAAGAATCAGTTGGTAGTCAATGGTGAAGTCTCTGCCACAGTGTCTACTCCTAACACTGGCAAGAACTCTACTGCAAGCACGCACACTCTTGTGCGCTCGAAGATGACAGCATTCAAAAGTCATGCTGACAGCACTGGCTCCTTAGCCAAGTCTGTTCAGCGTGCAAATTCAACTCTAAAAGTCACGCTGACAGTACTGGCTCCTTAGCCAAATCTGTTCCAGCGTGTCTCTCTAAAACCAAAAATCATGCTGACAGTACTGGCTCCTTAGCCAAATCTGTTCCAGTGTGTATTTCCAAAATCAAAAGTTACGCTGACAGTACTGGCTCCTTAGCCAAATCTGCTCCAGCGTGCAATTTACCCCTAAAAGTCACGCTGACAGCGCTGGTTCCTTAGCCAAGTCTGTTCCAGTTTGTACTTCCAAAGTTAAAAGTCACGCTAACAGTACTGGTTCTTTAACCAAGTCTGTTTCAGCGTGTATTTCATCTAAGAAGAATAGTTCTTTAGCTATCTCTTCTTTGCCAAGTTCTACTAGAACTGGGGGTGGTCTTCACAAAAGTCCCTTCGAAAAGGAATAACTCTTTAGTTGTTCCTTCTGCTCCTGTAGTTTTTACTTCAGGAACAGCTTTGACTGACAATTTTGTTAGTCAAAAAAAGGAGATGGTCTTTTGACTACTCTTCCTTCTGGACATTCTATGTCTCAAACCTTGAATGAGTCTAAGAAGAAACATTCTGTAATGTCTTCTTCTATGACTTCTTCAAATTGGGCACAGAATTTGTCCATAAAAGAGGGTTGTTACCAACTCCTAATCCAAGGGATGGTTCTATTTTTCCTTCTCTGCAAATATCCAGATCAATGGAAGAAAAACTCCAAGTTTCCAAAACTAATGTGTCACCTCCAATTGATCTAAGAACAAAACTTAGCACTTCTGGTGTTAAGAAACCACATCAGTTGGAAACAAGGATAAAAGATCCAGATGCAGAGTATGCTAGAAACTATGTGGCTCATATTAATCATTCTTTATATAATCAAGAGCCATCAAGAACCAAGAACAGGAAATATACTCCTCAATCTTCACAAACAGATTTACGAGAATATCTTCAACAGAAGAGAAGGAGTAATTCTGTGTCAAAAGATGCTGAGTGTGACTTCCAGCCAAGAGTCATAATTCAATGCAGATGTCAATCAATGGCTCATGACCATGTTGATCATGAATGTGACTTCCAGCCAAGAGTTACAATGCAATACAGATGTCAAACTAAACGACAATCTGTCTTCAATCGGATTCAGTGTGAACCTATGCCTGATGAAGATGAGCCTTTGTTTGCTTCTGTCAACATGACCTCTCGGGATGCTGGGGGTAGAGCTGATAGTCCAGATGGAGTATATAGAAACACCAGAGCAAGAGTCTTAGCTTCTAGTCAAAGAAATTTGATCTCTGAAGATGATTCTGAATTTCTAGGAGAATCTAATTTCCCACCTCTTCCTACTGGGGGTAGTTCTCCTTTAAATGATTTTGATGCACGAAGCAGTGATTCAGAGCATACAACATCCACTAATTCATCAATAATCCCTCGTACAGTCACTACATATATGGTGGATGGGAATACTGAATTGAACAATGAACCTTCCTCTTCGGTGACTCCTCAGGACCAAAATTGCTTCTTTGGAACAGCAAATGAAGTCTATGGCTGATACTATGAAGTCGATGTATGAACTCATGACAGCTCAGTTGCAGAATCGACAGACTGTATCAGATGCCATACCAACTGACACTGATATAAGCCAGTACAAGTTCCTCCAGCAGTACAATCCAATACTCCTGGACCAGCTCAACCAAATCCTAGTCTCTCTGGAGCTGGGGGTAGTGCTTACAATGCTGTTCCTCCTCCTAACTATTCTCTACAAGTTACAACTCCACAATCTTCTGGAGTTGTTAATGAAGAATTGAGGAATCTCAAAACTCAATTCGAGGCATTCAAACAGAAAGATGGTTTACAAAGGTTAGGCATCAAACAACCTTATCCGATAGAATGGAAGCAAGTATCGTATCCTCCTAAATACAAGCCTCCTACTATCTCATTCTATGATGGAACCACTTCTCCAAGTCAGTTTATTAATCACTTTGAAGTGATGACTGACCAGTTGCAACCAAGCGATGCCCTCCTTACTCGGGTGTTGTTGGATGTCTCAAGGGAACGCTTATGAATGGTATAGAAGTCTCCCAGATGGGTGCATTACCTCATTTGCCGGTTTCAAACAGATTTCTTGAACGGTTCTATGAAGGGCTCAATGACATGACTATGTCTGCTCTTATTAGAATCAAGCAGAAAATAATGAAACTACAGAGGATTACATTGAACGGTTTCGAAGAGAAGCTCTGAAGATGCCTCTTGGAACTCCAGATGCTGTCACCATCGACACATGCAAATCAAACTTGTTGCCAATCATCAGCATGTGGACAGGATCCACCCAATTCCAAGACTGGCCTTCTTTCATAGTTAGTGCCAAGGCTGTAGAAATTAGTGCTGAAACCTTCAAAGGTTTAGGAGTGCAGATGACTCCCAAAAAACAGGTCAAGGTACTAACAATAAAAATAATGCTCGCAAAGGAAAAGAAACTCTTGAAGTTAATCTTCAGAGCAAAGATGCATCAACTGTTCAAACTTCTCCTACCTCTACAACTCAACAACCAAGAACACCTCGCCCCAAAGAAGAATACTCTTTCGATGATGACGATGTCCTTGGTATCTTTGAATGTCTGCTGAAAGGTAATAAAATACAATTACCTGAAATCAAGAAACCTGATGAAGCTGGTAAGACAGATCATCCCAAATACTGCCCATATCACAGAATGTTGGGTCACACAATTCGTACATGTTATGTACTGAAAGGAAAGATCCAAGAAATGATTAAATCTGGAGCTATCTCCCTTACTCCAAAAGAGAAGACCGTCACCTCCAACGTCGTCTCTATGCAATTCGGAGATTTCCTCCTCAACTCCTTGAAAGTGGGATCGTTCCTATTCCCAAGGCAACTCTTGAGATAGTGAATATTCCTCCTCCACAATCTGAAGGATTAGTGCCAATCACTTTGGAAACTGGGAAAATGTGGATTCATCCTGATCTAGTGGCAGATTTTGAATTTCCTCAAAGACTACTTCTCGAAAGTCCAAGAAGGCTGGAAAAATTAAGTCATGTCTATGACTTCTCTTGGATCTACCTCGACACAGAGCCAAAAGAAAGAAGAAGCATTGCTACTCGAACGGGAAACCTTATCTAAAGGATTATTCCAAGAATCCTGAGGATACTCCTGATATCCCTCCAGCTGATAAAGATGCTCCTAATGTTCCTCCTGAAGAAGAATCATCTACTGCACCTGTTCCTTCAACTACACCAGTTGAACCTATTCCTCCTAAATCCACAGTTCTGGAGAAAGGCAAACAACAGGCTCGGTTTGATAAACCAATCAAGAAGTCCCCTCCTCTTGGGCTTCAGAAGCCTTACAACTTCGACATTCTAGCTCAACTTGCTAATACTCCAGCTAGAATGTCCCTCTTTGAACTTCTACGTCTTTCTAAAGAGACTCGGGAGACGTTAAGTGAAGCACTTCTTCAAGCAGACTCTTGTCTTGCACAATTGAAGAAGCCAGATGCAGAACCACTTGCTTACATTGCAACAGTGTATTGGAGATTATCCCAAATATCACCTTTACACAAGACGACATGCTATTGGAGGATAATCGACATGATCGGCCTCTCTACTACACTGGTTATATCGATACGATGAAGATAGATCGTATCCTCATTGACCCAGGGTCTGCTATAAGCATAATGCCAAAGAGTCTGTTGGATGAACTAAAAATCCCTCTTCACAAGCTCTCTAAGACGGTTACTACTATCTTGGGATTCAATCAAAGCCGAAGCGAGCCTTTGGGAAAGATTCATCTGAAGCTTCAGATAGGCGATTTCAGATCCAAAGTCACTTTCTATGTGATTGAGATCGTGGGATCCTATAATCTTCTTCTTGGGAGGCCCTTTCTTCATGAAAATAATGTGGTGCCTTCTACTCTTCATCAGTGTTTTAAGTACATTGATAGCAATGGAAGAGTACAAAAAGAAGTTGCTGATATAAATCCCTTCCATGGGGTTGAAGCTTATTTCAATGATTCCCGAATGTACAAAGAAGAGTATACAAGGGTCATACAAGCTATGGAGAAAGAGGATTCACAAAGTGAGACTTTAATAATCCCTGTTAAAGGTCGAACTACTCAGCAACAATCTCCCAAACCCTTCGAGAAGGTTCTTTCATCATTCCAGAGTGGACGGATTCTCTTGCCTCATTCGTCTGCTCAAGATACTGATCATTCCTGTTAGTGGGCGTACTATAATTCCTGTATCTTACAGGATACTCTGCTAATTCCAGTTGGAGGGCGGATTACTCTTCCATCTCAAGCTTCAAGGGAGCTCACCTCTTCTGAGCCATTTGTTATCGATCTTAATCGAAACAAAGCTTCTTCTCATTCTTCTTCTTCCCCTTTAGTCATTGACTTGGCTAAAATCTCTAAGGCTCAGCCTTCTCCAATGTAAATATTGCTGCTTTTACATTTAATGAAAAGTCTCCATCTTTGCAGTACGCTGTGTGTAATTATGTTCATAGTTATTTATTTGTTAGATGACTTGAGCACAATAACCATAGGAGTTGTACAGACTGTTCATACAGATGTATCTCTAGAACCTGTACAATCTTCATACTTTCTAGTTCCCAGCAGAAAGCCAGGAGACATTCCAATATTCTTACAAAGGGCCCCAAAGTCCTTCTGATTTAGAAGATGATGACAAAAACGATGATACTGGAAGATTACAACTACGTCGCTATAGTCAGCAATCTAAAGACATCATCAAAAATATGGGCTATGACTTCAGGACTGGCCTCAATAGTGGAAAAGGAAGAAAAATGCCTGTTCGTATTCCTCCTCTGAAATATGGGAGGACGAAATGCGGATTAGGCTATATTGCTCCTACTCCTTTCATCAATATTATCCATGAAGATCCTGAATCTGACGAAGATAAGAGATCTGATTCTTCTAGTACCACTTCTTGGGATTCCGATACGAGTATCGGTAATTTCTACTGCAACATTCTGTCTTCCAACATGGTTTCCATTGACCGTTCTGAAGAAAGTGATGAAGACGAAGAAGAGTTTAAAATCTCACCTGAATCAGAACAATGGGCCCAAAGATTAGATAATCAATGGGAGTTCCGTTTCGAGCAAAAGAACCTCCGACTGAAGATAAACTTGTTCAAATAGATGTTGGTGAAGAGGGATCCCCCAAAACCAATATTCATCAGTGAAAGTCTTTCAGAAACTGATAAGCAAGACATGATTAAACTCATTCGTGATTACATCGACGTCTTCGCTTGGAGTTATGAAGATATGCCAGGGCTTGATCCATAAATTGCAACTCACAAGCTCAATATCTTACCGAATGCTAAACCGGTCAAACAACAACATCGACGATTTCGTCCAAACATTATGGATGCAATTGAAGCTGAAGTTAATAAAATCATGGCCTCCGGGTTTATTAGAGAGGAACAACATCCCGATTCGGTGGCTAACATAGTTCTTGTCCTTAAAAAGACTAGCAAGATCAGAGTATGCATAGACTTCCGCGATCTCAATGCGGCATGCCCTAAGGACGAATTCCCTCTACCAATTACTGATGTCATGATCGATAATACCTGTGGATTTGAACGGATGTCATTCATGGACGGGTATTCTGGATACAATCAGATTGAAATGTTTCCAGACGACGAGAAGCACACTTCTTTCAGAACGCCGATTGGTACATATTGTTATACAGTTATGCCATTCGTTCTCAAGAATGCAGGAGCAACTTATCAACGAGCTATGAGTACTATATTTCGTGAACATCTGCGGAAAACAGTCGAATGCTACATTGATGATATTGCAGTCAAAAGTCGATAAAAGGAGGATCTTATCCAAGATTTGAAGACTATTTTTGATCTAATGCGTAAGCATCAATTAAAGATGAACCCTACTAAGTCCTTCTAGGCGTCTCTAGTGGTAAATTTCTCGGCTTCGTCATTACCTCTAAAGGTATACACGTGGATCCCGAGAAGATCAAAGCCATCCAAGAGATGCGTCCTCCACGCACCTTAAAAGAGCTACGAGGATTTCAAGGAAGGATCGCTTATATCAGGAGATTCATCTCTAATTTGTCAGGATGCTGTAGACCATTCAACAAACTTATGAAGAAAGGTATCTCTTTTGTCTGGAAAGATAAATGTCAGAAAGCATTCGATGATATAAATAATATCTGATGAGCCCTCCAGTATTGGTACCTCCCGTTTCAGGAATTCCATTTCTCCTATATACTCGAGCAATGAGTCATTCATTGGGTGCATTACTTGCTCAAAAGAATCAAAATGGCCATGAACAAGCCATCTACTATCTCAGTCGTACTATGACCGGAGCTGAACCTCGATATTCACCGGTCGAAAAAGAATGTCTAGCCTTGATGTTCGCTGTTCAGAAGATACGACATTATATCATTGGCCAGACTATTCATGTCATCTCCAGGATCAATCCTATACGGATCATGATGAAGAAATCCAGTGTTTTGAATTCTCGATTAGCTAACTGTGGAATCCTACTAGCTCAGTATGATATACACTATATTCCTCATAAATTAGTCAAAGGACAAGCTTTAGCCGATTTTCTGGCTGCTTATTCAATTCCAAAAAATTCAAAACTCTATGACGAAATTCCAGATGAGGTCTTAGATTCAAACCAAATTGCTGAAGAAGATCCTACTTGGCGTCTATTCTTTGATGGAGCTTCAAGAATAGGTCCTAATGGTGATATTGTCGCTGGAGTTGGAATCGTTCTTGTATCGCCAGAAGGTCTTGCTATCCAAAGAGCTTATTCTCTCGACCAGCCGTGTTCAAACAACGTAGCTGAATACAATATATTGCTTATTGGTCTTCAACTCGCTAAGCATCTGAATATTCAACATTTGGAGGCGTACGGAGACTCTAAACTCATTGTCAATCAGATAAGGGGAACTTATGAAGTTCGCCATCAAGATCTGGTTCCTTATCATAGATCAGCTATATCTATGGCTTCTTCGTTTGAAGAATTCTTCATTGAACATGTTAGGTGAGCATGTAACACGGAAGCTGATGCTCTAGCTAATCTTGCGGCGGTGTTAGCTATTCCGATTAGACGGCAACAAATGATTATTGTTCGCAATCGAGAATTATTTTATCTGGAAAATAACCTAACTCTAGGGCTTCCAATTGACATTGAAGAATCAATATCTCATGACGTCAACACAACAAGAGGATTTAGATTTAGTCGTAAATCTTTGTCATCTTCATCTGATTCCAGTATAGAATTTATCTTCAGTAACACGGCCGAGAATCAAAATACGGATAAAGATTTGAGACTTCCTTTCTTAGATTTCGTATTGTATGATATTCTTCCGGATGATCCGAGTGAGGCAGCATCTATCAGACGACGATCACTCAGATTCTATCACAATCATACAACAAAGACCTTATATCGTCGAGCTTATGATGGTTTACTTCTTCGATGTGTTGCCGGTGACGAGGCTCAACAAATTATTCGCGAAGCACATGATGGAATTTGTGGAGCACATCAGCCTGGACCAAAACTTCAAGATCGTATTCGACGTATGGGTTATTATTGGCCCACTATGGTATCAGACGCCATCGAATATGCAAAAAAGTGTAAAGATTGTCAAATCTATGCAGATTTTATTCATCAACCCTTGGAATTTCTACATCCAACAGCAGCATCATGGTCCTTCGAAGCTTGGGGCATGGACATTATTGGTCCAATCAATCCGCCATCATCAAAAGGTCATCGGTTTATTCTTGCAATAACCGATTACTTCTCCAAATGGGTCGAAGCTATTCCTTTATCTGAAGTTAAGACGTCCAATGTCATCAGCTTTATTAAGCATCATGTCATCTACAGATTTGGTGTTCCTCGACGCATTATTCATGATAACGGACCACAGTTCGTCAGTCAGAAGTTTATTCGATTCTGTGATGATCACCAGATCAATAATGTGGCTTCTACCGCGTATAATCCGGCAGCTAACGGATTAGCAGAAGCTTTCAACAAAACTATCATCAAACTCCTAAAGAAGTTTGTCTCTACTAACAAACGTAATTGAAGTGAGAAGCTCGGTGAATGTTTGTGGGCTTATCGCACTACAGTTCGTAATGTTACTAAATGTACACCCTTCTCTCTGGTGTATGGTTGTGAAGCTGTTCTTCCATTAGAGATTCAAATTCCTTCTTTAAGGATAGCAATCGCTAATAAACTCACTGTCAAAAATAATGATCGTCTTCGACTTCAGGAATTAGAAGCTCTGGATGAAAAGCGATTATCTGCTCAACAGAATATTGAATTCTATCAAGCTGGAATCTCAAGAGCTTTTAATAAGAAAGTCAGAGTTCGATCGTATCAGAAAGGAGAACTTGTTCTAACAGTCAGACGTCCTATGACTATGACTCATATGAGCAAAGGCAAATTTGACGCAAAGTGGGAAGGACCCTATATTGTGAGCAGAGTTTTCTCAAATGGAGCTTATCAACTCTCAGAATTGGATGGTCGAAAAGTTTTGATGCATATTAATGGCAAATTCCTTAAAAAGTACCATGTATAAATGTAAATGCTTGTAATCATCAGACAAATTCATGTTTAGAAATAAAGAAAATTTATTTTATTTTAATCATGAATGATGGTACATGATATTAAGGAAGATCATTATCATCCTTTTCTATATTTGGACGTGGTCCACTGTCGTCCTTCTCGAAGACGTGATCAGCAAAAGAGCCGAAGATCTCCTTGCTGGAACCTACGAGGAACTTACAAGCGGCCATCCTCATGGCTTCTTCTTCTTCAGTCCTTCCTGGTTCGAGCAGGAAATCCAGAATATCCCTTGGTGGCTTGGGTGCAGACAAACCTTCGTCTGCTTCTGCCTTCTTCAATTGAACTGGATCTACAGGGTGTTCTTCAGTGCCTTTCTGAACCTTCATGGCGATTTCAGCCTTCTTGGATGCTTCTTCAGACGACATTTTTATTTTTGAAAGGAGTATTCGTTCTTGTCAGATTTCTGCTATATTTATAGGCAGAAGCTCCTCAAATAATGAAGCGTCACATACATCCGACGATTCACACGTTCATTAATGCTTGACGGTTCATCCGTTCATTTATTACATTCATCCGATGGTTCATCCGTTCATTTATTACATTCATCTGACGGTTCACCCGTTCATTAATACTTGACGGTTCATCCGTTCATTTGTCATATTCATCCGACGTTTCACTTGTTCATTATCACCTGACATTTGTCCGTTCATTTTCTTCTATCAATCTATTAAAAAGAAAAGTAGAAATTCGTTATTTATCACGTTTTCATAACCTCTGAATAAATGCTGAATTTACCTACTTTGTCATCTTTGACCGCTGTATAGAAATCAATCTATTTTCTTTTGAGTTCCTATATATTATCACGTCCATATTACCTCTGATAATATTATATACTCTAAATCAGAAAAGAAGATTTTATTATCTATCATGTCCATAATTCATCCACAAATGCAAATTTTTGAGCATAGAAGAATTATCATTTCCATTCTCATTTCACCACAAAAAGTCTATTACATTTTCTTAGACTTTCTTACAAATCATAATGAAAATCTATTACAAATCTTGGATTTCATTCTACACCACAACAATAACCTAATAGAGATCTATCTTCTTCTTTGGATCTTCTCCGTCGGACTTTCTCCGTCAGATTCGTTGTTGGTGGCAGTTCCTGACTGTCTGGGTCCCAGTCACGACCAAATCAGCAGGAATCAAACTCTGGTCTTCTCTCTCAGACGAGAGGAGAACCACAGAGTATGGCAGCCCGAAGTCGTGGTGCTGCCAATACAATTGGTAGATTGGGAGCGGCCTTTCAGAGGAGACAGGAATGTATCCAACCTTGGGATGCAATTCCTAGTTCTGTCGTGAAAGGAACTCTACTACCCGATTTCTCGGGGTAGAGTTGACTTCACCATCCAACTCTCGTGTATAAAGGCTCTTCCTACCATCTGAGGAAGACCCTTCTATCTCACGAAGAGTTCTGAGTTGTCTGATGTACGCGTCAAAAGCGTATGAGCTCCCTGATATAGGTGTCAGCAGGATATTCTCCACAGCATCCACATCACCAATGCCAGTTCTGAAGAAAAGTTTTAGTCGAATTCCTGCAGAAAGCATCAAGGAAGAAGAGATTAAATCGACAGAAATGACATTTGGCACACACTGGCTAGTCAAGCGTGCATTTTTCAGTTAGAAACATAAAAGCCTATCTTCAACAGTAACAAAAATGGTACGCAGACTTACCATCAAGTTTGGTGCTAAGGATTGGCAAACCCATGTTTGATACAGTGCGCAGAAATCGAACATTAGAAAGCATTGCTTTCCTGTTTGAGAATGAAATCTCCCATAAATTTCATTCTCAGAGAAGAAGAAGAAGAATGGGAGACGAGTATCTATGAAACTCATCTATCTATTTAAAGGACAAAGTACAAGTCTATTCTTGGAAAAGATCCGAGTAAATAGCGCTCATAAATTATGGAATGAGTGTCACGTGTGCTTTAGAAGACAGCGCAACATTGGAAACAGTCAAAGAGTGCCATTTAATATTCTTCATTAATGCACGCTATTCAAACACAAAAGTTGTACTATATTCTTCAAGACAAGCACTGATGGCCTTACAAAAGACAAAAGAAGAAGTGCAACATTTTCAAAAGAAGTATAAAAGACACGCTCTATTTTGCAGAGCGGCTGAGCTTAGTGCCCAGTTCTTCTACGCTCTTGACCCCCATACGGTGTAACAGAGCATTCAACATTTCACGCTGTTCTGTAAGGCTGCGTCCATCAGAAGAAGACGAGCCATCCAAGCCAAAATAACTCAAGAAATTCTTGGCTAGTTGAGTAGGGTCATCTTTGAACTCGAAGACAAAAGGCTCCGGTTCCGTACCCGCAAAAGTAGGGTCGCCATGGGAACAAAAACCCAACTTGCGTGCTTCTTCTTTAGCTTCTTCCTTTGGTGTCCTGTTGACGTAAGATGAAGATTAAAAATGAATCCTCTTCCTGTTTATATAACAGAGCTCACCGGCGGTTCATATTCCACCATAAATTGGATGCAATCAGTCTCGAAAAATGAAGAGTCATCATGACATTTAATAAGTTCATTTGGATGTTTTCAAAGAACTTCGAAGTCTTTTCGACTTCCAAAAATTTTTTAAGTCATCTCAGCGTGACTGAATTCATTTTATCACCTTGATTTCAAAGTATTTCGAAATAATTCATCATTTTTCGAAAACTTTGAAGGGGATTTTGTAGGCCTTAAAAATGACAGTCACGCTGAGTTGATCAGGACAGAGTCAAAAGTCATGCTCAGTTGATCAGAATAATATGTACAAATCACGCTGAAGAGACAGCTCATCATTTGTCAGAAATTTCATCATGACTGACAACACGACAGTCGAAGAATGTTTCCTCGTATGCCACATATGCACGGAACTCGAGATATCACAGTCGACTATTGCGTGACTTTCAAAATCTTCTTCAGCAAGACTCAGCCTTCGTCAAAGTTGGCGTACCAAAAGAGTTTCTTGTCATTTAATGCGACTGACAAAGCAATCAATGTCAGAGATTTTGTGTCAGTCGAGGCACGCCAAATCGTGACAGCTGGCAGTCTTATCTCAAGTCTGCGTGTATTGTGAGATCTTCATCTCAAGTTTGCGTGGATTCTGAAGTTTTCTTCCTCAAGTCTGCGTGGATTTTGAAGCTTTTTGCCTCGAGTCTGCGTGGATCCTGAAGCTTCCTACCCCAAGTTTGCGTGGATTTTGAAGCTTTCTCCTCCGAGTCTGCGTGGATTTCGTCTTCAACAAAGTCTGCGTAGATTTCATCAAATTGGAGTACGTGGCAGCCATGCCACTGATCTCTCGCCTGCGTGTCCTGTAACTTACATACGACTCATGCATGATCGCCATGTGTCCAATAGTTACAGGCCACGTCCAGTAACTTCTCACAACCTTGCGTATGTTAAATCCTGCGTGATTTTCAACTAAGCACAGGCTGTGAAGACAATTATCTTTTCAGTTTTATTTTTGACTCTATAAATAGAGTTCTTTTTTTCATTCATTGTACAGATACATAGTTATCTACTGTCAAAATTTTGAGAGCTTTTCTTCTTCGCATAGTCCAAGGGATAAAGTGATCGTCTTCTAGATCAGATTCCCACAGTTGTAATTTTCCCAGAAACACAATAAATAAAGAGAATTTATTTGTGGAAAACAATATTGACTAGGAATATTTAAAACCCAAGTAGATAAATCATCTATTTAATTAAAATCAATCAAATCAAATCCAATCCAAATCTAATTTAATTCCCTTAGTTTAAAATCAAATCAATAAATCAAATTTCAATTATTTAACTATTTAAATAAATACATAAATTCAAATCAAGATTTAAATGGCCACAATAACTTCCAAATATATTTTTCAAAATACCAATAATAATAATTTTGAAAATAATAAATATTTTTAAATATTATTTTGAACAATAAAATATTAATATTAATATATCTCGAAAATTATACTTTTATTTAAAATAGACCAATAAATAATTATGAAATATATGTATGCAAAAATATTCTTTACATAATTAGGCTTTTCTAGTATACAAAAATATTATTTATTATTAATAACTTTTAGAAACAAAAGGCTTTTTATAGCAAGAATATTTATATAATATTTTGAAAGTCTATAATAAAATAGAGAAAAATATTTTTCAAAAATATGCACGCTCGCACATATTCGCACTCGACGAGCAACTACAAAAAATAAAATTTCGTGCGAGACGTACCATATGACTATGCGACGTACAATACAAAATTTTAAATCGGTACTAAATTTAATAAATAAAAAAATATAGTAGAAATTTAGGGGTTTTACACCACTTCTCAAACAAGGGAACAAAGAAAGTATATCTTATTTACTAGTAGTTGAAACATGTTTAGTGGTGTTATCTATCGGTACCTGGTATGTAGATACATGAGCTACTAATCATGTCTGCAATACATTGCAGGGGTTCCAGGAAACCAGGCGGCTCAGTGATGGAGAGATATGCTTGTTCATGGGTGACGCTACAAAAGTAGCGATCGTTGCATTAGGAGATGTTACTTTATCTTTTGGTAGAAATAAGTCTTTGACATTGAGAGATTATCTTTATGCACCTTCACTTAGAAGGAATTTAATTTTTGTTTCTATGTTAGTCAAGGATGGATATTCAGTTTATTTTAATGACAATATTGTTATTAGAAAGAATAAACATTTTATCTGTTCTGGTGCATTAGTTGATAATCTGTATATCATTAATCCTATTTCACCCACAATGTAACTTATGGAAATGAATAATATGTCATCTAACTTAAATAAATGAATGAACCTTCTTGTATGAACCAAACATATCTTTAGCACTTACGATTGGGGCATATTAACCTAAGAAGGATTCAAAGACTGGTTGAAGATGGACCTTTCAGTTTATTGGAAGTGGAGGCTCTACCAGTCTGTGAATCCTGCTTGGAAGGTAAAATGACCAAAAGGCCTTTTACGGGAAAGGGGTATAGGGCCAAAGATGTGTTAGAATTAGTTCATTCTGATTTGTGTGGACCCATGACTATCCAAGCTAGAGGCGGCTTTGAATATTTTGTCACATTTATTGACGATTATTCAAGGTATGGATATATTTATTTGATGCGCCGTAAGTCTGAGTGCATTGAGAAATTCAAAGAGTACAAGGCTGAAATGGAGAAACGTCATAGAAAATGTATCAATTCATTACGATCAAATCGTGGTGGCGAGTACCTCTTTGGAGAGTTTAGGGATTATTTATCAGAGGCTGGGATTACATCCCAATTGACTACACCTGGAACGCCCCAACAGAATGGTGTAGCCAAAAGAAGGAATAGAACTCTTTTGGAGATGGTTAGATCAATGATGAGTTATTCGAATTTACCATATTCATTTTAGGGATATGTCTTAGAGACTCAGCTTATATTTTGAACTTGGTTTCTTCTAAGTTAGTACCTCTTACTCCCACAGAGCTGTGGATTGTGCGTAAGCCTAGTCTGAAACATGTTCAAATTTGGGGTAGTCCAGCACATGTGCTGAATAGGAAAGCAGTTAAGTTGGAATCTCGTACAGAAGTACGCTTGTTTGTAGGCTATCCAAGAGGAATTAAAGAAGGTTTATTTTATAGTTCTAAGGATCAGAAGGTCAATGTTAGCACCAATGTCCGATTCTTAGAGGAAGACTATGTGATGAACCATAAACCCACAAGTAGAGTTATTCTAGAAGAACTGAGAGGTGAGACACCAAGTACTTCAGTACCAACAGTACAAGAGGATAAACCACAATTAACTGCACAATGTGTCACAAATGTTATACCACAACCGATAGTGCCTCGTCGTAGTAGGAGGGTTGTGATACAACCTGATAGATATACGTTCTTGGGAGAGTCATCAGACTTCGTCCCTGAGGAACAAGATTTTGATCCATGTACCTACAACGAAGCACTCCAAGATAAAGATGTAGAGTCTTGGCAAAAAGCAATAATATCTGAAATAGAATCTATGGATTCCAATCAGGTTTGGGAGCTTGTAGAACCACCCGTTAGGGTAAAAGCTATTGGATTCAAGTGGGTCTATAAGAGAAAAAGAGGATCAGATGGTAAGGTTGAAACCTTTAAAGCTTGGCTTGTTGTAATAGATTTTACTTAAAGATAGGGTATCGATTATGAGAAAACCTTTTCTCCAGTAGTTATGCTTAAGTCTATCCGGGTTCTTTTATCTATTGTAGCTCATCTCAATTATGAGATTTGGCAAATGGATGTTAAGACTGCTTTCCTTAATGGAAGTCTTGAGGAAGACATCTATATGAAGCAACGAGACGGGTTCATTGAAAAGGGCCAAGAACATCTTGTTTGTAAGCTCAAGAAGTCCATTTATGGACTTAAGCAAGCTTCCAGATCTTGGAACATATGTTTTGATCAGGTGATAAAATTCTTTGGATTTGATCAATGTCAGGATGAATCATGTGTATACAGAAAGTGTGACGGAAACATGGTGGTGTTCCTAGTACTTTATGTGGCTGACATCTTGCTCATTGGAAACAATGTGAAGGTGTTATCTGATGTAAGGGTATGGTTACCCAAACAATTTGATATGAAGGACTTGGGAGAATTAGATCACATCCTTGGGATCAAAGTTCTACGAGATCGCAAGAAAGGGATGTTGGGCTTATCCCAAGCTTCCTATATCGATACTGTACTAACTCATTTTAGTATGCAAAATTCTAAGAAAGGTTTCTTACCTTTTAGACATGGAATTGCTCTATCAAAGGAGCAGTGTCTGAGGCCACCTAAAGAGAGAGAGAACATGAACGCAGTTCCTTATGCTTCAGCAGTAGGAAGCTTAATGTATGCAACGCTATGTACAAGACCATACATCTACTTTGCCGTAGACATGGTCAGCAGATATCAGTCTAACCTAGGACAAGAGCACTGGACTACCGTAATGCATATTTTAAAGTACCTGAAAAGGACTAAAGAGTATATGCTAGTTTATCAGGCAGATAGTTTAATTCCCTTGGGGTATACAGACTCAGATTTTTAGTAAGATAGGGATATTCCAGGAAATCGACCTCAGGTTATGTGTTTACTTTGGGAGGTGGAGCCATTGTGTGGTGGAGTATGAAGAAAAACTGTATTGTTGATTCCATTATGGAAGCTGAGTATGTGACAGCCTCTGAGGCAGCCAAAGAAGTAGTTTGGCTCAGAACCTTTCTGTTGGACTTGGATGTGGTACCTAGTTTGCCTAAGTCTATTACACTTTATTTTGATAATAATGGTACAGTTGCAAACTCGAAGGAACCACGAGCCCATAAGACAGGTAAACACATTGAGCACAATTAGTACCTGATATGAGATTTCTTAAAGAATGGAAAAGTTATTCTTATCAAGAAAGCATCAGCCGACAACCTAGCTGATCCCTTTACAAAGAGCTTACCAGCTAAGGCTTTTGATAGTCATGTTGAGGGAATGGAAGTCAGATGTATAGCAGCATGGCTTTAAGTATAAGTGGGAGATTTGTAACAGTATACTGAAAAGAAATTCTTTGAGTATAAGTGGGAGATTGCTAGGGTTATATACTAAAAGCATCACTTTTGTAGTAACCTTATTTCCTTAAATTTTGAATGAGAATCATATGGGCAAATGTTTGCATATTGTATTTGTTGCAAGTGTTAATACAAATGTCTGATATTCTATATTATAGATAATATGGTGTGTGGTGTCACACAGAAGATCATATTATCAGTTTTCTATTGAATATATAAATAGTTCACAACCTAGATAGACTTGGACAATCTATTGGAAAGGTTGCAGTATAATCTGGTATTAGTCTATCTTGACTATAGGTTTGTACTAGTACACTTTGTGTGTATTGAACAGGACCACTTGAGGTTGTTCTCTTTGTACTGACTACATAAGAGAACAAACACCTCAGTTATTATGGATGCTTGTGCTCTTAATCTGGATATAATAATGGACATGTATATTCAGTTTTTATTACTTTGACTCATGAAAGAGTGAGATTCATTATCGGTCAATAACCTCTATGAATTGGGTAATAACATTGTATGTATGATGGGCTGTTGATTATAAATAGAATTCAGGTCCCGATACATCGGGTTGATGATGTCCCCTTAAGGAGCTCATAAGGATTGTCATATAAATCCTACAGGTGGATTATATCCGACATGATAAATAAAATTGAGCGGTTCTACTTAAGAATAAAAGATGTCGAATCAATATAGTTGTCAGTAACTTAATTTGATCGACGGACATTCGATATCATAACATGGGGAGCCAAACGAGCATATAATAAAAGGAGCCCACAAACATAATTTGGGATTAGGGAGGTAGTGCAACAATAGCTCATTAGTGGACCGAGCTATTGTTAATGGGCCTGGATTGTGTGTTCGGGCTGAACACGGGATATCCAGATCCGTTAAGAGGCCTAACCCTAATTTCTCCTCATGGTCCCTGTCGTAGCCTATATATATCCTCTATTCTCTGGACGCCAAATTACTGGTAAAAAAATCTGAAGCTTTCTCTAAATTCGTGATTCACGTAAGTAAAGAAAGAGAGGGCTGCCAAGGAGAAGAAAAGGTTGGGAGATCGTCGCCCACACGACGTCCAACTCGAGGAAGGAATACGTATAGAAGAACTTGGGTCGTCCGTTCGAGATTGCCACGAACTACTTGGCTTCTTTCCATCGCTGGTATAATTCGTGAATCCTAGTTTTCGCCTATGAAGAGTTAGAACACGTATTAAATCTGTTTAACTTTCTATCGATCAATATTCATACCAAAGTAGGGGTCCTGGGAATCCCCATCCTTCACTATTATCTCAGTCGTACGATGATCGGTATTGAACATCGATACAGCCCGGTAGAAAAAGAATGTATAGCCCTGATGTTTGTTGTCCAGAAAATACGATATTATATCACGGGCCAGACCATTCATGTCATTTCCAGAGTCAACCCTCTCCGAGTCTTGATGAAGAAACCCAGTACACTTAATTCCAGATTCGCTACATAGGCTATATTGCTAGCACAGTATGATATGGTCTATGTCCCATAAAGTCTGTTAAGGGTCAAGCCCGAGATGACTTCCTGACTGCTCACCCAATTCTTGAGACTTCTAAACTCTGTGATAAAATTCCTAACGAAACTCTGGAATCTAACATGACTTTAGAAAGAATCCCTGCTTGGTGTCTATTTTTCGATGGTGCATCTAGAATCGGACCCAAATGCACTATCGTCGCTGGAGTTGGATTTGTTCTGGTATCATCAGAAGGACTGGCCATTCAAAGAGCCTATTCCCTGGACGAGCCACGTTCTAACAATGTCGCTGAATATAATGTTATACTCATTGGTCTCCAATTAGCTAAACAGTTGGATATTGAATACTTGGAAGTATACGGAGACTCTAAACTGATTGCTAATCTGGTTAAAGGCACGTACGAAGTTCGACATCAAGGTCTTGTTCCATACCATGAAGCAGCAGTCAAGCTGGCTACATCATTCAAAGGCTTCTTCATTGAACATGTATGCCGAGCTTGCAATATAGAAGCTGATGTACTTGCTAATCTAGCAACAGTATTAGCGATCCCTGTGAAAAGACAACAGATGATCATCATCACTAATAGAGAATTATTCTGCATCGAGAATAATTTCAATCTGGAATACAACAATTTAGTCAAGATTTGCACTACTAGCGAAGACTGGAGAGTTCCTTTCATCGACTTTTCGGTACATGACATCTTACCTGAAGATCCCAAAGAAGCCACAACAATCCATCGGCGATCACTCAGATTCTACTACAATCATACCTCCAAAATACTATACAGGCGATCATTTGATGGTATACTCTTACGCTGTCTTACGAGAAATAAAGCAAAACAGTACTACATGAAGCCCACGACGGTGTCTGTGGTGCATGTCAACCTGGTCTTAAGCTACATGATCGGATCTGACACATGGGATATTATTAGCTAACCATGGTGTTAGATGCCATTGAATATTCAAGAAACTGCCGAACATGTCAAATCCATGCGGATTTCATTCATCAACCATCAAAATTTCTACATCCGACTGCAGCATCATGGCCCTTCGAAGTTTGGGACATGGATGTCATTGGCCCTATTAATCCTGTAAACCCCCTAAATTTTTTCTCCAATTTTTACTATTTTATTTATTTAATACTATTTAGGAATATTTTGGTATTATCAAGCCCAATTAATTATGTGGTTAAAGGTGATTTTATTATTATTAAGTGTTAAGCATAGTAAATATTTTATATATGTGTTTTTTTTAAGCATGGCAAATATTTATATATGTGTTAGGAAATAGGAATTTCTTCTTCAAAATAAATAAATAAATAAATATTTATTTATAATTTTTGCTATTTAAAAATATTTTTCTATTTTACGTGTTTTAAAAATTTTAATGGATATTTTTTTTGAGATTAATATTAATGAGCAAATATATTTTCATGATGCATCGAAGGTGTATAATTACAAATTTATATAAAATATGTGTTATAGTATCTTTAAATTTCATCTTTTGTAATTTTTGAATTTATGATTTGAAATTAGGAGATTGTTAAACCATTATGTATCATTACTAAAAAAAACCAGGTGAACAATACCCGCATGGGGCACTGTTCACCCGAGCCCCCATAAGTGAACCCGCAAAATAAAACCCCCTAGTATATAACGAGAAAGAGAAGGAGATTCCTCACAAACCCTAGCCCATTGAGTTCGTGATCGACCCCGTAGCCTTCCTCAACACCTGGGCGGCCACCCCCTGGCTGCACGCCACTGCCAACCACCTGGACACCGCCGGAGGCTGGCCACACGCACGATACAGCAACAGCCGCGAACCACAGTAGTAGGGACAACCACATGTAACCCCTATTCTTCCCTCTTTTTCTCTCTCATCGCTTGATCGTTTTACGATCTACGAAAACTCGAGTGTAGCCTATATAACCATATACATGTCCCTTCAATTAGATTAGAAAATACCGCACTAGATTTTACAAGAAATCGATCTAAAAATTGACCAACAATTATTTCGGAAACAGTTTAGAAATATTTTAGGTGCTCTGTTCGGTGATTGTTTTCGAGCAACTCGTGCACAACTTTTTGAAACCAATTGAAGACAATATTAGTCAACCTATAGGGCTTCACGACCCTTTTTGTAGATCTCAATTTGATCGACTAGGTGTCGAGAAAATCACATCCCAAATCTGTCAAAAACAGTGTTTAAAATAATAAGAATTTTTATGAAAAACCCCGATACGGTGTCCGTCCTGACAATTCGGACGACGTGGATACGAACCAAATGTATTGAAAGGTGCGTATCGACTTCGCGGACGTGTGAACTTTGACGGAATTCAAATTGCCTACGTGTGCGCGATGAATATGATACGTATCCGTCGAAATTCACCATATCGGCCTATTTACAAAATTTTTATTTACTTTGTGCACGTTCGTCAAATCTAGACGAAACTTATGCCAGCAGAATAATATCATTTTTCTGGTCCTGTATGCCTTGTTTGGTCCGATTCTGAGAAGGTCGACCGGAATGCCTATTTGGCGGGCCAGCGACCCGCTCCAACGGGCAAAATTGTGCATAGCCCGCCGGAGTCCAACTTTGGATATACGGTTGGGTTCGTCTCCTCAAATCATACCCGTAGACATGTAGTTTGATGACTTTAGAGACCGTAGGTTCTGGCACGCATTTTGGTGAAAAATGAGTCCAACGGCGGACATCATTTTGACCCAAAATTATGATTTTGCCCCTGTTTCAGAATTGGACTTTTGGACAGGCATTTCCTAGACATATCTTTTATTCCAAATATGTTCGTGGTATTAATTTCATCATCCGAGGACGTATACAGGATTTGGCTTTCATCGTTTTACTATTCTAACGGTTCGAGCTATTGGAAGTCGTCCTTTTGCACACAACCTCAGGCAAGATACCTTGCCATATTTACTGTTTATATTTAGTCTACATTTTCTTTAGTTATTGCATATCACTGTTTATTTATTTCTAGTTCTTCTAGCTGTACCATTATTATAATTTATGATTTACTACCTGTCCAGTGATATTAGCTTTGCTTTATCTATTATCTTTTGATTGCATATGAACCTAGAGTTAAGGATTACCATATGTAGTGTATTGCATAAACCTTGACATAGTTGTACCACGAGTTATGTATGAGATGAATAGCATGTAGAGGTACTTGCGTGTTGGCTGATCACCCGTGCGCATGCGTTAGGTCTAACTGCTAATAGAGGCATGTTAGGAGACTTAGCAGTTAGTAGAGGTACATGATCGAAGATGTGACTTCGATAGGTGCATCGGGTATGGAGAATATTTCCTTGCCGTATGGTCTTCTATTACACATTTTCTTGTAACCCGGAAGCTCCGTTGGAGATACGGGTATGCTTACCCCTCATGTTGGCCACTGACGTCCTTGAACGTTATATGCTTGGGGTAAGGTGATCGACTCAGGTTGGCCACTATCTTTTTTGAACGTCATGCGCTTCGGTCACTAGTGTCCAAGTGGGGACTACACCAGATCCTATTTACAGCCAAGGCTCATGCGACGAAAGGTTTGTTCTTAACTGTATAAACACATTAGAATGGTTAGGTCAAAGTCATGTCACCCCCGTTCCTTTAGTAGCTTGGGACAATGTCGCATCGTAGTATAGTGCGCTACCCCTTGTCCTTGTTTGGTTGTAGGGGTAGTCCACTGCTTCGGTGATGAGATATTGTGTCGTGTTACGACAGGGACTATTTTACTTTACTTGTGATTTATGACATATTATATATATTCAGTTATGTGTCATGTTCTTCCTGTATCTTTTTACGTCCTTTTAAGGACCTGGTGATCTTTCCAGGTGTGTGCTTCTGTGATATTTGCAGGTGTTTAGCCAAGGCCTTGAGCTTCTCCATCCCTTCGCAGAGGATTGCCCTTGGGTCGAATTTCTACCTTTCTTTCGCATTTTCTTCCGTGTATTATCCTTCTCTTTTAAATGGTTGGTAGTGGATTTGTCTCCACCCAACTACATGTATAAATGACAAAAATTTATAGTTGATTTATATTATTATTCTTTCATTTTGTGGATGAGATTTAGTTATCATGGTTTACTGCAATTTTACAGCTTATGTATGCATACGAGGTTTCCATATATTGGAGTATACTTCGTATGTGTGCAGCTGACATGTCTATGTACTAAGTCCTAAGTATTTTGGGACTGGGGCGTTACATATTTTGGTGGTGGCCCATGCAGGTCTAGTTTTCCATTTCGGTTACATCACTGTACCGAACGGGCCTGCATATATGATTAGAGTTTAGAATCTCAACCACATGCTTGACCTCCCTCCTTAATTCCAATTTCGAACTCTCGTCTGACTACCTTGATTTCCCTCTGCTTGATTCCTTTTCACTATAAATTTTAACTTTTTCCCTTATGCTTGATAGGAAGGTTAGGAAGATAATTTACACAAATAAACGTGTTATATTTCTCAGTTACTCTATTTGTTGACTTTTTAGTTGGGTAGTGTGCCTCACAGCCCACCACCCATATCCTTGTAACCTAGTAATGAAGTGTAATAGGGTGGCAACTGAATATATGCTAGTACAGGAAGATATATTAACCTAGAATATAGAGTTTTAGTAACCCATACTCCATTGGTCAACCACGGCATGATACAAGAGACAGTAGGACGACTGTATAAGCAGGAATACCGGACAAGACTTAGATCCCTATAAAACTTGAACTATTTATAAATGCTTTATTCCTTATCTCCCGTACTTATACTTTGCACTACCATGAATAATATCGCTATTTATAGCTTAGTTTTGCAAGCCTATTCCTTATCGAGCTTGTTCAGGACATATATAAACTGGGGATCCCTACTAACATATTGTCTAATCAGAATCAGTATATTATGGTCTGATCAACCTTGATGCAATAGGTTCGCTCTTCATTTGATTATCCCACGTGGAGTGAGATATCGTGGTATCTAGGATCTCATCCGCGACTGCATTGACAATTCCTCTTGAATTATATATTCGCCTTTGAATCACGTAATTGTATTCGATGACATCTTTCTTGAAATCTTTATTGCTTCTGTCTTTTACTGAATTAGAAAGATAAATGCTCTTGTTTGGTACATAGATATAGCGTATCCCCTATGGCCATGATAGTTGTATACACCAGTGGAGCTACCATCGGTCATCCATGTGACTACAACCCTGCCTAGAGTTACCCGTCCTCTCCTCGACCCTAAAACTAATATCGTGACCTTCTAGTCATTTGAGTTTGAAAATGAGTAGGATCTTACCCTTGGTTAAAACACAACCATAATAGACTATCTAATCTCTAGGAATCAATTATTGTGAGCCTCCAATTAGTCATCTTGGTTCTTGGCTTAACTAGCACCCGTATGCCTTAACTCAACCCTTACTTGACTAGGCCCCCATAATTTAGATAAGAGAGTATTAGACAAAAAACAAGGGCAGTCATTTACCATGACTTTGATGTACACCCATCTCGAGATTAGAGATACAGTTGGTGTTTTTCTAGGTATAATTTTTTAAAAGGAATGACTTGGCATTAGAACAACACCTTCACCAGCCTGGCAATATCTGTAGCATGATGCCCCACCATTGTGCTATACTAGTTATCAGCAGTGATGTACGAGCACTACATTCGATACCACTAAAACCCGTATAACCATAGTCTGGCAGGCTTAACACAAATAGAAGTTCACGACTTAGTGGTAGAGGGCATTCATATGTCGTGCTTTAGAGTTCGTTATCCCACTGATAGACTCTCGTAAACCATGGACAAGTGGATCATTCCATCTTATCGATCAATGTGCGCAATCATTTCCATTTATTAGAACTCGGGGTACAATCCTCAAAGCTGATTCATAACTACCATATCACGTTATCGATCGCATCGTGACTTATTATTACTAAAGGTCAAGATACGATATCGCGACTCAAATATTCCTAATCTCATTATTCCTAAAAACCATGTCCTAGTCTCTAGAGTGAATAGATTGTAAGCCATTCTTAATGTTAGGAATTATGGGATCATCGATTGACTGAGGTAAATTGGTTCTCACTAGGATGATAAATTGGTGACTCATGAACTCCCACTTTCTTTGTAGATCTTTTGTTATCCCTTACCGTGACTTTGATATTCGGAGCACGAGACCAGCTGTTACCTTCCAACAAATTTCACATGCAAGACCTAGAGGAGTCTTTCTTCATCTAGGCATATCATGTCCCACTCAAACATGTCCCCTCGTACTCTATTTTTATGATGCGACTTTCAAGTCAAAAAGGCTAGGTATAACCCCTACCATAATACCTTGTCCTTTTTGACTTCATTTAGAGATCTAACCTCGACTCAAATATTTTGACACAATATATGGTTGTGATCTACTCGAAGCCCTCTACGTATGTGCCACTAGTGTGCCACTCAATTGAGTCTTCTTGTGCTACTTAAACACAAAAGTCATAGAAGGCATATTTTCGGGCTTTAGGAACCCGGTTAGCGAACCCGGCTAAAAAATTAGTCGACCACTTGACTTGGAACCTATATAAAATTACCCTAACCTGCTAGGATTGGCTCAGATTGTTTCATATCATCTTGCCTAGTCAATATAGATTAAAACCTATGATTCACTCAATCAAGGATCGATGTCCAGTAAGGAAATCCATTAAGACCCAGTTAAACCCATCCTTGTATACAACCATATTTGGACTATAAAACCAAACTTGATGAAATTGGGCCTTACTCCGATTATGTAGCCCCTATCTTTTGGACCACTAATTCTCCTTCCCTAAATTTTGTAACTATATCTCTTGTATCCTGTGTTATGAGATGAATAGAAATATGTTGTACTAACTTGTTTTTGGTTTTGGTTGACTAAGACCTTACTACTGTCTTGATGAAACATGGTCAATACATAGACAATGTTAAATGAGTAATACCTAGACTTCAAATAGAGTCCATGACTACGACCAGAAGTACCTCAGAACATCAAACACCTCCTCGAAATTTCCCATCTTAAGAGTCCAATTACTGTGCTCTCTACGTTTAATAGTTTCGTGTGGGTTAGATAAAACTATGAACTTAGTATACCATATCCCTTATAATAGAATGCCATTCATAACCGTTCCTACATCTGCTTGGGATTACGACACATTCTTTGTAGCATATTTTATACCCTTTGTCGTGCGTTTAGATAACCATGGTAAAGGATCACAACCTTGATTCTTCAAAATCTTGTTCTAATATAGAATCGTGTCTTAGTTTCACTTCGAGAATGAAATTTCTGAAGTGCATACACAAGCCTCTTTAAGGATTAGCAAATGATTGATATAGATTGATTCTACTTGGGCTAATAACTCAATGGATCATAACGCCTATTTCTATCAGTATCAGTTGATAACCTCTACGGTGACTTTGATAAGTGAAGCATAACACTAGAATTTTTCTTCCAACATATTTCACACTCATGAACTAGACCAGTCAAACTACATGCATGACATACATGTCCCACACATACACACCTTCAAGTGCTCTATTCCAATGACACCACATGTATGTCACATTTTCTTTAGAACAAATTGTAGAGGCCCATTTTCGTTCTATTTGGATTTAACCATGCCATATCGACTCATTCCCTCGAACAAACTGAATATCCATGATCCATGCAAGACACGTCTTACTTACGACATATACATTCCACCCAAACAAGCCCATGCCTCCTACACAACACCAAACACCAACCAGCAGATATTAGTCGTTATGACTTGAAGATACAAACACTTATCTAATCAAGTCCTATAGAAAGTTGTCCTGCACTTATTTTAGACTCTCACCTCTTGGGCCATTATTTTTCTTTCCATAAATTCTTCTATCTCATCTCTTAGTTGTCCAGGTTAGGCGAAGAGTAAATTCCTTTGGACCAACATGTTCTAGTTACAATTGGATAAGGATTTTATACCATCTTGTTGAAAGTGTGACCCCTATAGGAACAACGTTAACAGCATAACTATCCTATAGAAGTAAGTGACCCAGAATGCCATGACAATATCGAGGCTCCCTTAGGATCCAGGGTTGTGGTGGTCATAAGTGTCCACTATTCTCGTGTCTCTTTCTTAGAAACCGTCCTCCTCAGAAGCCTTGTAACTTCGGTTTTTACGGTTAGCCAACCCCAATAAGTTAGGTAGAAACGTGAATGAAGAATAACTTATCTTGTAGAATATGGCATTAAATTTGGATTCTTTTTAATTACCTCTTATATGTTCTCGAAAACCAAGGTATGATTTTTATGTTAGTTTTCTTCAATCGTATTGCATCGCGTACCCCCTACCTAGAATTAATTTCGAGGATGAAATTTTTATAAGTTGGGTAGAATATAAACCCCCTAAAATTTTCCCCCAATTTTTACTATTTTATTTATTTAATACTATTTAGGAATATTTTGGTATTATCAAGCCTAATTAATTATGTGGTTAAAGGTTATTTTATTATTATTAAGTGTTAAGCATAGTAAATATTTTATATATGTGTTTTTATTAAGCATGGCAAATATTTATATATGTGTTAGGAAATAGGAATTTCTTCTTCAAAAAATATATTTATATATAATTTTTTCTATTTAAAATGTTTTTTTTATTTTAGGAGTTTTTGAAATTTTAATGGATATTTTTTTTGAGATTAATGTTAATGATCATATAATTTCATTATGTATCAAAGGTGTATAATTACAAATTTATATAAAATATGTGTTATAGTATCTTTAAATTTCATCTTTTGTAATTTTTGAATTTATGATATAAAATTAGGAGATTATTAAACAATTATGTATCATTACTAATCAAAAAACCCAGGTGAACAGTACCCACGTGGGGGCACTGTTCACCCGAGCCCCCATAAGTGAACCTGCAAAACAAACCCCCTAGTATATAACGAGAGAGATCGAAGAAGATTCCTTACAAACCCTAGCCCCTTGAGTTCGTGATCGACCCCGTAGCCTTCCTCAACACCTGGGCGGCCCCCCCCTGGTTGTACGCTACTGCGCGAACCACCTGGACACCATCGGAGGTTGGCCACGCGCGCGACACAGCAACAGCCACGAGCAACAGTAGCAGGGACAACCATAGGTAACCCTGTTCTTTCCTCTTTTTCTCTCACATAGCTTGCTCATTTTAGGATCTACAAAAACCCGAGTATAGCCTGTATAACCATCTACATGTCCCTTCAATTAGATTAGAAAATACCAGACTAGATTTTTCAAGAAATCGATCTAAAAATCGACCAAAAGCTATTTCGGAAATAGTTTAGAAACATTTTAGGTGCCTTGTTCATGGATCGTTTTCGAGCAACTCGTGCACAACTTTTTGAAACCAATTGAACACAGTGGTAGTCAACCTATAGGGCTTCACGAGCCTTTTTGTTGATCTCAATTTGATCGACTAGGAGTCGAGAAAATCACATCCCAAATCTGTCAAAAACAGTGTTTAAACTAATAAGAATTTTTATGAAAAACCCCGATACGAATTCCGTCCCAAAAATTTGGGCGACGTAGTCACGAACCGAAAGCATTGAAAGGTGCCTATCGACTTCGCTGACGTGTTGGCATTGACGGAATTCAAATTGGTTGCGTGTGCGCGACAAATTTGATACGTATCCATCAAAATTCACTATATCGGCCTATTTACAAATTACCTAATTACTTTATGTATATTCGTCAAATCGAGATGAAACTTGTGCCAGCAGGACCATATCATTTTTTTGGTCCTGTATGCCAAGTTTGGTCCGATTCTGAGAAGGTCGATCGGAACGCCTATTTGGCAGGCCCGTGACCCACTCCAACGGGCAAAATTGTGCACAGCCCACGAAATCCAACTTTGGACATACGGTTGGGTTCGTCTCTTCAAATCAGCCCCATAGACATATAGTTTGATGACTTTAGAGACCGTAGGTTCTGGCACGCATTTAAGTGAAAAACGGGTCCAACGACGGACATCGTTTTGACCAGAAATTATGATTTTACCCCTGTTCCAGAATTAGACTTTTGGATAGGCATTTCCTAGACATATCTATTATTTCAAACATGTTCGTGGTGTTTATTTCAGCATTCGAGGATGTATACGGGATTTGGCTTTCATCGCTTCACTATTCTGACTGTTCGAGCTATTGGAAGTCGTCCTTTTGCACACAACCTCAGGCAAGATACCTTGCTATATTTACTGCTTATATTTAGTTTGCATTTTCTTCAGTTATTGCATATCACTATTTATTTATTTCTAGTTCTTCTAGCTGTACCATTATTACAGTTTATGATTTACTACCTGCCTAGTGATATTAGCTAGCTTATGGTACGGTGGCGAAAGTTGTTTTTCCTTTGTGCGAATGATTTTGTTTGAAGGAAAATGCCTTTACATGCTCGTTATATGTCATAAAGATGAATGAGGCATGGATAATGTGTTGTTTAGTTATGACAGGAAAGAGGGATACACACATCTTGTAAGCTATTTATGAGGTATTCTCCTCACCTCTTATGAACTATGACCCTCTGTAATTTCATTTCGTTACTGGTCAGACATTGAGTTCTGCACTCACTTTGCAGGTCAGTAACGACGAGTTTAAGATGGTATCAGTCAATGCAGTTTGTCATCTTGGCAGAAAAGATGTGCTTATGCTTCGTGCTTTGGAAGGTATACTTCTAATTCTATTGTCAGTTGTTTGTACCATATCACTGATAAGTCTGTCATCAAGAATGGTAGTGCATGCTCTATAGAGAGCTCAGGCATATATTATGCATCATATCTTTGTTTTGATCTGTAACTTTACCTTCAATTTTTTATGGATACATCACAAGGACTCAAAGAGGTGGTTTAGTGTCGTAAGGTCTCTTTTCTTGACATAGATTATTATTTCTAATTGGTTTCCTTCATATTCATAACCATCTAAGTGCCTTTTCACTACGCTAAAACATGCATTTTTTCGACAGTCCAAAACTGTCGTAAATCACGTTTAACGACAGCTTTGGTCTGTCAAACGATCCGTTGTTACTAGCGCGCCCCAAAATTTAAACGACAGTTTTGGACTGTCGTTTAATATTTGAATAAAACGACAGTTCTTATCTGTCAAATAAAAACAACGGATTAAAAATGTCAAATAACGTGTGAATTGGTTGGATACTACTTTTACTTTTTCAATAGTTCACGTCTGTCATTTTTTCTGGAAATCTAATAATAAAAAATCTCAAATCATTCATATCAAATCTATTTAAACCTTTTCATCTTCTATATAAAAACACATCTAAAAATAAAATTTTATATCGACATCAACAACCATCAACAATGGAAAAACTTAATCCAAATAGTATTAAGTAATAAATGTATCAAGTTTACATAACACCAATATATCAAAACATGAAAAGTAACTCCAATGTTGCAAGCTCACAATAGTTTCATTCTCATGGTGAACAAAAAGAAGACAATAATATTGCTAGCTTACAAGTGCACTACAAAAAAAAAGAATTTTAAAACCTCACAAACTGAACCGAATATTTTGGCCAATTGGTCATTTCCCCAATAGAAATATCATCAAACTTTCCATCTCTATCGAACAACATCTCATTGCCGTCAAAAACGTCATCGATAATAATATTATAAGCTTCATCATTCAACGGTGCATCTGTATTCACACGTCCAATAGCAACAACTTTCTTTCTAAAGTTCTTCAAAAAACAAGTCTTTATGGGCAAGGTAGACTGATCATGTCCCTATATACGAACATAAAAAAACATGAGTATAGAATTAAGCTAATGCATATATAAGGAGCAAGTCTTGACTTAGAGATCAACATTAAATGAGAAAGAATGGGTTGAACCTATCACAAAAATATTTATCCACATGTTATAATATATGGGTTGTACCTACTAGACAAAAAGAAACTTACATAAATGTGGGTTGTATTTGGATCCAAATCTGAGAGAGATCATGCATATATCCACATGTATTTGGTTCTGTAGGTACTTGGGTGGAATCTTTGATATAGAAGCATTAGTAGACAAGTTACTTCACCAACTTACATGTAAGCAATCCATTATTGTGAATGTGTATGATACTACTGATCCTTCAGTACCAATCATCATATATGGTTCAAATGTGATGGGAAACAGTATATATCATAATAGCACCCTTAACTTTGGGGATCCATTGAGAAAGCATGAGATGTGTTGCAGGAGATAATGATAGCTCCTGTGAGAATTTTTTGTACTGGTAGGAGATGCAGGCAGTAAGGTCGGGGTTGTCTGGAGAAGTGTGCTCCAGCTTTCTCGGGTTTGTTTATATACTTCTTGCCTGACGGATGCAAGAAGTGAATCTGGTTCTATACATGGCAGAACCAGACACGGGTTTGGAAATCCCTCCAAGTTTGGCAGAAGCGAAGAAGAAATACTTGCAGCTGCAGCATAAACGGTATTACTGCATAAATAGAGGTTGGTTTTGGCATACTAGAACTATTTCTCTAATTAAACATATTTATGCTGTAATACCTTAATCTGACATTTTGCTTAATTTGCTTGACAGCAACACCGTAGATGCTCTCTGCCACCAGTCTGGTTTATTGAGCAGTTGAATCTTTGGAGAATGTTCTAAAATTCTATTCTAATGGAAGTTGGTGTGAAGAGTGATGAATTTCTCAAGTGTATGGAAGGTATGGTGCTTGCCACTTAGCATTGAAACAAACTGCAGTTATGTAAATTATAGAATCGTTACAACTAACTAAAGGTTTTGTAATATAAATCTTGAAACCTTCTGAAGGAAGGATACTCTGGTTGTAAACTTATATTAGCTTTCTTTTTAACATTGGACGAATGCAATTTTTGGTGATTAGGCTTACTAAGAGGATGGAAGTCATTTTTCTCATATTTTCAGTCTTAGTGCCATGTCATTGATCAAGCTCATCAGCAAGTTGGAAGGGTTCTTACAATTTGTCGACAAAGAGTAGCTTGTTTGAAGAGACATACTTTCTGGTAGAGTACACAGTAGTCCTTTTGAGATTTTAGATTAAAAGTTCTTAAATACACTGGTTAGAAGAACCCATTCATTCTAGCCTTATGTGCCATTATCATCTTATATCATCATAATCATCAAGTGCATATCTTTTTCTCATTATTTTTTGCTATATATTTTCCATGTAATTTCCATGTTCATTAATTCCTATCATTTTCAAACATAGGGATCACTTACTTACCAAGAAGTGAACACCCCAAACTTAAAAACTGTATAAACGTACATATGTACACACTTATTAATACCTTTTGGGATCTCTACCTATCCTATCCCTCTCCCAAGATCTAATGAAAGTCTATTTGGATTTGAAACAGAAGAGCCAAATAAGGAAAGGGTTAAAGGAAAAAGTACTGTTCCCCTCTCCCTACAGTAATGAGAATTATTCCTTGTTACTGGAATTGAAATATAGCTGTTTACCTCAAGAAAGGGCTTAAATGTGCAATATAGGTTAATGGCACCAAATATTTGTTCTAACAAGTGGAAGAGAAGATACTAAGAATAAGACATCAAGAGCTAGAGCTGTATAGTGGGAATACAAAAAAGGAAAACTTAGGATCGTCTGACGGAGTTTGAAGTATCGGCCGATACCGTTTCGATACGACCGATATCGATACAGTTTGGCATGTCCCGATCCGATACTGAACGATACCCGATACTGACCGATACCGAACGATACCCGATACTGACCGATACCGACATTATAGGTCTCCAATCTACTTTCTAAGTACTATTGGGTGTACCTTCAGAAGTATTCTTGTTGCCTCAATCAATTGTTCAACTAGCTAGAACATGAACTATACAAAATGAAACAGACAAGGTAATATGCAAGATTGAAGGTAATATGAATACATATTGTCATATACAACAAACAGACAAGGTAATATGGAAGATTGACTTGATGTAGAAAATACTCACCTCAGAAGGACTAGGAGTGTGAAATTGTGATAAAGGTTGACTTGATCTAGGAGTGTTAGATGCTGCAGCCTGCATGGAGGCTATTGTTTGTTCAAGATTTTCTATCCGATTTAGAAAAGCATCGTTCTTTTGCTTTTCTCTACAAGCAATCTCCCGACTTGCAGCTGAAGCACGAATCTCCGTCTTTGAAACACCTTGACCCATTCCATGCACATAACCCTTACCATCACGGCCCAATACCTAAACAATTTCTAGATGAAGAGATTAATTATATAGTATGAACTTGTAAAAGAAAAATAAAAAAACATGAAAACTAATTAGAATCCTATAAACCATTGCAACAGCATCATTGTCCAAATCTTTCTCTCCTAAATAGGGATCTTCATCTATAAGCCTTTTAATTTTTTCCTACAAGATAAACAGGAGACAAATACAGCTATCAAGTATTTAAATTTGCTAAATATAATGAGAAAAAAGAAGTCAAAAGTTAAGCTTACTAAGTATTCGAAACGGGTCGTAGACTGGGTAACACACGTAGGATAATTTTTACTAGTGTTTAGATGTGTGGCTGTCACTCCCACTTTTCCAAGATAGGGGTAAAATGGTAATTTTCCATTTTAGAATATTTTTGAGAATTTTATTTGATGAATATTACTATTTAATGATTATAGGAGTCGGGTTCGAATTTCATTGTATTTCGACTTAATTCGGGACCCCGGGGAATTTTGACTTGAGTTGTGTTTAACACATTAAATAGCCATGGCCCACCATACTTGACATTTAGGTTTAGGAGTTTGGACTATTCCCACATGAGTGTTTAGGCTTAAGTATGATTTTTATTTAGTCTAAACTAACTCCCAAAACCAAATTAGGATGATAACTTAGCTAGGAAGTTAAGGGAGGGGCAAACTTGTAAATTGTATGTGCCCCAAACCCCTTCAATAGGGTCGGCCACCCCTTCCCCCATTCTTCTTCTTCCCACTTCAATATTTCACCATCTTCTTCTTCTCCAAGTTTCTTCCTAAGTAGAGAATAGGATTTCCCTAGAAATTATCTCAAAATAAATCTCTTCTTCCCATTTTTCTTCCATCCAACTCTTCCTCTACCCCAAGTGAAGCTTCTCCAAGCTTTTGGGAGCAAGAAGTGCAAGGATGTGTCCTAAACAATTCATTGTGTCGGAGTCATGTCGGAGGAATTTTTCATTGGGAATCCATCTTCCGATAGGTACAACCTATTCTCCAATTCATTCTTTTCATCATGATAATTAGATTGGACCTCGTAGGATTGATCCCCGGGTTTGTGTCCCTATTCGTGTCAAGTTTGAGTCCGTTTGGTATGTCCTAGAAGAAGTTGTGATTTGTGATTGTGTCCTTGAGTTTTCCCCAAATTTGGAGACTTCTAGAATACTTACATTTGTATCTAAGTGGTTAGACACTCCTAAATTTATTTGTGTTAGTGTGTGTGTGTGTGTGTGTGTGTGTGTGTGTGTGTGTGTGTGTGTCTCTATATATGTATATATGAGAGTGTGTCTATATATATATATATATATATATATATATATATATATATATATACATATGTGTGTGTGTTTATATATATAGATATATATATGTGTATATATATATGTGTGTGTGTGTGTGTGTGTGTGTGTGTGTGTGTGTGTGTGTGTGTCTATATATATATACTTGTGTGTGTATTTATATATATAGAGAGGGGGATGAATGAATGATTTGTATGTGTGTGATTATACATATATATATTTATGAGAGTTTTAGAGAGATTTATAGAAGAATAGAGGAGTTTAGAGAAGGATTTAGAGAGGAGAATAGAGGGGAGGAGAGGGGAAGAAGTGGAAGGCAAGCAGCAGCAGCTAGGGGGGCCAAGGGGCTGCTGCCCCCCTCCCCCCAACATAGCAGCAACAGCTGAAATCAGCAGCAGCAGTAGCAGCTGAAATCAGCAGCAGCAAGTAGCAGCTGAAATCAGCAGCAGCAGCAGCAAGCAGCCTTAGTAGCAGCAGTAAAGCAGCAGTAGCACCCCGCTTTAGCCCCATAAACCCCCCACATATATACCTATATATACCTTTATATAGCTATATATACGCCTATAAAACCTACTAAACTAACCCCTAAAACTAGTCCTATGTGTGGGTTGAAAAGTGAGATTGAGTGAGTGAATGTTGAGTGATTTAGAATTTAGTGAGAGGGTGATTTTGAGTTAGGAGCGTCGAAACGCATCCAAACTTGAAGGGGACTTAGTTAGTATGAAATAGAGTTTGCTGGTAGGCTCCTAGATTAAAATCGGGATTCCGTTTGGGAATTGGAGAAGAGTATCGCGCGATATCATTGAATATCTTGAGATACTCAAGATAACGGGTAAACGACCAATATGGACCGTAAGATGGACTGGATGTCTACTCTACATAGAGAACTTGGTAGGTAATGATTGTATAGGCTAGTATCCTACTACCCTAGGAAGCCGGGAGTGGAATTCCTAAGGGAAGGCCACTTGGCGTCAATGTTAGAGTGGTTTAAGGGTATGTGTATTAGAGGGTAATCGGGTAATTTCAAGATACGGGGTTCGGATATTCGAATTGACTTAAAATTTAGGTGACTTGTTAGGTACACCCTACAAATGTCATTTTTGAACCAAATTTGGCTCGATTGACCCAGAGTTGACTTTTTACCTAAAAGTCAACGATGAGTCAACACTTTGTCTAAATTTGACCAAATCTAAACTAGAGTTGACCAGTAGACCAAAAGTCAACTGTTGGTCAACATTTGACCAGTTTGACCTAGGGTTGACCAAAGTTGACCAGGGTTGACCAGTTGACTAAAAGTCAACTATAAGTCAACTCTTGACCCCGTTTGACTTGCTTCGACTTGTTTTGACTTGCTATGACTGGTATGACCTAGGAATGACTTAGTCTGACTTAGATTGACTTGATATGACTTAGTTTGACCTAGATTGACTTGACAGGACTTCGTGTGACTCAGTGAGACCTAGTTTGACCTAGATTTTATATCATTCATTATAAATCATTCTTAACTTTGTTAAACCTAAATTAACATGCAATATCTCATCTTTAGGTCTCTGATTACCACTCTGAGCATTGATATACCTCAGGACAGCAGGCGAGTACATTCACTGATAGTTTTCATTGTCTTGATATCTGCTATATCTGATTCAGTCGTAGTGTCTTACTTGATTCCCAGTCACGATAGTTCACGGACTAGTATATGTTGGATTATGACATGAGATATTGTTCCTAGATTTTTGGGTATATTGGTACACTTCCTGTCTTATACCCTGTACTTTTATAGACACCGATTTATAAGGGGACTTGCTACGCTCTTATGGAATCATGTGTCATGACGTGTCATGTCCAAATCTATTGTACTATTCGGGGATGGGGAATTATTAGGGGCTATGTGATCCAAGCCACCCTGTTACTATTCTTGTGCTCGTGCCACTCTTCCCTCACGTAGGGTGTAGCGAGATCCCATTTACCTTGTGCTCTTTATCCAGGTTGGACGACATAACTTTCCGTTGAGGTCACCGCGGATTGCCAGGCCAAGTGGATAGCCTGTCCTGTCACTTAACCCAAGCCGATCACATAATGCTCTAATAATTCAAGCCTTGACAGCATTCTACCACCGACGTTAGGACATAGGCTGGGTGTTGTCTCATACTCGTGGCCTTATATCGGGTACGGGTCGTGACAGGTTTCCATTGCACACCACTGGTGGCAAGGTCAGAAAAGGATCCTTACGGGAGCAAAAGGAACTAATAAAATCACTTGGCCAATGTTTAAAAAAGCCTTTCTGTTATAGTACTTCTTCTCAACTAAGTTATGATAGTAGGAACAAGACTTTAACAAGTTAGAACAAGGAAACATGACCATGAAGCGGTACTAGGCAGAATTTTCTAGATTGTCTCAGTACACAACTAACAAATTTATTGATAAAATATCCAAGGTTCGTCGGCTTGAGCATGGTCTTATGTAAACCCCCTCAAATTTCTTCTTCTTCTTCATTTAGGTTAATTAGTGTTTGTGTTTGTGCTAAGGTACATATTTAATTCATATATATACTTGTGTATTAAATTATATATATATATATATATATATATATATATATATATATATATATATATATATATATATATATATATATTAATTTAAAATATATATATATTTTTTTATATATAATATAAAATATATATTTATATTATTATTTTTATATATATAATATAAAATATATATATATAATATAAAATATATATATATATATATTTATATATATATATATATATATATATATATATATATATATATATATATATATATATATATATATATATATATATATATATACATTTATATATATATATATATATACATTTATATATGGAGCTGCTCCTACGGACATCAGATCGTCGTAGCCGCTGGTATTTGGGTATTATGGAAGAACATGAACAAATTCAGGTATGAAGGCCGCCAACTCCTCCTTCCACAATTGTACAGAGAGGTTATCAAACAAATTCTCAAAGCTAGGAGGCGCTGCTCTCACGCCTCCAACACTTTTTGGGAGGCCCTTGCTTAGGCCATTCTCCGGGTTTCTCGTACCTCCCCTGTCGGCTAGAGATCCGATTTCATTTTGTGCGCGTCTCGCGCTGTTTGTTTTCTGTTCCTCTTGTCGCGTTGAGCGTGCTTACTTGTATAGGCTTCGGCATTTTGCGCCCATTACTTCAATAAAGCTTTGGGTTCAAAAAAAAAACATATATATATATATATATATATATATTTATATATATATATATATATATATATATATATATATATATATATACTTTCTCATGTATAGGTTCTATTATAATTTATTTAGATTTTATTTAGTAATATAGATGATATAAGATATAGTTTAAAAAAAACTATGAGTTATTGTTCCTAGTACGAAACAATAGCATCCCTAACCCACGACCCGACCACTCCTTCTAGTTTTGGTAATTGTTTTGAATCCATTTCAAATCTTTTAGATATTTATATTAAATCCCTTATTCAAATTTGCAAATTCAAATTCCTTAAACACCTACTACTATCAACCGATGGACATTTTTGAAACTTCTTAAAATCTTTCCCAAACTCTTCCGAAACCACCAAGACCCTTCCCCATATGACCATCCCCTACCGCCATCGACCACCTCAGTGGACGAGCAGGGGCGCACACAACAACGACAATAGAACCCCCACCTTTGTGCCTATTTTCTCCTCTGTCTCTCCATATTTTCTTGATCTCTCTTCTCTTGAAAGGTTTTGAATCTACAAGAAAAATAGCTTTTTATAACTCTTATAAAAATGTTACAATGGTTTATACAGGGGTAGCCTTTGATTGGTTCAGGATTTGTTGAACAATTAAATTAAATCATGGAAAGACTTGGAGTCAATCCGTCTTTTCCAATTTTATGAAGCTTAAATGGAGGTTACGATATCAACTCTACTCCCTACTATGCAAAATGACGGGGAATCAACCAAAGATTTTGTCAAGGAAATTTTGTGAAATCTCGGTGCAATGCCCTGTTTGTATGTCTATAGCTATGTTGGTGCATGCATGCAAACATAACATCCTTCTTCCTACACGTGTTGCTATTAGAACTACTAAAGTTAATAGTTGGGAGCAGCTTATTCTTCAAGCTCATATAGTTGAATAACTTTCTTCGGACTTTGGTTTTCCAAATATTCGAACATGACAACACTCTTGTTATACATTTGCCTGATATTAATGAAGATAGTGAACACTCAGCTTCAGGCGAAGAAGATACTAATACTTTCGATGAAGAAGGTTCTTTTGTCATCCACCTTGACCTCTCCATCCAGTAAAGGTCAAGGGGTAGTTAACCTCACAACTAATGGTCATTTTCAATGTTATCTCTAAATCATTATGTTATAACTCCCCGAAGAGTAAAAATGTCTACTTTTATCCCCATAGCTAAATTAACTATGATGAAGCTTGTTCGTTATATTAAATCTTCTTGTTTTACCAGAAATATGTAATCTATAGTAAAATTGATAAATTTTAAGATTGGACTGTTCAAGATGTGATTGCTTGTTCGTTATGTTTATCAAATGTGAAACTACATACTTTATTGTGGAATGTGATACTGCACATAATTTTTTGCCCAATTTATCAACCTTTTCTACCAACTTTTTAAACAAAAACATTAAAATTCATCAAGTTAAATATTACATCTAATGATCTGTCCTATAGTGGATTTTAAACTATTATATCCTTCAAACCTCTGATAGTTCAATCCTTTGGCTCTTGCAAAAGTTTTGCAAAAAATTGTTTGCTTGTTGTTATGTCATTTCTACCTCTTAACAGTTTATTCCAATTTTTTCTACAGTATCAATGTTTGATTTTGAACCATGTTGTTGGCATGTCCATATCACCTCTGACAAACGAATTTTGGGTTTTTCCAATTTACTGTTTATAACATAGTTGTAGTACGACATAGACAGTAAATCTATTTAAGTCTCCAGCAAGTTATCCTCGATCGATTTTAAACTATCATGCCCATATTACCTCTAATAGTTTGTTTCTATCCCCAATAGTGTTTGGTCTAATATATTTGTCTAGCCTGATGAGTTTTAGCTATTATCTGCATTAGTCCTGGATATGTTATGGATAGTAGATCTATTTTAAATTTTGCAGTGGGCTGATTAAGATCTTATGAAATATTCTCGTTAAGATCAAACAAATTAGGTGCATAGTGTCACATTTGACAATGAAGTATGCAGTTATCATCTGGTTTGACAAAAAAAATCTTATCTTTGAAACCTAATCGGTTTAAAGGTTTTATATTTTTAATCCCCAATTGGGTTAGAAATAATCTTTAGATCATCATTATAGGACTGATTGTAGGAACGAGTTGTAAAGGGCAATACTCTAGAGGGGGTGAATAGAGTAGGCAGCAAAAATTAACTATTTAAAAATGTTAGTAACAAGATCACATAATATATATATATATATCACAGATATGTAAATAAAAAGTAGAGAGTAGAGAGCAAACGCTAACATAAGGATATACACTGGTTTCCCTCTTGTGAGGACTAGTCCAGTCGAAAGAACTCTAGCTTCTAGTTGAATCCACTATTGGAAAATCCTGCAAGTTTTCATCCGAAGTTCTTGTAATTTCTACAATGCGAGCTTTGATCCGAATTACTCGACCAACTTCAATTGTGAAGTGTCTATCTTCAATCAAGCCTCTGATTACAATCACTCTAAAACTTCTAGACCGTACAGCACTGGCAAATCGACTAGAGGATTGTAACTGGCTTGGGATTTGAAAATGAATAGCTCAGAACACTTTGGAAGAAGTAGTAGGCTTATATAGCAGAGATATAAAAGTGAATTGGTGAGTTGAAATGATCGAAATCCTTCTCTATTTATAGTTTTTCCAAAGACAGAATTCGGGCAGAATTCTATGAAAAATATCGACAAGATCCGTAACTGCAGGAGGACCAAGTTCAAAATCCAAAGTCCACTAAATTCGGGCCGAATTCAGGCCAAATTCTGTTGGATTTCTGTCAGGGTTTTTGCAAATTAGTTTTTGGGATTTTTGAAAAGTCAAGCAGTTAGAAAGTAGTTTGGGCTTTTGTAAGTGGGCCTATTTTCAAAATGAAAGGGTATTTTGAAAATGTTTCTTGGATACCCTATTTGCCAGTACTATACAGTTTACATCGTATTACTAGTCGCCTTCCTTCAGATATTTAAGCAAACATGAAGACGGTTTTTTTTCTTGACGGCAGTCGTCCAAAGATAAATAGATCTGGAAATCTGAATACGTTTCGGTGGCTTTGCCCCTGAACCCCCACGGGTGGCGCTGGATGATTCAGAGAAATCTTCTAATATGACGCCGTCTTTGGCCCATCGATAATAATTCTCTATTGCATATGTCCTGGTTTGATCATGCTTACTACATGTCTGAAAGTACATGTAAACGAACAAAGCAGTATGATGTATTATGATACAAACGTAGAAATATGATATAGAACATTAGGACAATGCTAAGTTTAAGTAGCAACATGATAGTGATTACATGAATATTAGTGATGTCATTATGGTAAACTTAATTGATTAGCCATATTCAAAAACATGATATAATCATTGGGCTAACAATCTCCCCCTTTTTGATTATGACAAATCAGTTTAAGTTTAAAAAAAGATACGATAGATGCATGTATCACTAATAAACACATAATACTGGAATATTGTGTGCTATCTTAAACTTACTTCTCCCCCTTTGACATGATCAAAAATAATCTCCCCCGTAATAAAACAAACTTAAGCACAAGTGAAGGAGGAAGGCAAATATAATCATGATCAAGGTTTAGGAGAACAGTGTAATGACAAGTTTAGAAAATTGCATAACTAAAGTGTAAAAGCTTGTCAGAACATAAAATAGAAAAATATGTCAAAACACAGTATAGTGCATAAATGTAACTGTAGTTTTGAAATAGACCAACTAAATATCAATATAGTAGAAATCAATCATTGGTCAGAAATAAAGCATGAGGAATAGAAATTCGTAGATTTAGTATATATTACAAATATATATATATATATATATATATATATATATATATATATATATATATATATATATATATATATATATATATATATATATATAATGAGACTTTATCAATGATCACAAAAAAATATGATTCATAATTTGCCCATACAAATTAGTGAATCAATTCCATAAAGTGTATAATCATCAAAAAGAGATCAAAATAAGTATACTAGAATCTATGCAAAATCTATACCAAAGTTCATGCATTTGAATTCAATTACCTTAGCATGATATATGAATATCCATTAGATAAACATAAAGACAACTAAGACAAAATACTAGAGAAGGAAAAATTCAGTCGACTTGAATGCTCGTCCGTAAAGTATGATCAGTCTAAATATAGATAATCATGAACTTTGAGATAAAATCTCAATAAGAAATGCCAAATTTAATATAACTCAAAAGAATCATTAAATTAGGATAATTAAATATATTTGGCAATATATTTTAAAAACTCATATAAAATGAGAGAGTCAAAAAGAGATAATAATAATCATATATTCTCTCATAAAACCAATACAAATCCAAATATCATGAATAACTCAGCAAGATATTTAACAAAGACTATATAAGTCCATGGTGAACTAGGTATACCACATATTAAGGGCATAAAATAATTGAAACAATTAATTTGCTCCCCCTTAAAATATGCGTATATAGTTCAAAAATAATTTATCTGCATAAAATAGATAAAATAAATAATCACAAGATCTAAGAGATATACAAGATATGCATCTTTCTTCCCTTTGATCAAATGCATATAAAATTCCAAACTCAAAACAAATATCATCTTTAGGCAAGAAAAAGAAATATCCAATAAATAAACGCTTAAAGATGAAGAAAATATGTCTTCAATAAAAAAATATAACACAATCATTTCATGTAAGTAAAAGATTTTTGAAAGTTGTCTTTAATGCGAATAATAGACATTCAATAAATCAGGGAGAAATCAGAAAGACTTTTGAAATGCAGAATTTATTATGAAAAGTTGCATAAAAAATGTTCGAATGCGTATATTTAGTCCTTAGACTGAAAGCTGGCACTTCGAATCCATAAATCATAAATAAAACCATTTTGAAAACATAACTAGATAAATGTCCGAAGAAAAATGTATGGCATGTCAAAGGGGATAATTGATTTGAAATAATTAAATACTCCACCTTTACATGGCTCAATCCAATAATAATAGTATTGGCAAAATTTAAAAAATTCCAGAGATATATTTCCAGAAATAGGAAACTAATTAAAAAAATATTAGGCCTTCTTATCAAAGTTCATTTCTTCCCTTTTAAAGCCGTTGCACGGTGTCCATCTGATAACCAGAGGCATAAAGAAAAAAAAATGCTTTAAGAGAGAAAAATTCAATATGCTTGACTTCTCCTTCGTAAAGAGTTACTGCTATAGATAGTAAATAACTAGAATAAGAAGAATATAATAAAAAACTTAAACAGCATGAATATTGCACAAGCTAAAGACAAAATCACAAGATCATAATATTCACTCAGTAGTCACAAAATAATTAAGTCTGAATATCGAAAAGTGTGACAGAAAAGAATATATCAAAAGATGACAAACATTAACCTATGGAAGATCAATGTATGTTACCTTTTGTAAAAAAATATCATTAAATAATATTTTTCATCAAGGCTAAAATCCAAAATCCATCAGATAACAATTGCAACTAGATCTAAATAAACCTTTAGTTTATAAAGTGTTGATCAATCTTGGGTTAGCTATAGAGGTACTGTCCTAGCTAACGGAGGTCCACCGGGGAACACTTAAGTACCGTTTTGCTTTAGTCGTAGTCGTGGTGACAGACAGACCCTTTGTAGGCTTGTACCCAAAACAAATCTCTTCTTTAATAACCGAGGATTTAAGAAGAATTTATGCAATATAAAATCAATTATATTCTATGGACTTAAAAATCTTAGAATAATGTAGCATACGGTATAAGATGCATCAATGACATTTATTCACATGTGCTACAAAATCATTAGGTAACAATAAAATATAAAATATTTGTAAACCAAAATGTAGGACCTAGATACGCAGATGTATTCTGAAACCTAGGGGAATGGATTCGTGTCACGACCCATACCCTAGAATAAGGGCACGAGACGTGGGTACGTCCAGCCTACGCAGCAGTGTCGACGGTAGAACGCTGTCCTAGGTCAAACATCTAACAATATAAAGGTACATATATAGTATATACACTCCAAATGGAGGTGACATAGCAATACAGTCTCAATCACATCTAAGGTAGAGCATGATAAAAGACAGGTAAAACATGAAATCCGCAAGAGAGATACAACAGATAGAAGTCTAAGTGTCTAAGATACACAAACCCAGAAAATATCTCAAATCTCAAATACAGTAGACCATAAAATAAATACAACTCAAGACAACTGAAATAACTAACTATACAACCTCTACTATGTCTCCTCTACGCTAGCAGGCAACCTCCAGGCTATCTGTAAAATTTATCAACAGGTCCAGTCAGGACAGGAGCGAGTACAGTACATCACAGCATATCATAACAGGATAGAAAATATAAACATGCTAGAGAATAAGATACAGAAAACTGAAAAAAAGTACAGAATGTAAACAGAAAGAGAACTGTAATAGAAATATCTACTATAAGTAGAGAACTAACAGTGGCTAGTGAGTCAGAGTACAATATAAACATGTGAATGGCATAGGAGATTCTAATGCTACACTACAGAAAGATTCTGATGCTACACTACTTGGATATTATTTACATGTCTACTTCTACTCCCCCGTACCCCCAATCAATATACAAGGATCCAGCCAGGTTATGTTATGATTCAATGTAATGGCCCACAAGGGGTGATACATGGTAGGCCCATAAATGGGTGATTCTAGGAATGCCCATGAGTGGGTGATTCAAGGAGACTGTGTTCATGAGAGTACATGTCACAAGTGATCAACGAACCATAAAGTATAGTGATACACAATGTAAGTGAAACGCACAGAACATGTAGTATCCGATGCTCCCTGAGGGGATAACATCTCAAGAAGGGATCCATATAGTACTAATTCGTGTGACCAACGTGACAGCATCAAGTAAAGTAATCTAAAGCAGGAAAATAATTCTAACAGGATATGAAATGATCAGAGAATGTACTCGCCTCGATTTGGTTAAAGTCGACATGCACGACACGAACGTATCGATAAGAGGTAGGTACAATGCTATGCTCCATAGAGGGTCCCAGACGACGACACGGGCAGTCCCAGTGAGTCCGGAATAGTCCAAAAAGCCTAGTTTGGTATATAAAAGTCTAAAATCAGGGTTTGGTACGATAATCAAATCAAGAATAGAAAATGACTATCATAAACACGATTTATGATTTTATAAAAAGTATAACTAATTACAGATATTCTATTTAGAAAATTATTATATAATATTAGAAACTATTTTGATATTTATTTATAAATCATAATATATTTAGATATATATTTTGAATATATATAGAAAATATTTTGTACCAAAACTCTAATTTATCAAATATAAATATTTAGGTCAAACTGGATACTAATAACTATAACTATTTAACTAAAAATTTCCTAACTATAAATTAATAAATTAATCAATAATATTAATAATACTAGTAACAATATTACAAATAATACCTTTAATAATAATAATAATAATAATAATAATAATAATAATAATAATAAATAACTATAAATACCAAATTATTTCCACTATTATACAATATTTTTTTTCACTATTATACAATATATATATAAACTAATATATATACAAATATATATTAATACATAACTAATATATATACAAATATATATTAATACATAAACTATATATATACAATATATATTAATACTATTATACATTATATATTAAACTATATACAAACTAATATATAAACCATTATATTAAATAATATATAAACTATTATATATAAATAATATATAACTATTATACATAAATAATAATTGGGGGGGTTTCTGATTCGAAGTGAAATCCCTAACAACTCTCACTGAAGAGAAAGGGAACGAGAGGCTCACAGCGGTGGCGGATCATGCGCGTGGGTGGCGGAGCGCGCCGCCGGGGTCGGCGGTTGTCCCGCTCGTGGCCAGGCGGGCGAGCTCTGCCAGGGTGGCGTGGGGTTGCGCCGACGGAGCAGCGACGGAGCTCCGAAGGTCTTCTCTCCCTCACTCTCTCTCTCTATATGTGATGGTGGTGGGGATATTGTGTTGGTCAGAGGAAGAGTGGTGTTGGGGTGGGTTGGCTGCGGAAATGGCAAAGCCAGGAGGAGGTGGTCGGGTTGGCACAGTGTCGCCGAGGGGATGGCCGGAGTCGAGAATGGCTGTGGACAGGCTCGGGTTGGGCGGAGCGGATAATGTCGATGGTGGTGATGTTTGTGAACGGGATGGAGGCGGTGAGAGTGATGCTGGTGGTGGAAGAGGTGGGGGATGGTGGTGTTGCTCGGCTGTTATGGGGTGGTCGGGCACAGAGTGGGGTTACCGGAGAGCCAGGGATGGCCGGAGCCATTTGGTTCGGCCAGGACAGAGTTTGAGGGGTGGCGGCTACATGGAATCCTAGGTTTAGAAAATTGCTATGATGTAATTATTTTGGGGAAGTGTGCTATTTATAGCGTAGGAAGGGGAAACCCTAAAAGCTAAATGTAAATGTAATAGGAAAAATATGAATATTAGTGGAAAAACTAACACTAACGCTAACTTAGCTACTAACTGCTAACATATTGCTATTTAGTAAATTAATTTGTTAATTAGTGCCAGTACATCACTAGCTAATTTAAATTAGAATTTTCAATAGCAAAATTTGTAAATAAATATAAGGAAAAATCAATTTCAAAATTATCGGAAAAATATGAATTTGTTAAATAGATCATTTTTCTTTTAATTGAATTAAAAAAATATTCATAACTTATTGATTCAAGGAAAATGGCAGGAAAATTCCAATAGAATAAATTCGCATAAATAGTAGACCAAAACCAACAAGGACCGATAGCAATCACGGTCAAATTTGTTTTCCCAAAAATTAGAATTTGCATGTTTTTCGAGATTCAAAAATTGAGAGTTTTGAAAAATACAAAATTCAAAAATCCAAGAAATTGGTTAACGGAGATTACAAATCTACCCTCCTTAAAGAAATTTCGTCCTCGAAATTTAAAGGTTGACAGGGGATCGAACGATCAAGAGTTTAGTCAGTGCCTTAGGCATGATCAAAGAACGACGGTTTGGAACGATCAAGATAATCAATTCAAAATTACTTAGGCACGACTAATGATCTTGACACGTTAGAATGGCACGATAGATTGCAGCACGAACGATATTGTATAGGCTTGCTTTGGAATAACTCCAGTCATTGAGACACGATTTCAATCACGGTTAGGAGAATCGATGGTGAAATCAAAATTCAAGCATATAATGATCAGTTGTTTAGGCTTGATGAAAATTAGGCTCAAAGTCACACAGGCACGATTTAAAATATGTTGAGTATAATTGGTAGGTCATGGAATACGATCTGAGTTCGATCGTGGTAAAAAAAAAAATTTTGGGAGTGATCTAAGTTCGCTTGGTACGATTTAGGATAGAGCAACGGAAAAAGTTCAAAACCTAGTCATTATTAGGAATGAAATCTGAGCATGGTGATTAGAGAATCAAAATTTAGGCGCGATAGGAAAATTATCCAGACATAATCAATTCCGACACGACTAAGATGGTAGATAATTGTGAAGGTCAATCGATCCTTGGAAAAAATGATTTAGGCATGATGAAGAACGAGATTAAAGTCTGAAAACGAGCAACCAAAATATTGAAATCCAAGTCATGGTCGAATTTTAAATCGTTTGAGTATAGCCTAGAATCAAAGATATTGGTGCGAATAAAAAGCTGACTAGTATTGATGAGTCATGATCAAGAAGGATAAATTTTTTTAGCGATGTTTAATTTAGGGAATAGTTCAAGGATAAATAAATAGATTTCTTCTACTAGGATAGGAAACCAAAATACATGATTTGTAGAGGAACGTCGAGACAATCATCTCACTTTGCTTCATCCGCCAAAATTATCTGATCATTTTTTTGCCAATTATACCTTATCTCACAAGCCCATGCATACCACTACAAATCTTGTTCTTCAACCATAAAAAAAAAAATCAAACCCTTATATTACTGCTACCAAAATCATAATCTTCTGTCATGAAGACTAAATTTCCCCATAACTATTATAAGCTAGACCATTATCCCACTCGTGAGTTTTTCCATAATTCCTCTTTTTTTAGTCCACTGTCAACTTAGTCATCTTGAAGTTCAAATTTTTCCACCTTGTCCTAAATTGGATCTGATCGAAATCTCTGAATCAAGGTTTCTAATAATTTATCAATGTTCAAAATTATACTCTTGTATTGCCTAAGTCTAGTTCTACCCCTACCATATAAAATTTACTCTCCATTAATCAAATTAACCTTCACTTTTCATTCAACTTATACCTTTAATATTATTCTTCCTAAATTTTAGAAATCTCACAAATCTCCAGATTTTTTCTATAACTCAAAATTTTGTGTTCTTTCGGTTCCTAGTCCTTCTCTCACCAAGGCTTTGTTCAATTATGTATAATTACTGCATAAAATCGAAATCCTCCTTCCATGTATCTGGATTCCAAAATTTTAATATCCTATCTTTAATTCAAATATAAAATATCTCGAGAATCAGTAACAAAAAAATATCAAGTTCTCAAACGGAATCGACCTCGAAGATCCTTATTAATTCAAAAAAAATTAACTTCAATACGGTAGTTCCCACTGATAGTGTATATCCTATAATTTTTCTTACTTAAAATTCTCCCACACTTTCTCTAAAGTTACTCCATACTCAAATAATTCTCTAGGTGTAATTGTTCCCAAATTGGTACTACCGGCCTCTTGATTGTTTCCAATCCTTATCATACATTTCTCCAACTAATTCTTCCTCAATGTTCAACATCTCATATTCCTACCAAGATACCACTTGATAATAATTTTGTCTTTTCTGAGCTAGATGATTTTGATACCTTATCGGCTTCTCCCAAGTAGAGATATACAAGTATTCAAGAGATTTCAAAATGTAGCTAACAGGTTTAGATGAGAGACAGTTTGATGGAAGTAAGTAGGACAGAGTTAACAAAACAAATATAATGATAATATGGATTTGTTCCTGCTTATCTGGTCATAATTTGCCAATCGTATCTTTATCTCACAAGTTATGATATGAAAATTCAACCTTTATATGCCTACCACCAAGATTTTATAACCTTCAGTCATCTAGGCCTTTACCATGATTCCATAGACAAAATTTCAAATTTCTAAAATATTTCCTATGAAGCATACCCCTCTTATTTTGGTATCAACACTTATTCATTTAATCAAATTTTCAAATTCTTTCACCTCGTCCTAATTTAGATCTGAAACCTCTAAATCCAGTTTATGAAATCCTTGATCTTGTTTAAATCCAGTCTCGTATTTACTCAATTCTAACACCACTATGTCATACAAAATTTATTCTTATTTATAAATCAACCTTCATATTTTTTTTTACGTACACCTTCAAATATTGTCCTGTTTGAATTCTACAATTTCCTCCAATCATCTAAAAATAATTCCTATAACTAAAAATCCTTGTGTTCTCTCTGTCTCTAGTCACCCTCTTACAATATCTAGTTCAATTTCGCATAATCATTGAATACAATTAAATCTCTTTTCCATTACTTAATTTCTACATAGCCTTAGAGTAAAAGTCCCCAAGAATCAATAACCAAGATTTTCTAAGTTCTCAAAACTAGGTTGACCTTGAATATCCTCATTAGTTTTTGAAATACATCCATGAATTATTCATAACCAACTTTCTGTGATTGTTTCTAAATTGATAACATTTATCTCTCGATTCCATTCTAAACCTTTACCACATCTACATCTCAGATTTTTTTTTCATATTTGACATCCAACATTTTGATTCCTACAAAATCATCATGTGATAACCAATTACATCATTTTTGAACTAGATGATCTACGTCACTTTCTCAACATTTCTCAGGTAAAATGATATAAAGATTCAAGGGTTTCAAGTTATAGCTGACAGAATTAGATACGAGACAGAGAATTGATGTAATCAGGACAGTTATATAAGACAAAGAATGATGGTAATAAAATATTGGCAGGAAGAGAAGTGATAATAGAATCTGTTCTGCTTATCTGTTTAAAAGCAGGAACTATTTTGAAACCAGAACTATAATATCAAATCCAAAATAAGGTCTAGCAAAAATCATCGATTCATTGTATTATGAAGAAATTCATAACAAAAGTTACACAAAGGTTTATAATAACAGCTAAAGCTACTCCTACTCCTACTCCTAAGTTAAATAATGAGAAGCAAAAAAAAAACAACCAATAATTCTTTTTCTGAAAGACTGAACAAAGTAGAGAAAACATGTTCAAAAGTTTTCAAGGTACAATCTGATAATCATATGCGTCTATCCAAAATCATGGTACTCTAAATCCTCGTCATACTAGTAAGCAAGACTACGATAATCACAGAGTCCTCGACTAAGGCACATACATCTAGAATCATGGTATTTAAAATTTTTGCGATGCCGCTAGCTTGGCTGCGAAAACCTTAAATTCCCACACCCGAGAAATATATCCAAAATCAGACTATATGTCCTCACCATGCTTGCTAATGTGACTGTAGAAGACTTCCATAACTGAGATACCTAGCCCATATAATTTTATTTTGACAAAATTAAATTAAATCAACAATGGATACCAAAAATCAAATTCATTTACTAACCAAGAAAGATAAATATAAACTTTTAGAACCAAATTTATCAACGAACATCAAGATTCAAAACTGAACAATAATCCATAAAATCATATAAATACAAACTCGGATGCAACAGCCAACATCAAGATTCAAAATTCATCAATCATCCACCCAAAATCAATAAATATAAACTCAAATTCAACAATAATCCATCAAATCAAGTTCAACAACAGGAAGTAAAGATAAATCAAATCAAGGGAAGAAGAGTTTTCAAATCGAAGTTAAAATAAGATTCTCAAGGGTCGTCCTAGGAATCTCTCAAGGGATCCTAACTGTGATTGAGTACCTTCAAAAATATATTCTAATCCTACTGCAGGCTGTAGTGGTACTCTACTTCGAATACCACTGCACAAACTAGACCTGCATGGGCCACCACTAAAAACGTGTCACGACCCGCACCCTAGAATAAGGGCACGAGACGTGGGTAAGTCCAGCCTACGTCGCAGTGTCGGCGGTAGAACGCTGTCCTAGGTCAAACATCTAACAATATAAAGGTACCTGTACAGTATATACACTCCGAATGGAGGTGACATAGCAATACAGTCTCAATCACATCTATGTTAGAGCATGATAAAAGACATGTAAAACATGAAATCCATAAGAGAGATACAGCAGATAGAAGTCTAAGTGTCTAAGATACACAAACCCAGAAAATATCTCAAATCTCAAATACAGTAGACCATAAAATAAATACAACTCAAGACAACTGAAATAACTAACTATACAACCTCTACTGTGTCTCCTCTAGGCTAGCAGGCAACCTCCAGGCTATCTGTAAAATTTATCAACAGGTCCAGTCAGGACAGGAGTGAGTACAGTACATCTCAACAAATCATAACAGGCTAGAAAATATAAACACGCTAGAGAGTAAGATACAGAAAATTGAAAGAAAGTATAGAATGTAAACAGAGAGAGAACTGTAATAGAGATATCTACTATAAGTAGAGAACTAACAGTGGCTAGTGAGTCAGAGTACAATATAAACATGTGAATGGCATAGGAGATTCTGATGCTATACTACGGAAAAATTTTGATGCTACACTACTTGGATATTATTCACATGTCTACTTCTACTCCTCCGTACCCCCAATCAATACACAAGGATCAAGCCAGGTTATGTTATAATTCCATGCAATGGCCCACAAGGGGTGATACAAGGTAGGCCCATAAATGGGTAATTCTGGGAATGCCTATGAGTGGGTAATTCAAGGAGACTCTGTGATCATGAGAGTGCATGTCACAAGTGATCAATGAACCATGAAGCATAGTGATACACAATGTAAGTGAAATGCACAGAACATGTAGTATACGATGCTCCCTGAGGAAATAACATCTCAAGAAGGGATCCATATAGTACTAATCCGTGTGACCAACGTGACAGCATCAAGTAAAGTAATCTAAAGCAGAAAAATAATTCTAACAGGATATGAAATGATCAGAGAATATACTCGTCTCGATTTGGTTGAAGTCGACATGCACGACACGAACGTGTCGACACAAGGTAGGTACAATGCTATGCTCCATAGGGGGTCCCAAACGATGACACGGGCAGTCCCAATGAGTCCAGAATAGTCCAAAAAGCCTAGTTTGGTATATAAAAGTCTAAAATCAGGGTTTGGTACGATAATAAAATCAAGAATTGAAAATGACTATCGTAGACACGATTTATGATTTTATAAAAAGTATAACTAATTACAGATATTCTATTTAGAAAATTATTATATAATATTAGAAACTATTTTGATATTTATTTATAAATCATAATATATTTAGATATATGTTTTGAATATATATAGAAAACATTTTGTACCAAAACTCCAATTTATCAAATATAAATATTTAGGTCAAACTGGATACTAATAACTATAACTATTTAACTAAAAATTTCCTAACTATAAATTAATCAATAATATTAATAATACTAGTAACAATATTACAAATAATACCTTTAATAATAATAATAATAATAAAATAACTATAAATACCAAATTATTTCTACTATTATACAATATATATATAAACTAATATATATACAAATATATATTAATACAAAACTAATATATATACAAATATATATTAATACATAAACTATATATTTACAAAATATATTAATACTATTATACATTATATACTAAACTATTATACAAACTAATATATAAACCATTATATTAAATAATATATAAACTATTATATATAAATAATATATAACTATTATACATAAATAATAATTGGGGGAGGGGGTTTCTGATTCCAAGTGAAATCCCTAACAACTCTCACTAAAGAGAAAGGGAACGAGAGGCTCACAGCGGTGGCGGATCGTGCGCGTGGGTGGCGGAGCGCACCGCCGGGGTCGACGGTGGTCCCGCTCGTGGCCAGGCGGGCGAGCTCGGCCAGGGCGGCCTGGGGTTGCACCGGCGGAGCAGCGACGGAGTTCCGAAGGTCTTCTCTGCCTCACTCTCTCTATATGTGATGGTGGTGGGGATGTTGTGTTGGTAGGAGGAAGAGTGGTGTTGGGGTGGGTTGGCTGCAAAAATGGCAAAGCCAGGAGGAGGTGGTCGGGTTGGCACAGTGTGGCCGAGGGGATGGCCGGAGTCGGGAATGGATGTGGACAGGCTCGGGTTGGGCGGAGCAGATATTGTCGGTGGTGGTGGTGTTTGTGAACGGGATGGAGGCTGTGAGATGATGCTGGTGGTGGAAGAGGTGGGGGATGGTGGTGTTGCTCGGCTGTTATGGGGTGGTCGGGCACAGAGTGGGGTTGCCGGAGAGCCGGGGATGGCCGGAACCATTTGGTTCGGCCAGGACAGAGTTTGAGGGGTGGCGGCTACATGGAATCCTAGGTTTAGGAAATTCCTATGATGTAATTATTTTGGGGAAGTGTGCTATTTATAGCGTAGGAAGGGGAAACCCCAAAAGCTAAATGTAAATATAGTAGGAAAAATAGGAATATTAGTGGAAAAACTAACACTAACGCTAACTTAGCTACTAACTGCTAACATATTGCTAGTTAGTAAATTAATTAGTTAATTAGTGCCAGTACATCACTAGCTAATTTAAATTAGAATTTTTAATATCAAAATTTGTAAATAAATATAAGGAAAAATCAATTTCAAAAATATCGGAAAAATATGAATTTGTTAAATAGATTATTTTTCTTTTAATTTAATTAAAAAAATATTCATAACTTATTGATTCAAGAAAAATGGCAGGAAAATTCCAATAGGATAAATTCGCATAAATAGTAGACCAAAACCAACAAGGACTGATAGCAATCACGGTCAAATTTCTTTTCCCAAAAATTAGAATTTGTACGTTTTTCGAGATTCAGAAAATTGAGAGTTCTGAAAAATATAAAATTCAAAAATCCAAGAAATTGGTTAACGGAGGTTACAGTTTAGTACCTTGGATCCAGAATTAGATAATAGTTGCAAGTATACCTTAATAAATCTTAAGTCTATAAAGTACTTATCACTTTGGGTTAGATGTAGGGGCCTGTTTCCAGCTAGCGGTAGTCCGAAGACTATTACACCGTGTCGCTTCAGGCTATTTATACCTGTATGACAGAAGGACCCTTTCGGCTTGTTCCTAAAATGATCTCTACTCTTAAGAACTTAGATTCAAACGAATATATGCAATATCATCGAACATCGTCGAAATCCAGAATCCCTAAAAATAAATACCCAAGGAATGGTTTATCAAGATCAAGATATTAAAAAATATTTCAATAAGGGTCATGTATCTAAAATGTCAACCAAAAAGCCAAGAAAAATATACATCATTAAAAGAGGCTTTGAGGAAGAAGCTAAGAAAGAGAAGTACATGAATTTGTACAAAGTAATATTGATTCATAAGAAGTTAATCAAAATTAAATTTGAGAATCAATAGTGAATATATTATGCAAGCACAAGGTTAACATACAAGTATATGTATATACTTTTCAAGTAAATAGGAGACTTGTGCTAAACATACATACTCACAAAATATCGATCAAAGTAAATATGACATGTTAAAGATAAATCGGTAAGAAGTGACCATTAAAAAGAAGTATTAACGACAAAAAGTCAAAAAAATATTAACCAAAACAAAATTAAGCTCCAATAGACTAGTGGTATGCATGCTTCAAGAATAAAGATTAAGAGTAAAGAGCATACATAGACAAATGTGTCACACTAATAAAATACTATAAAGTGTGAACTAAACATTTAAGTTAAACAGCTAGTCAACCTAGGATTATATCTCATATTGATTTAAACAATAAATAATTAAAAGATATCAATGAGAGCTAATAGCAAGAAATCAATAAGAACATGCTAGATATTAAAAACTATTTAGGAAGCATGTTACCAAAGTGGTTCTAGTGACCACACTTATGTTGGTGCAATTGCTTGGAAGGTGACCTTTGTAGCTTTGCAATCACCAACATGCTCCATGGTTCTAAGGTTCAGCATAAGTAGCTCCACCTAAAATATTAGGTGAAGACTTTGGTATCCAATACTCGGATCCACATTTGTTAGCTTTGTGAACCCATTTGCACAAGTTCATATCAACTATCTTTCTAATCTGACAACAATTAGAAAAGTGTCCATTCATATCGCAATAATGATAGAAAGAATTAACATTTAGTGCTATATGCAGTAGTATGAGAACGTACAGAGGTGTGATATGATCTTCGTGGATACTTGTAATCACTACAAGAAAATTGATTTTTTCTAACGTTTTATAAACGTCGGAAAAAAAGGTCAAAAACGTTGGCGTAGGAATTCTCGACGTTTTTTCAACGTTTTCAAAAAACGTCGTCATTGCCGCAGTTGGGAATTTCTAACGTTTTGGATAAACGTTGGTATAGGTAAAGACGACGTTTACAGCAACGCTTAATAAACGTCAAAAATTGTGAAGTAATGGCTACTAATTTTCCAACATTTTAATAGAAATGTCAAATACTAATCTTCTTTCCCAACCATTTTAAAAAAAATGTTGGAATGTGCTTTTCCAAATGTTTCCCAACATTTTATCATAAACGTCGGTATAGGTAAAGAAATTTAAAAAAATAAATAAATTTAGATATATTAGCCATACACTTGTATTCAACTAGCTTCCTAATGAGAGAAACAACTACAGTTTCATTTGGAAAGTACCAAACAACCCAACAGATTCTTTCTAAGAAATTGATGACAAAGGGACACACATTAATTCTTAGGAAAGTATTGAATAGTAGAATACAAAACACGACAACAAGAGAAACAAAAAAATCATAGTTCAAAGACCACAACTCCTAAGCAATGCATAAACTTAAGTAGCTTATGTTCAGACGTAGGTACTCCAATAAGACACTTTTCATCATCTGCTTGCAAGTTCCAACCCCCAGAAGTAGTAGCTCTCATCACCACTATATATCTCCACCTGTTCAAAAAGAACTACAAGATTATTAGTATCCACCATATATGACTTGATTTTATCAATAAAATAACCCAAAAGTTAGTTAAACTATTAGAATATATTATTTACTTTTAAATTTCTAATATATTGGTTAAATTCATCAAATAAGAAAATATTGGACCCATGGCATTCTTTCTTCCAGATTCCAGGTCGACAATGATTGGTGAGAATTTTACTAACATTCATTAGATCAATTAAAAAAGTGCATACTGATTACTAATTCATGGTTGATTTGATCTATCAATAAAAGGGTGTATATTTATGAAACTTAATCATGATTAAAAATAGGTTGGGTTGCAAAATACCTGATAGTCACTACTATATAAATCAAAGTCAACTTTATAGGAACCGTGTATCCTGGTTCAAATTCCTGGTGCAAATAAAACAAAAATTAGCAAATTGTCTAAAGTTCTATCTAGTAAAAGTAAATTCTCTTTTGACATTGGTAAATGCATTTGTGTTAATCTAGATTAAGTTGAAGTAAATTTTATTTCATACAAGCATGGTTCCAATTACAAACTCTTTGTATTCATCCTAGACTAAAAAAAATTGAAAGAATGAACAAGCTAAAATTCCAAGCACTATCTAGGAAAATAAGAACAGATTCAACAAAGAGAAATCACAGTTTTATTAAAAAATTTCCACAATAGAGAAAGCCTCCTCTACTGCGGAAAAAAGAAAGCAATTAAAACATTAATGTACAAAAATAATCATTATAATGACCATTTCCAGAAGGACAACAAGCAAGCATCTACAATATGAAAAAATATCGCAATATAATAGTGTAGGCACTATCAATCAAACTAGGAAAAAGTATTACCATCCAAAGACATACGTGAGAAGATAGAAAGAGATTAGAATTCCAAATGGCAGATAAAATAAGTAGAAGACACAACTAAAGGACGAAATTGCACATAGCTAGCATTCTCTGAACTCTACCTGTTAAAAATCCAAGGGAGGTGACCCTTTCCAGACGGCAACGAGAATGTAGGTAGCATAAGATAATCGAAAGCAGGTCTATTACGCATAAAAAATAATAAATCAATCTAAAAGATAGTTCCGACTTATTAATCATCCCAACAAGAAGAAAAAGTACCTTAAAGGTGTCGATTTTGCCCTTGGTGGTCTGATTCTTGGCAATACAGCTCTTGAGCACATTCTTTATGAACTTGTTAGTGTTCTTCCCATCATCAATCAAGCTACAACTGAACAATCCTCAAACCAAAACTGAAAAGGGAAAATCAATCACCAATTCATACGAAACCAAAAACTTACTTGAGCTCCTTCATTGGGATCTGCATGATGCAGTTCTCTGACAGCTGATGCATGTTGTTGAGCTTTTCCACAAGCTAGAATATGAGTGACCTCAATACTAAAAGAACAATATCAGGATTCTTCATGCAATTACAACATAATAGATGTTGTTGCTGCTACTATTTTTCTTCCATTGTCATTTTGTACACAATAATTCTCTACAGAATCAGTGTACTCTACAGAGAAGCATCAATAGAAAATATATAATTTAATCAGAAAAGGCTAGTTTTATCCTCGGGTAGATGACTTAAGAACAGAAAGCCAACAAATGCCATGATAGAGTGTTACAAATAGGTAAGTCATGGTATACAACATGGCATACAATTTTAAGGAATTACCTCACCAAAAGATGCCATACTGTCATCAAACAAGAAATTTATCTCCTTGTAACCGCTAGTATACATTCGAACAAGTAAAGCAGCCAAAGATCATTCTAGTTGTCAAATTTAAATCTAAAAAGAATATTTCAGAATCAACAAATTTATGTGGAATTTGTTCATACGTTTCGTGTTATCATAGAAAGAACTTTTATTACACCATCGTAGCTACCAAAGGCAATAAGAGGGACGTCACCACTAGCAGAACGAATAAAAAATTCCATGTTGTAATAGAATAAGTTTCAGGCCGATATTAGTCAAAATAACACAAAAAACAAACAAACTAGAATTTGCTAATTTATATAAATAATATCGAAAATATTGCCAAAACAATAAATTTATAAGTAGAACCCTACAGGGATCAACAGATAAAACCTGTTAAACTGAACATAATAAGCAACAAAACATAGTAGTATAATTAAAGATGCAGTCAAATAGGTATAAAAACACAACAATTATAACATAATCATACTCTGCAAAATACCCATACCTATTATTCGGAGGATGTGGGACAAGATGTATGCAAACTGGAGCGACTTTTTCCGTGACTCAAACCTACATCCTCTAATATAAACAACAAGCATTACAGTCGTGCCATACTTCATGACACCCTTGAGACAAGGTTATATAAGGGATATTATTTGGTTGTTTTGATCTATGACATGAGAAGACTCGAAATGAAACTGACAACACACAATGCATAGAAAAATATAAAATGCTAGCATAAATGCCGAATAGGTCATAAGCTTGGTTTTCACATCTAGCCGTAAGCATAACTACTAGAAAAATTCAAATTTCGTGTTTAGAAATGTTACTGTAAAGCTGGAGCTGACATGCAGCCATGTTATTTCTTCAATGTCTTGGTATAAGAGTCAGTGTAGGCTTGTGACATGGACCAATCTAGATGGCCGACAAAGTTACCTAAAAGTTCTACCAGGAAATCCATGGCCCTGAAAGGATATCCATTTGTTGCCATAACAACAAATTACATGAACAGAGAACACTAAAATAACTATCTACAGAACAATAAAAGGTATTCTCATTGATTTCGGGAAAGATGATGACGACATCTCATAATATAAATATGTCTTGAGATATTTTGTATATCACCTATAACATCATTGATTCCAGGAAAAGGTATAATCATTGAAACCAGAGTAACGGAATAACTAAAAGTTGAAACAAGATGATCTGTTATATAATTTCTATAATGATTGAATGAATACTCACAGTGATGTCAATGATGTTAGATATACGTCATGTCTCATCAAAAATGGATGGACGATCATGGATATGTCTCCATTCTCCATCTACAATAAATTTGTAATGGTAAATTCCAGATAGAAGAACTAGCAGAATAGATTGAACTTTGCCTGACCAATACAGTGCTCTCCTATAAACACAGAGATGTCATGGACTTGCCATTAAAGTTCTAATACCAAACAATTTGTATAGCTTTGAAAAAATTGGTAGGACGATAAAATAAAAATACATCATTTGTCAAATATCGAGTACCTTGAGGTCGAGTTATCCCATGAACCATGCACAGTAACTTCATTTCCTCCATGGCTCCATGTAATCAATGTAAGAATTCTATTTCCAAATGTACATTTGGAGATTCATAGGCATCATTTATCCATAGATGATTGAAAATAGGAGAGGGAGTCAACGGGTCTACGTATGGGAGAAACTGGAACCTGAAATACAGATAAAAAAAGAAAAAGTAAAGTAGTGAATGAAACATGAATTCAAAGCTTCATATTATATTGTTTGGAATTGTTTCCGGAGCTTAAAAATGATGCAAGTATCATAGATGAGTATAATTTAATGTCTGCATAATATACATATATTCATAGTAGTATGACCAACTTATGTAGGTAAAATAAATACATACGTGTATTGATGGTCCAACATATGCTTGCTTGTAAATCCCGTAGAGAATCAATTTAGCAGTATCAGAAGTATTATCCGAGATATTCTTAACCTTCTCGGCATATTCTTCAAACTCTTCATGTAATTAAAATTTAGAAGGAAAAGATCATGAAAGGAACCATCAATTTTACATATTTTAAAAAAAATAAGAACAACGATCAACTTTATAATTTGGATACTAGAAGTTTATAATTTGGATACCTGAAGTTTCCACTGAACAAGTGTCTTTCTTGAAGCCAACTGAAGAAGAGATGGAAAAAAGTATAATTGTGTTTCATTAAACATAATGAAAAAAGTCTCTAAAGATGTGGAAAACCAAACACATTATCTACCATCAAAGTACATAAAACATCCCAGAAAATATATTTAAATAAAAACATGTTACCAATTTATGTACTACTTGATAGCACATATTAACAGTTATCGTCTCAATTGATGTACTATTTGATAGCACATGTTAACAGTTATCGTCTCAATTGATGTATTATTTCAAAGTAAACAAATACTTCCTCTTCACTGGCTTAGATTTGTCATTTGTGTCGTTTTCTTTCAAAATTTTATAAGCAAACTCATTATATCGTGCCTTCTATGCATGACAGAAGTGTTAGCTTCATAAATTGAAAATGTTAGTAGCTGGTATAGATAGTGAAGCATAGATACAATTATATAGCAATCTGGAATCAATCATCAAACTGTTACATGACATCGACAGGAATTGTTGGAGCATACCAACTATACCAAAATGATATGAGTAGGCATGATCGAGCCTTCCAGGGACCAATTGAATCTGCTATAGGGAAAATGGCGAGGGACACTGCCTTATTGTTGATGTTTTTTCAATTTAAAATGACGATGTAAATAACTTTATCGTTGTTTCAATACTACATGATCTCTTGTTTCTGGTTCCTGTTTTTGAATATTTGTTTGTTTATTAATTATTACACACTAAAAACTCTCGTCCAGATCATTCTTGAGCAAAATTTTGTGGACATTTTGCTCTAGAACCAACTTTGTCTATATGTAGATATATATCAGTTTGGTTATCTTTGTCAATGTGTTTACTTTGTGCTACTTGTTCTCTAGAGTGGTCCCAAATAGAGATCGATAGAGACAAGACTTTATAGTGCTTGTAGTTAGAATATTGGGGTTCATGCGAGTAATCCAAATCAATGACTACAAGAAAATCTTGTGTAAAAAGAACTCTCACTTGACAACAGACAATAAAATGAGTAATCACATGTATCAAAAATAAGATGTTGGAACAAATTTTTTTACCCCAGGCACACCAAACAAGCTCGAACAAATTTGTACTAACGATGATTACATAACTATATAATGCTTCACTAATAATGCAGAAGTTAAATTGGCGCAACTCAAATCTTAATAACTCAAAGTGAAAGAACTACTTCTCTTGATCCGATCTTTTTAAGTAACAACAAAAAAAGACCAAGAAAATACTCATTTTATATATGAAACTTATATGGATACTTACTCAAGGTTAGGTTATCAACCACTCTAACCTCTACACACGAGCTAAATGTTGCCAAGAATGTGGCTGCAGTCTAGAAAGTTAAGGTGCTAAGAGATACGCCTACATGTCCGAACATTTTTAGACTTGTCAATAAAATTTTCGTATGCTACTTCTCTTGATTTTATTTCTTAGGAAATTCTAAAAATAGTTGATCTGCACTATACAGATAATAGACAAGCACCATGTTATGTACCTGGAATGGACACAACTTCAAATTCCCTTTCCCAGATGAAACTTTGCCATTTGGTTGCTAACCATAGTTGGCTCCAGTTTGCAATCGTCCTCTCCGTGGACCCCTTCGCATATGGTTTCCTCAACAACATCTGTCGTACTAGCATGGATTTATTGACGAAAAAAGACAGGACGAGGTGAAGGAGGGCTCATCGAGAGCACAGAAGAAGGAATCCGTACCACCATGACCGTGAACGACGATGCCTAAGGGAGGACACCGTGGCTTGAGTTCGGCTGACGAGTCCTCTGTAGAGAAATGACCTCCTTCTCCTCTATTTTTTCTTTGAGTTTGTGGAGGGGCTTTTGTTGATTGGCGGCGGAAGAAATATGGTATTTTGTGAATGTAGGGATAAGACATGGAGTAGGTTTTTTTAATCAGAAGAGAGGAGGAGAGAATTCTGATGTGCAGGATTATAGGGCTTTAGGAGGAAAAGGCAAAATGTTAGAGGGAAAGGAAAATAATCGTTTCATTTTACAGTATTCCATGTTTTTTTTACAAAACGTGGGTAAATTTTTTGACATTTAAGACAAAAGCTGAGAAAAAAACGTCGAAAGTAAATAATTTCCAACATTTAATGCAGAACGTTGGCCTTTGCTTACCTAGCCAACTTAAACATAAAATGTTAAGAAAAAAATTTCGCTAATCCTCGACGTTTAAGACCAAATATTGGTATTTGTCAACGTTTATTTTAGAATGTTGGTGTATCATGTGTAAGCAGACGTTCTCAAAAACGTCGGAAGAAAAAATGTTGGAAAAGCCATGTTTTCTTGTAGTGAATAGAAAGCATGGTTGTGTGAAGCTTTAGTTTTGCTTGCTTCCTTTCTATATGATCTATCGTGTGTGACTTTGTGATGTGTCACATATCTTGTATTAGACTGAGTCATAGGTTGTACTACCTGCTTTTCCAATCTAATATCTAACTTTTTAGAGTTAGCACAGATCTCATCATATTTAGCATTAAGAGTAACAATTCTACATGAAGCAATAGAATACTTTTTCTTTTCTGATTCTAGTTCCTCCTGAAGTTTAGCATTTTCTTGAGTGCTTTTCTCAATGTAATCAAGCGCCTCATGCAATCTAAACTCAAGTGTGAAAATCTTAGTAAATTATCAAAAGTAGAAGTATTTCTTGCATCATTCAATAAGCAAGTAAGCTTCTCTTTCTCACGCTTATAGGATAGAATATCCTTTCTAGCTTGCTTATACTTATCTAATACTTTCTTGTGTTCATCTAATAGATCACTGAAAACATCAGATAACTCATCATAAGAAAATTCATTCTCTTCAAGAAGGGAATTATTCTGTACCTCGATAGATAGTGCCATTGAGTATAAATTTGCAGCTTTATGAGGTCTCTCTTCTTCTTCTTCTACTTCTTCTTCAGAATCTTTTGCTTCGCTTTCACACCATATGCTCGTACTAGTGTACTTGTGATATCTTGATCTTCCTTCTTTTGATCGTTCGTAGTGACTCTCCTTTCTAGCAGTAGTACAATCTTCTTGGATGTGGCCGATCTTCTTGCAGTTGTCACATACAAGATCTTCTTCGTATAAAGGATTGTGTTGTACCTTAGATCCCAATTTTGTCATGTACATATTTGTATCATTATGAAGACTATCCTTCTCTCTGGAGTTGCTAGTTTTGCTTTCATACCTGCACTCATAAGTAGCTACAAAAACTTTCCAAATTTTATGAGATGTTGTGCAAGTAGTAATAAGATTGAATACATTTGTGTCTACAGCACAATGAAAAATGTGCGTAGCTTTTGCATAAAGGCTAGCTAACTTCTTCTCTTCCTCCGTGTAACTATAATAAGACTTGTTGATTATAGAGGATGTGAGAATAGAAGTGATAGTAGGCTTTTTGTAGCCATTTACAATAATTGACCATAAGTCAAAATCTAGAGACTTCAGGTAGAAGCTCATCCGTGTTTTCCAATTACTATAGTTTGTTCTATCAAATAGTGGGAGTCTATTTGAGGATTGTTCTTCAGTTGTGAAGTACATACTTGCCATATTTGACACTGTGATCTATGTAACAGCTATAATAAATAAGAATATATAGCAATGTCACCTCGCTTTACCTGTATAATCCGCTCTGATACCAATTATAGGACCGATTATAGGAATGAGTTGTAAAGCGCAATACTCTACAGGGGGTGAATAGAGTAGGCAGCGAAAATTAACTATTTAAAAATATTAGTAACAAGATCACATAATATATATATCACAGATATGTAAATGAAAAGTAGAAAGTAGAGTGAAAACACAAACACAAGAATATATATTGGTTTCCCTCTTGTGAGGACTAGTCCAGTCGGAAGAACTCTAGCTTCCAGTTTAATCCACTATTAAAAATTCCCATAAGTTTTCATTCGAAGTTCTTGTAACTTCTACAATGCTAGCTTTGATCCAAAGTACTCGACCAACTTCAATTGTGAAGTGTCTATCTTCAATCAAGCTCTGATTACAATCACTCTGAAACTTCTAGACCGTACTGTACTGGAAAATCGACTAAAGGATTGTAACTGGCTTGGGATTTGAAAATAAATAGCTCAGAACACTTTGGAAGAAGTAGTAGGCTTGTAGAGAAGAGATATGAAAGTGAATTGGTGAGTTGAAATGATCGAAATCCTTCTCTATTTATAGTTTTTCCAAAGACAGAATTCAGACAGAATTCGGGCAGAATTTGGACAGAATTTGGGCAGAATTCCGACAGAATTCTATGAGAAAATCTCAGCAAGATCCGTAACCGTAGGAGGACCAAGTTCAAAATCCAACGTCCACTAACCGAACACTAGCCGAATTTAGGCCCAACTCGGACCGAATTCTGTTGGTGTTCTGTCAGGATTTTTGCAAATTGGTTTCTGGGATTTTTGAAAAGTCAAGCAGTTAGAAGTAGTTTGGGCTTTTGTAAGTAGGCCTATTTTCAAAATAAAAGGGTATTTTGAAAATGTTTCTTAGATAGCCTATTTGCTAGTACGATATAGTTTACATCGTATTCCTAGACTCAATAAATATAAAAAATACATTGATCAAATAGGAAAACCAATAGCCCTTTGATGATGTCTTTCTTCAGATATTTGAGCAAACATGAAGACACATTTTTTCTTGAAGGCAGTCGTCCAAAGATAAATAGATCTGGAAATATGAATACCTTTCGGTGGCTTTGCCCCCGAACCCCCAAGGGTGGCGCTAGGCAATTCAGAGGAATCTTCTAGTATGACGCCGTCTTTGGCCCATCAATAATAATTCTCCATTGCATATGTCCTAGTTTGATCATGTTTGATCATGCTTATCTGAAAGTACATGTTAGACGAACAAAGCAGTATGATGCATTATGATACAAACATAGAAATATGATATAGAACGTTAGGACAATGCTAATATTAGGACAATACTAAGTTTAAGTAGTAACATGATAGTGATTACATGAATATTAGTAATGTCATTATGGTAAACTTAATTGATTAGCCATATTCAAAAACATGATATAATCATTGGGGTAACAATCATGTCCACTAACACCTCTGAATGACTTCTCTTTTGACAAATATGTCCATATTAGCTCTGTTAGTCAAAACCATTTCCTAAGCAGAGGCTTTCTTAATCATGAAGGAGATGCTGCCATGTAGCAGCAGTTATGTGAGAATAGGGGCATATTTCTGCTAAGTCCAAGCTACGTTTTTCTATGTAGCTGGCTGCTACTGCGATTGCACATTCCATGAACGTACGATCGCTGACAGTTGGTCAAAGAGTCTCCTCGATCTTCGTATTGTTCTTCGTGTTTTATCGTGCATTGACATATACAGACTGAAGGCAAACCTATAGGGGGTATATAGTGCAGTGGTATATACCTAATATAAATTTTTAACATAAAATCAACTAGTAATTATATTGCCATCACAGTTATGAAAGGGGGAAAAATTGAACAAACTTTTGCGTATCTGGATTACAACAAAAAAGTATATCAAAATTCTAATGACGAGGGTTTGCTAGTACATGTTTGAGATCTAGAAAAGTATGACCGTGAAGATGGAGCATTGTTGTGGCCCCTTTACTCCATTGATGATCGACAGTCGATGGCCTTCTTGGTATACTCTTTATATGTGTTGTATTCTGTGTTGTCTCCTTTGTTCCATATATTTTGTGATAAGTGGCATGTGCCTCTATTTATAGCCATCTTTAATGGATGGACTGCTCATAAAGCAGTAAAACCATTTGTGGAGGGGTATTCACAATCTGGGTTGCTATAGCTATATAACTGATAACTGCCAGGCCCGATCATAGTGATACGAGACGCTGATTAGGATGAGATCCATTGCAAAGATTTTGGAAATATAGTTTTAGTAATCATGAGCTGTAACGGCTATTAGTTATGGTTAGATAGTATGGCTAAATGAGAAATAACATGTAGCACATACGATAATCAAGGATAATTTGTTGTTTGAATGGGGCGGTTATAACGCACATGACGTAAACGAAAGATTTAACCTATCATAATGACACGAGGCACATTCCATGATTTGGAAAGAATCTTCCATTGGAATAGGGTGGTTATAATGCACACGTCATAAACATAAGATTAATCCTTTTTAGCCGTTTAATTGTGGGATCTGGTTGGCTCGACACATGGCATGAACCGTTCGCCATCTGGAATATTGATGATGTGTAGACTTAGCCTCTTGAGAGGTCTTTTGATGAGCTTTTCCGTATGATGTCTGGCTATATAGGAGCTTCTGGGAACTATGTCGCAGGAAGTCCTATGTCGCATGGAAAGTTGTTGAGGAGATATACTCGTGGCACAGTTGTGATGTTGATTGTCAAGTAAGTAGTAATGATGATATAGGTATTGTACTTGTACGGGTACGAAGTGCCTTAAAGAACCAATTATTTGTTAGACTTGGTGGATAATGGAGGGTCCATCCGAGGAGTCACTGGAAGTAACCAGGCTGCATAGGGAGTCTGGTGCCCCTTCAGTTGCATGGTGCAATATGGTTTAGGTTGAATGGGCCTGGAGATTTCCTATTCTTCTACAGGACCCCCTTTAAAGTTTTAAAACTTGAAATTAGTTAGAAATACTTTGAATATAAGCATGGACGCCTGGAGTCCTGGGCTGCCTGATTTTATCCATTAGCATTTCGTCATATAGCTGGACTTCTGATGACGCTGTTAGTTGTGAATCACTTGAAATGCTTCGAAGCTGGTAGGCGGTGCCTACAAATAGGGCTTAGTTGAAAGGGAGAGAAATCTTCCTCTAATTTTATCTTCTTTTTCATATTCCTCTAGAAACCCTAGGTATTATGGCCCCTAAGGCTTCTTTGTCTACTATAACCACCATAAAGAATGCTAGAAAAGGCAAGGGCCGAGCCACCGAGGCTGTAGGGGAGGTCGAAGTTCCATTACGACATTCAATAACCGATCGAAGGTAGGCTTTTTCTGTACATCATAGGGTTTTTGTTAAACCCTACTGAGGGTGCATTGCACTGATTCAGCTTTTGATTTATAGTGGTCCTCCTTCGAGCTTCATCGAGTGAACTCCTTCTACATCGTGCTTAGTTGTTGCCAGATGTAGACTTCGATGACTTGATTACCGCCATCTAGATTCAGGAGAATGAGGGTCAACCCGATGTCCGCCAAAGTAGTATTATTCGACAAGGTCCGTCCTTCATGGTGGGGAAACTGATTGTAGGGAATCTTCATTTTGCCAGGAGTGAGGAATTTTTGAAGCCGATCTTTTTACTCTATAATGCTTTATTTTTCTTTCACCGCGGAGGTAATAAAGACCCGGAAGGAATAATATTCTTTCTCTTGTGGGTCGCACATGTATATGCCCCCGATGTAGCGCCATTTGTCATTGTCGGCTTTTAAACCAGTGGTTGATCCGAGGAGGAAAGAGATAGAGTTGACTAGAGAACAAGCAGGGACCCGGATTGGCTGTATCCATACCTCCTTTAAGACGTAAGAGGAAGTCGCGACTTATAGGGTGCCGCCTTTTTGCCCACTCGTAGGTCTGATGCTTAGCGTTGCTTTGAACGATTTGTCTCCAATCTTTTATCACTTTATGGACCACCCATCTCTTTTCTTGTCCGAGCCCGACGTAGATTAAATTAAGGCAACCGCAGCCTAGGCATAAGGTCAAGGAAATGATACGGGAGACGGGTAAGTCCGTTGTCGAAGAAGATAGGAAAAATTGTCCTCTAGAGAACTTGAGCTACTTCTATCAGGACATGTAGCCGTTGACTGACCAGGCTATCCTAGATGGCTTTTTGATGCTTTGGCTATGAGTTTGCGTAGTCTCAGGAGGTTCATGATCAATAGACATGATCAATCATAATCTGATATTCCCGACAATAAAGTTGGTGTTTGGGCATAAGCTTGTCCTTCTCCCGGTGATAGTCTGCTGCATCGGCCCCAGCCTCCAAAATTTTAATAAGAAAGTCCTTGATCATGAGAGGACTGATAATTTCAACCGAGTGGAGATGCCTTACCACTAATTGATGGGGTAGCTCCTACTGCACAATTAGTCTCTGATGCATATTGGGCCGGAAGAGGGCACATTGAAGGGAGATGCATCTTTGTCGTGATATGGAAGGGCGTCTTAGGTCTATAAGGAAGTCCTTTTTTGTCAGCAGACCTTGGCTTCAATAAGGGCCCATACGTTCTTCACGATCATCTCTAATTTTGCCAAAAAAGAGGAAGGACGTCTTCAGGTGGATGATGAGACGAGGGCTGGTGCCCTCTCTGCTAAAGATCGCCATTGGTTTCATCTCACAAAGTGTACATGAGCTGGTATATCTTCATCTTGGAGCCTTATATGCAGAGTAGGTTTGACAGGCAGTTTTGGTATTGTCAATTTTTGTTAGAGAACCCGAGCCCGTCCCTTGATTTTATTGGAGGTGTACTGGATGGTGTACGTGTTAGCCCAATAATTGTATCATATTTTTGAATATGGCTAATTGATTAAGTTTATCATAATGATGTCACTAATATTCATGTAATCTCGTATTGCTACTTAAACATAGCATTGTCCTACTGTTCATTAAATTTATTATACCATTATACTGCTTTGTTCTATTAAAAATATGTATTAAGACTTTATTATATTAAAAATATTTTCTATAGATTATTATTCATTAGATAATTTTAGATTATTGGGAAAAAGGGGAGTAGCAAATAGTATATATTAAAAAACTTATATATATATATATATATATATATATATATATATATATATATATATATATATATATATATATATATATATATATATATTATATTATATTATATTATATATATATATATATATATATATATATATATATAATATATATATAGAAAATCATGCTCTTATTTCCCCCTCCCCTTCCTCTCCAGGACCCTCCCCCCTCTCTTCGCCACCAACATGCCTCACCCCCTCGTCGCCGTCTTCACGCCGGCCGCCGAAGGTGCAGCCCCTCCTTTCCCCTCCGTACTGTCCAGCCATCGCTCCCACCAGTCTTACAGCCGCAGGCGGAGACGGTGTCTCCGGCACCCCTACCTCCCCTGGCCGCGGCCCCCGTGGCAGGCCCCCTCGCTGTGTCTTCCCCCTCCATTCTTGGTGCTCCTCCCTCCCTCGATTGGTCGGAAGCATAGGTTGCCCTCATTGGGCGCTAGTGGGTCTGATCTCTCCCAACCGCCACCTCTGGGCCGACGTCGACGGACGTCCGCCCCCCGTCTCTTCCGTCCGCGTCCCCACCGGAGCAGGTCGCCCTTCTCGGAGGCCGACTGCCTTCACCCTGTCTCACCGGACTAGTCCCCTCCCCCTCGTCTGTCCCTAGCATTTTAGCCCCTTCCTCTGCCGTTGCCGGTGATGTCGTCGGCCATGCTGACTCGTCTCTCCCCGTCTCGACCTTCACGCTGCCTAGCTGCCCCCTCTCTTCGGGTGTCGTATCGGGGCACGTACCGACCGCTGGTTTTAAGGACCACCTGTCCTCTGCTCTAACCTGCCCCGAGGTCCCTCGGCCCGCGTATGAGCGGTCGAATCAGGTTGCTAGCTGTCCTGGCGCGGTCAACGCTCTACTTCTCTTTTTTATCCGAACGAGGCCGACGTGGACAGGCCCATCCACTTGCGCCCTTGGACACTGGCAGCAGGTTGCACTGTTCCTCTAGAGCGCACATTGGCTAATGGGTCGATCTGCGCACAATCCAGCATGTCGGGTGTCGCTTTGGGGCTCGTGTCGAGCGCTGGGTCCGAGGACCTTCATGCTTCTGCTATCACCTGCCCCCAAGGCTCCTCGACCCTGCCCCCAAGGCTCCTCGGTTCTGCTAACCAGCTGTCCTGGTGCGGTCCAAGCGGGCGCGCCTTCTCTGTCTCCGCTTGTCCTGGTGTGGCCCACGTGGGCAGGACCGCTCATGTGCGCCCCTTAGCACAGATAGCGGGTTACGCCCTACTTCCTGCATGCTCTTTGGTGCCTGGGGAGTGCTGCGCACAATCCAGTGCTGCGGGTTGCGCGCCCTCCCCTTTGCGCTCGTTTGCATCTGAACCGAGCAATGCACCTTCCAGTGCTTTGAGTGTTGTGGCAGGCCACCCTTCTGTTTTGGCTACGGGCCCCCCCAAGGACTGTACTACACAACCGTCGAGGCTCTACTTGCCCCGGTGCATCCGCTTCCCTTGGAGGCCAGCCGCCCAATCCTCTGTCTATCCCGACCGACGCAGCCCTCCATCCCCCTTTCGTGCCCCAGGTACCACCTACCCCTTCCTCTGGCCAGTCGGACTCCCTCGACAACTGCTTCCCTCTCGCACTTGACGTAGTCCCCTCGGTTGTTGTTCTTAGCCACTCTAGCGCCACCCTCCAACCTGCGAGCGGTTCTCACAGGATCCTCTGCAGGGAGCCGGATAGCCACTCCTTGGCACAACCCACGGGTAGAGCCCCAACCGCTTTTGAAGTGTCAGGGGCACACACGGTGGGCCTCTCCCTCCCTTTCTTGGGCTCTCCTACTCCTCGTCACCCTCGCCCCCTCCCCCCTGCCTTACGATATTTATCGTTGTCTTGTTCGACGACATCCATCCCCTATCCGGTGCCCACATCTGGCGGAGATGCCCTCGTGGGCCACCCACTCGCTCTGGCCTCTCCGGGGGCGTATCCATCCTCCGGTGTTCATCCCTCGGATCGTCATAGACAGCGTGTCGATCCTGTGATGCGCCCCGCAGGCCGCTCCTCTTCTGCCATTCCCGACCTCTCCACCTCAGCGGCCTTTTCCTGTGCTGTGGCACCTCCCGGAGTCACCTCCCACTCGGGCATCCCGCACGTGGTGGCCCCCCCCTCTTGCTCCATCTTAGGTCGAGGCTCTCTGGCCGGATCGTGGGAGGCAGCTCCCTACTCCGATGGTTGAGATTCAGCTTCCGGACGTCGAATTTTTGCCACCTCCAACCGGCTACCCCATCCGTGTCCCCTTCGCCGTGCTGGAAATCTCCTCCCTATCCTCATCCTTCACAAAGACCTTCATCCTCAAATTTGGATCTGGATGCCCGAAAATCATCGTAGTTATGGAAGCTATAGCTAGGTGGGGCCTCTCCGCAGCATACCTGGTCGCTCCGTTTGACCCCAAGCACATGTTCCTCCACCTTTCATCTAAACCGGACTACTCTCTAGTCTGGGCCAAGGGCACTTCCAGAATCGGAATTCAGACTGTTAAGATTATCAAATGGTCTCCTAACTTCAACCCCAAAGTTGATTTGACAATCAAATCCACATGGATCACCCTCCCCAACCTTTCCCTGGTTTTCTTCCCTGCAGCAGCCCTAAAACGGATAGCCAGCTCCTTTGGGACCCTGGTAGCTATCGCAGAAGAAACTAAAAACCTCTCCAAATGCAACTACGCGAAGATATTCGTGGAATTAGACCTCGTAAAAGAACCTCCCAAACTGATAGAGATCGAGCTCGAAGTCCAAACACACATCCAACCGCTGGTTTATGATAACAACATCATCTTCTGCAAATACTGCCAGATGTGTGGTCACTCCATGCAGAACTGCTTCCGTGCCCACCCCGAGCTAAAGAAGTTTAGGCCGCACAACCAAAGTACAACGGCTGCCCACCGAAGCCCTGACACTGTTCATCAGTCTCCGCATCCTAATCTTCCTCTGCTGATTAACGGCCCTACTCTACCTGTCGCGATCTCCGGTCGCCCCCGTCCGACCAACATGCCTAGCTTCGTGATCATCCCATTCAACCCTTCTGACATCTCTCTCAACAATTCCTTCGAACTTCTCTCAAACATCGCCCCAGACAGGGCTTTCGACAACTCCAGTGAACCCTCTTCGTCTATCCAGAGCGGAGACGTCCAGCCAGATTCCCCTCAGCCCAACAGTTTGGCCGAGCGACACATCCCGCCTCAATCACATCTAACAGGCGTCGTCATCACTCCTAATGCGCCACCCCCCATCTCATCCCACAACTCATTAGAGTCCATAATCTCCCCCCTTTTGAGGACGCTCACACTCACCATAGTCCTATCCGCCCCCCTCAACAGCCTGTAGAGGTTCAGACGGAGAGCCGGCCAGAGCAGTATCCTGAACCCAGGCCTCTCGAGACTCACCAAACTCGTCCCACATCCGAAATGGATATCCCCTCGTTTGTGGATGGGCCCTCCGGTACCCTTCCCCTCACATTACAGACGTCCAACCCAGCTTCGACCTCACTTTAACAAGCAGATTCTGGCAAGCCAAGGAAACAGGTTTCCTGGACCGCGACAATCCCTTATGTGCCCTAGAAGAAAGCGAAAAAGACTCTACTACATCGTTGTCAGATGACAATGCTAGCAGGGAACCCGGCTGGCCTAGCACCGAAGTCAACGGGGCCACCATCACATCCACCAAAAAAACCTCCTCTAAAAAGAACAAAAACAAACAAAAGCAGCAGACGACTAGGACTACGAGGTCTACCACGAAGCTTAACAACCTCCCTCCCACTACCCCATCAAAAGCTTAACATCATATCCTGGAATGTGACGGGGCTTGGTAACAAACCGACGCTGAACAGAATCCTCAGCCTAAAGAAAACTAATCGTATAGATCTCCTTATCATTATTGAACCTAAAATCCCTCCCCAAAAAAATCAAAGCCACTCAACTCATGCTCGGATTCCCTTATGCCATCACCGGTTGTAATGACATCTGGATCTTTTTCAGGCCTGAATTCAAATTTGCCACCATAAAAGATTTGCCTCAGGCTCTCTCTTGTTGGGTCGAACATCCGGCCCTCTAGTCCCGCTCAATCCTTTCCGCCGTCCATGGCAGCTGTGACTACCCTGAGCGAAGATTGCTTTAGGAAGACCTGCTGGAAGCTGCCTCTCCCTTCCAAGGTCTTCCGTGGCTGTATATCGGAGATTTCAACACGGTGTCCAGCAGAGAGGACAAATTCGGTGGTCGCTCGCCTCCCCAGCCTGCGACGGATGATTTCAATAATTTTATCTTCCACGGAAACTTTAACTCCATTCCCTTCCACGACATTGCATTCACTTGGTACAACATGCAGGAGGGCCATCAGCGCCAGTACTCACGCTTAGATCGGGCGATGGTCAACGACCGTTGGTCTCACATAGGCTTGATCACAAACCTCTCTTATCTGAACTCCTCTGAATCGGATCACTCCCCTCTCCTCATTATGATCAGCAACAACCACACCGGCCTAAAAAACCATTTCATTTTCTTAACTTCTTGCAGCATCATCCCTAATTCCAGAACGTCGTGACATCCGCTTGGAACTCCGTTTCGGAACTTGACCTCTGTTATGTATGGCGGCTAAACCGAAAGCCACTCGCAAGGCATTATCGTCCTGGAGCAAGACGGCTTTTGGAGACATTTTTCAGGCAATTAAGACGGCAGAAGCGATGTCACTCGTGCTGAAATCTCGTTCACTGCTGACAGATCTTCGACTGCTCGCGCCTCGCTCAACCTCGCCAGAGCTATTCTGAAATCCAGGCTTAAGGTGGAAACGGATTTCTAGAGGCAAAAAGCCAGATTGACCTGGGACACCGAAGGTGATCGGAATACCAATTTCTTTCACGCGTGTGTCAAAGGTCGCAGAAATCAATTACAACTTCACCGGATATCCGACGATAATGGTGCCCTGGTGGAAGACCAGGAAGGCATTCAGGCTGCGACAAAAAAATTCTACTCGAAACTTTTCACTAAAGAGCAGGTCGTTAAAGACGTCGCGCTTCTGTTCGAAATCTCATCCGTCATCAGTAACAACGAGAATGAGACCCTGTTGGTTACCCCTTCAGTGGAAGAGGCTGAGGAGGCTGTCTGGTCCATAAAAGAACACAGTGCCCTAGGGCCTGATGGATTCAATGGCATATTCTTTAGAGCCTGTTGGCACACATTAAAATACAACTTATTGGAGGCCACTATTGCCTTTTTCCAAGGGGCGATATATCCTAAATCTATTTTTTGTTCCAACATCATCTTGATCCCCAAGAAAGACAACCCGAAAACCTTCAAAGACTTTCGCCCTATCAGCTTATGCATCTTTACCAACAAGATCATATCGAAGATCGTTGCCACCCGGATGTCCAATCTTCTATCCAAAATCATCTTCGAAGAGCAAAACGGGTTTGTTCAAGGCCGTAACATTACTGACAATATTCTCCTAGCTCAAGAGATGATCACATGTATAAAGTTCCCATCTAGAGGGGGAAACATTACCATCAAATTAGATATGGAGAAGGCATACGACCGCCTGGACCGGCAATTCATGATCTGGGTCTTCATGGCGTTCGGCTTTTCCAAATCTTGGATTGACATCATCTTCAGATCTATCAATAACACATGTTTTTCTATCGTCATTAATGGCCAGGCTGCGGGGTTCTTCCGATCTACCCATGGGGTTAGACAAGGGGATCCCCTCTCTTCCACCATTTTCATTATTGCGGCAGAAGCGCTCAGTAGAAGCCTCAATAGCATGTCCAGAATGCCCAGTTTCTACCACTTCCACACCACCACTAGTTGTCCACTTGTCACTCACCTGGCATACGCTAATGACATCCTTATTTTCTCCTCTGGAGACTTCGGAACGATCGAGGTAGTGTTAAGCACGCTCGTGAGATACACAAGTTGTACCGGACAGCGCGTCAATAACAACAAGAGTGCATAAATACCCATCACAAAGCCGACAAAACACGTTTGACAGTACTTTCTGACATGACCTCTTTTGCCACAGCCTACCCACCTTTCATCTACTTGGGCTGCCCGCTGGTGTACGAAAGGTCTAACTCGGGTATATAAGGCCACCTTGTAGACAGGATCTGTAAACTGATCGCGGGATAGCACAACGCAACTTTATCTCCGGGGGCAAGATGATCCTTATCAAATATATTATTTTCTCCATCCCGTTGTACACCCTAGCCGTCTGCTCCCCCACCAAGAAGGTCTACCACTATCTTGAATCCCTCTTTGCCAAGTTCTTCTGGGGTCAACGCGACGGCAGGGACAAACACCACTGAGCCAGTTGGAATACCATGGCCAAATCTACCGAAGAAGGAGGTATGGGATTCAGCAGACTTGTTAACATCGTGGACGCCTGCTCTATGAAGTTGTGGTAGAAATTGTGCATGGAGAGCTCGTTATAGACGATGTTCATGAGAGCTAGATACTCCAGATTCTCACGTCTGTCGGAGGCTGTCACTAACAACAGATCTTCGGTGTCGTGGCATCACATAATTCCTGGACGCAACCTCAAAAAACCTTTAATCCGGGTGCAGTTGGGCGACGGGCGCTCATCGGCCTGTCTGGAATGGTGGTTAGGGGAAGACATCATCCAGCCTAACGTCCGTACTCTGCCTAGATGCGTAATTAGGGATCTATAGGTAGGCGGCTTCGGATGGAATTGGGGGAGGGTCAGAGATTGGTTTGGTCAGTCGACAGCCGACGGTCTTCGTGCGGCCAACCTGCGGGTCACTGACATATCCTTCACATAGAAATGGTCATATAACTTGAGCGGGACTTTCACGCTGGCTTCCGCCAGAATAGTGGCAAGAGGCAGTGGCATGCTAGATACCACTTCTGCTATGTTTTGGCAGTCTTGCATACCCATCAAATGGTCTATCCTTATCTGGCGTGCATTTCGACGGAAGCTTCCGACGGACGACACTATCAAATCTATCAGATTCAACCTCGCGTCCAGATGCCACTGCTGCGTGGAGCACCAATCGGAATCGGCTGAGCACGTCCTTCTTTCTGGTGAGTTGGCGACTCATATTTGGCTCAATCTTCACAATATACTAAGTCTTGTCTTCCTGAGTGGCGGCTTCCACTATCTCCTGGCCAGCTGGAGCCGTTCCAACGGACATCAGATCGTCGTAGCCGCTGGAATCTGATTTTTATGGAAGAACAGGAACAAATTCAGATACGAAGATCGCCAACTCCTACCTACACAATTATTCAGAGAGGTTATCAGAAAAATTCTTAAAGCTAGCCCCCAACACTTTTTAGGAGGCCCTTGTTTAGGTCTTCCGCCGGGTCTCTCGCGCTTCTGTGAGCCGTCGTAGAGATATGGTTCCTTTTATGCGCGTCTCGCGCTGCTTATTTTCCTTTCTTTTTGTCGCGTTGAGCGCGCTTACTTGTATAGGCTTCGACATTTTGTGCCTATTACTTCAATAAAGTCTCCGTTTCTATATATATATATATATATATATATATATATATATATATGAGAGTTAAAGAGAAAAAAAATGTATTGTTCCCTTTGAAGGAGACTGTACCCACACAAACTCGAGCCCAAAGGGCCACAGAACCGACTCCTTTCCCCCCTTTTCCATATATATATCGAGAGCCAAAGAGAGAATTTCGTACGAAACCCTAACATAAACCCTACCCAAATCCTCACAACCACTATTCGGAGTCACCTGACCCTCAGGCGATCACCCCGACGACCACGGGCCGTCGCACTTGTCGCCGGTGACCGGCTGCATACGACTACAGTGTGCAGTAGCAACAGCCTTGACCCTAACTTCGCAGCATCATTTCCATCACCTTGTTCGACCTTCCTTCGAGCCATTTTCTCAAGTACATTGCTAACCTAACACTCTTCAACTCTATTCAGGTATTTTGTAAGTAACTGCGTAGATCGCTTAAAAAATTAACTCAAAGTCAATGAAAAAGCTATTCATAAAACAGGGAATAGAACAGTTCAACAGCCCCTATTTGGAGAGTGATTCCAATCAACCTGTTAATAGTTTAGAAAAACTAATTGAACACTCTCATAAAAAAACTACAGGAATTCAAAACCCTTTTTGTATTTTCTGATTTTATCTAATATGTGTCTAGAAAATAGCTTCTAAAATTCAAGAAAAATAGTTTTCGAAAACAGAAAATTTTATAGAAATCTTTCTGATACGTCGTGCACCCCGACAAACTAGGCGACATTGTCGTAACTCATGAGCATCAAAAGACACGAATAGATGTTATCGACGTGTGGGAATCGACGAAACTCGATTTCGTTGTACGTGCGCGACGAAATCGAAGCGTATCCGTCAAGATACTCCATATCGGCCTCTTTACAAGTTAGCCAGTTACTTTATATACGTTCGTCATCTCTAGATAAAACTTGTGCCAATAGGACCATACCATTTTTCTGGTGATGTATGTCAAGTTTCGTCCGATTCTGAGAAGGCTGACCAAAATGCTATTTTGGCGGGCCCGTAACTCGATCCAACGAGCAAATTTGTGCACAACTCACCAAAATCTAACTTTAGACATATGGTTGGGTTCGTATCATCAAATCAGACCTGTAGATATATAGTTTGATGACTTTAGAGACCGTAGGTACTGATACGCTTTTCGGTGCAAAGTAGGTCCAACGACGGATATCGTTTGACCCAAAATTACAGTTTTGCTCCTATGTCCAGAATTACACTTTTGGATAAGCATTTTTAGATATTTTTTATACAAATGTATTAGTGATGTCTATTTTAGCATTCGGAGACTGTTGCTAGTTTGACTCTTGTGGCTCATTAAGTAGTTATGTATTATTGATTTTACCAATAAAGGACCCCAGGCAAGTACATATGTTGATTGCTTTCGATTCACAATAGATTTTTCATTTCATGTTATATATATGCTCTCCTGCCCACTGACACGTTTGTTTCACGGATTAGTATTTTGTATCTCTACATACTATTTTTTTTTATTCTCATTTATATGCTTCTGTGTTCGTGACTTGTTCGAGTCCATGAGTACTAGTCAGGTGGGAAAATATCTTAGTAGATGTGTGAACTACCCTTTTTATCCCCCGTGTCTTTTATGGAGAATATCAGATGCACACATCACGTGCGGGGTGCCGGATTTACCCCTAGCCGTTCACATGTCGAACACCATATTTTAAAACACATAGTTGACATTTACTAGATTTCTCTTATTTTCTTCATCACTTGCCATGTCACCCTATTTACATATTTTTCTCTAGTTGATACATCATGTTTGTAGAGTACTTGCTTCATTTCTAGATATGCTATGAGTTAAGTTGCTACCTAGTTTTATTTCACATATGCTATTTTCATGTCTTGTTGATTCTATTATATTTTGAATAGCATGTCAGTTTGTGTACTTGTACTATTCCTGACTGGAAATTAATATTTTTCAAGTTAGTTGCGATAGCTCTTAGCATTAGGGAGGCATGGGTATGCCGAGGTCAACCTAGAAGATTTGTTATATTAATTAGTGGTTTTATGTTCTTCTGTGAGACATTTTACTTGGATTAAATGTAAACTTTGAAATGTTGTAAAATAATTTAGATGTTGTGAATGAGAAATAATAATTGTTTTATGAGCATTTTGTTTTATTATGGCATGGATAGCGTTATACTACCGTCATTGCGGCATAGGCTGGCTTGGATACACACTCGTATCTCGAAATGCGGATGCAAGTCATGACAAGTTTTTGTGGTGGCCCATGCAGGTCAGCTTTCGCAAATCATATGAACTCGTGGTAGTACTTAAGTTAGTTGTACTAACGCGAGCCGACGACTAGGAAGTGCTCATTCACACAAGGATTAATTTGATTTTAGAAGAATAACTAGGAATAAGAGTCCCTTACACAATTTAACTGTTGGGTAGTTATGAATTGTTATATAGGCGATGTAATTTAGGTAAGGATTTATTAATTTTAGATAACTTGAAAAATTTCTATAGATATACTATTACAGGACGATATAATCTAAGGAGGCTAGACTATTCGCCTTGTGAATTAGGACTTTCTAAGATTCAATTTCCAATCCTGATCCTTTGTGCAATTTTATTATCTGTCTTCTCTAATCATCTTATAAGATCTTTATTGCTTATTTATTTTCCATTCGCCATAAATTATTATATTCTCTAAAAGTCAATATTTTATTTTTGTCCACTGACTTTTGAGCTTAACATGATCCAATTATCCACATATTTATTTCCACCCAGTTTTGCTGAAATTCAAGATATATATTTGTTTTTTTCCTCGGTCTTGAATATTAGAGAAATAGAAATAAAAACTTATATTTTTTGTCTTCGATCATTTTCTTTCTAATTGGTCATCCGATTTTCAAAAAAATAAATCAGATATCTTCATTCAGGGACAAATACCTACACTTCGACTATATTGATCACCTTGGAAATTATTTGAATTATCTGCCTAGGTCGTACTACTTATTCATTTGCAATATTCTATCTACATTTATTGAGTTTTGAGCCTAACCTGCTTCAATTATCTATATATTAAATCTCTAGTCTTCTTCTTTAATTTTTGATCGTTTGATTTTCAAAAGTGATACCTCATCGATCGTTTTATTTTCAAACTGATACTTTCACTTCAAGGATAGATACGTACACTCTTTGTTTCATGATCAATTTGTTTAAAATTCTAGCTTTCTCTATCATGATCAATTTGTTTAAAAAAATTTAGAAGCTCCTTTGAAATTTTATGGATATAGTTGAAAGAATGATCGGTGACTTACAATGGCAAGATAGCAGCACATTGTCACCATTTATTTAAATTATCGAGACTGTTGGTTCACTGCAGCCAGCAGTGCACTGGCGTGGCATGATCCCCAAGTTGAAGTAATTTTGAATAAGTGTAAGTTATCGAATGTTATTAAAACTATGTCCTAGTTGCCCTATTTTGACCTGTGAGTTGTATGTTAATATTGGTAGAGCTAATAGAATATTCAATACGATATCATATTTGAGTCATGAAACCAAGGGTTTACTGCAGACAAATGTCGACTAGCGAGGCATGGATTCTCGGTGAAACATTTTTAGATATGCATACGCAAATACCATAGAGACTATATCTTTTATTGGCATATGACTATTACACCCTCATTTTAATTTGATTTTGTATCCTGTTTTTCTGTATGTCTTCTCGATAAGCCTTGTAGCCCCTCTCTTACTATCCTATTAGTTTCCTCTTAGTAACCATTTAGTATATTTTGATTCCATCTTACTAGAATCATAGTCATACCTAGGTCTTGACTCTATAATCATGCCTAAACAATTTTTCTCAACTTGTTGATCGTGCCAAAATAATTTGAATGTTGATCGTTCCTAAACGACTTTGATCGTGTCTAAACTATTGGACTATAGTCCTTGCCATGTCTATATTTCAAACTCTATTATTGCTAGTGTTTAGATTTATTCTAGCCCTGATCATGTTTAGTTTAATCATATTCATACTCATGCCAAATTTTAATCATGCTTGGATGACTGGCATGATTAGCCTTGATCGTAACTACATCCTCCTTATATCTAAGTGATTTTAATTCCATTAGACTTTCTCTAACTTTTGATCGTCGATCATGCTTACGTAATTTCAGTTAGTGGTTAATCGTGCCTAATAATTTTTTAGCTAATCCTATTTCGCTTATATCACTAGGCATGATTAGATTTTGATTTGACTAGATCCTTTGACCAGGTAAATTGATCATATTTTGATCGTGCCTAAACAACCAAATCGTGCTAAACCGAATTTCTTGATCCTTCTTAAAACAAAATTTGATCATGATTCAATCATAACATATTTAGATCGTGCCAAACCACATGTTCTTTTGATTTTATACGTGATTACGCGTGACTAATTTGATCATGAATCATATTATTCTTCTGGTTATATCAAACATCGTTCTCATTCATATCGATTGAAAATTTTGTTTCTTGATTATGTTCTTAGTCATACCTGATCGTGCCCTTTGAAATTCGAGGACAAAATTTTTCTAAGGTGGGTAGATTTGTAAACCGACTTCCCGAGTTTCAAAAAAATTTATTTGTTTATTTTAGTTATAGTTTTAAATATATATTTCTAGTTAGAAAATAATGTTTATTTCCTATTAACGATATTTTGAAAAGATTTGGTTTTTGATTCATTTTAAAAATCATAAGTATTTTGACCGTAAAATTATTTAATAAAAAGTTTCTAATTTATCCATTTATTCTTAAATAAGATTTTAATTAATATATTTTGAAGTGTTTTAAATGATATTCAAATTGTTTCGAGGATATAAAATATTATATTCAATTATCATCGTGATTAATTGGTTGACTAAAGTTTGATATGCTTGATTAGAAATAATATTATTACCTTTGATTTGGTAATGTTTGTTATAAAGAATATTTGAATTTATGCGATTTTAAAGCATTATTTAAATTATTATGATAAATAACAAATATAATTTTTAATTTCTTAGCGACTCATTTTATTAAACTCGAATTACTTACTTGGAAATATTTGTTATTATCTTTGACCAACCAGTATTGGTGAATAATATTTAAATTTACATGATTTAAAATAATTGATAATATTGTAATATTACTTTAAATTATTATTGTTATCATAAATGGAATTTTGATTAGATCAAATTTTATTTTATAATTTATTTAAATGTATAGGAGAATTATCTACTGGCAGCTTTACATCTTATCTAATTAGGAATGTAATGCCTATTTAAGGAGGCTTTTCCTTGTTCTTTTTTCCACAAATCCATGACTCCCAAATTCTAACCCTATTTTTTTTCCTTTCTTGTTACCAATTTGATCAATATTTCTTATCCAAAAAATTTCCTATCTTTAAACCAATCGACTAAGTCCGCCTATCGTAGCAGTTCCTAAATTCGAGGACGAATTTTTTTCTAAGGTGTGTAGATTTGTAACCCCTCTTTCCAAAATTTTGAAATATTCTTTATTATTTAAATGGTGAGTTTGGAAATTTATAAATATTTTAATTAAATAGTTACTACGATAGAATGCCTTAGTCATGACTAAGTTTTGGAGTGCAAGATAACCAAAATTTTTGGCACAGATAGTGTAGACGTGTGCTTTGACTAATACTTTAGCCATGGTAGGGAAGACCGAGCCATAAGTGTGTCCCAACTTAGAAAACTAGACAAACTTGCGACTTGACCCCTATAAAGAATTTAATTAGTTATTTATTAATATTATGACTTTTAGGAAATTTGGCAGCACCAAACTATCCCGAACTGGATCCAAACCAAGCCCAGGCCCATGTAGCCAGGTACTGCGTCTAAAGACATCCATGTAGATGTATGATTGGTATTTTATTTTAATGGACTAGTGAGTAACTTTTATAAATGATATATAATATATTATTAGCTATTTATTATATTTATACATTTTTATTAGTTTCAAAATATGATAATATTTTCTTGAAATACCATTTTAGAAATTGGGACCTTGACTAGAACGATATATATATATATATATATATATATATATATATATATATATATATATATATATATATATATATATATATATATATATATATATATATATATATATATATATTGTGTGTTTAATAGATTTAATAAATTTGAAAGGAATGTAAATTTACTATATGTATACATGCTATGTGAAGATATATATATATATATATATATATATATATATATATATATATATATATATATATATATATATATATATATATATATATATATATCTTCACATAGCATGTATATACATATAGTAAATTTACATTCCTTTCAAATTTATTAAATCTATTAAACACACAATATATATATATATATATATATATATATATATATATATATATATATATATATATATATATATATATATATATATATATTGTGTGTTTAATAGATTTAATAAATTTGAAAGGAATGTAAATTTACTATATGTATATACATGCTATGTGAAGATATATATATATATATATATATATATATATATATATATATATATATATATATATATATATATATATATATATTGTGTGTTTAATAGATTTAATAAATTTGAAAGGAATGTAAATTTACTATATGTATATACATGCTATGTGAAGATATATATATATATATATATATATATATATATATATATATATATATATATATATATATATATATATATATATTTATATATATATATATATATATATATATATATATATACAATGAAAAAACAAAATATACAATGAAATATTTTGTTAAACAAATATATACATTAAGACTTTATTATATTAAAAATATTTTCTATAGATTATTATCCATTAGGTTATTTTAGATTATTGGAAGAAAGGGGGAGTAGCAAATAGTATATATATATATATATATATATATATATATATATATATATATATATATATATATATATATATATATAAGAGTTAAAAAGAAAATAAAAAGAAAAAATGTATTGTTCCCCTTGAGGGAAATAACACCAACACAAACCTGAGCCCAAAGGGCCACAGAACCGACCCCTTTCCCCCTTTTTCCATATATATATCGAGAGGCAAAGAGAGGATTTCGTGCAAAACCCTAACATAAACCCTAGCCAAATCCTCGCAACCACTATCCGGAGTCACCCTGACCCTTAGGCGACCACCCCGACAATCGTACTTCGTATCACGAGTCGCCGACGGCCGGCCGCGTGCGACAGCAGCGCTTAGTAGAAGCAACCCTGACCCCATGTTCGCAGCGTGATGCCATCGCCTCTTTCGACCTTTCTTTGAGCCGTTTTCTTAGGTACCTCCCTAACTTAACCCTCTTCTACTCTATTCAGGTATTTTGTAAGTAACTGTCGTAGATCGCTCGAAAAATCGACTCAAAGTCGATGAAAAAAAACTATTCATAAAACAGGGAATATAACAGTTCAACTGCCCCCATTTGGAGAGTGATTCCAATCAACCTGTTAATAGTTTAGAAAAACTAATTGAACACCCTCATTGAAAACCTACAGTGATTTAAAACCCTTTTTGTATTTTCTGATTTCATCTAATATGTGTCAAAAAAATAGTTTCTAAAAATCAAGAAAAATGGTTTTCGAAAACAGAGAATTTTATAAAATTCTTCCTGATACGCTGTGCACCCTGACAAATTTGGCGACATAGTCACAGCCCATGAGCATTGAAAGATGAGTATAGATGTTGTCGTTGGATGGGAATCGACGGAACTCAATTTCGTTGTGCGTGTACGACGAAATCGAAGCGTATCCGTCAAGATACTCCGTATCGGCCTCTTTACAAATTAGCCAATTACTTCGTGTATGTTCGTCATTTCAAGAAGGAACTTTCGCCAACAGGACCGTTTCTTTTTTGGTCATGTATGCCAAGATTGGTCCTATTCTGAGATAGTCGACCGGAACACTATTTTGGCAGGCCCGCGACCCGATCCAACAGACGAATTTGTGCACGACCCACCGGAATCCAACTTTGGACATACGGTTGGGTTCATATTATCAAACCGATAATTTGATGACTTTAGAGACCGTAGATACTGGCACACTTTTCTGTACAAAGTGGGTCTAACGACGGATATCATTGTGACCCGAAATTATGATTTTGCCCCTATGTCTAGAATTGGACTTTTTGGTATGCATTTTTAGACATTTTTTTTATACCAAATGCATTGGTGATGTCACTGTTGTGCAAGTTTGACTCTTGTGGCTCACTAAGTAGTTGGGTATTATCGATTTTACCAGCAAAAGATCCCAGGCAAGTACATATGCTGATTGCTTTCGATTCATAATAGTTTTTCCATTTCATGTTATACATATGCTCTCCTGTTTGCTAACACGCTTGTTACATGGATTAGTATGATGGATCCCTACATACTATATTTTTTATTCTCATTTACATGCTTTCGTGTTCGTGACTTATTCGAGTCCATGAGCACCAGTTGGGTGGGGAAATATCTTAGTAGATGTATGAAGTACACTTTCTATCTCACGTTCTTTTGTAGAGAATAGCAGCCGAACACATCACGTGTTGGGTGCCGAATTTACCCCCTAGCCGTTCACATGTCGAACACGATATTCCAAAACACATAGATAGATGACATTTTGTAATCACCCTTCCCAAAATATTAATATATTTTATTTTAGTTGAATTACGATTTTTAGATTTTTTATAAATAATTAATTAGATAATTATTACGATACATGACTTTAGCCACAGACGGATTTTGGAGTACAAGACGACTAGGAATCATGGCACGAATAGTACAGCGGCATACTTTGACTAGTGTTTAGCCATGGTAGGGGAGTGCCGAGCCATAGATGTATTCTAACTAAGAAAACTGGGCCAAGTTGCGAGTTAATCCCTATAAATGATTTAATTAGTCATTTATTAATGTTATGACTTTCAAGAAACCCGATACTGCCAAACTTGCTCGGACTTGACACAAACCAAGGCCAGACCATGTAGTCGGGTATTGTGACCAAAGACGCCCATATAGACAAATTTTAAGTAGATGCATGTACTTCATATTTTATTTTTGGATTGACGAATATTTTCTAAATATTGTGATACGTATAATACTGGTATTATCAATATTAAATGGTATTTTAAAATATTTGTAGGATTTTTTGGGAGCCAAATAAATAGTGTAAACTCCCAAGAATTTATAGGAATTTCTATACATATTTCATATTTTATTTTTCTTGTATTTTTATAAAGTAGCTAAGTAATTTAGTTTTATATGATTTTGGGTAAAAGTAACTAGAAAGTAATTGCTAATCATTAATTATAATGATCATATATTTGCTTTAGTTAATAATTAGTATATATGTAGGAAATCCTTTAGAAATTTATTTAATAATTTTGTGTGGATGGAAATGTATATAAGTGTATATGTTTATATATTACCTTTATAGTTGTTTAAAAGAAAAAGGAAAAAAAAAGATAAGAAAAAAACTCGCGAGATATTGGAAACCCAATATCTCGCGAGCAATTAACCCCTAAAAGTCGCGAGCCCCCCCCTCGGATTTCCCTAAAAACTTCTCTGTACAAACGTTATTGCATATATATTACATACATCGATATCCTAACAAAAAACCTAAACGCAACGCCGCCACACACACCTGCGTGCCACCCTGGGACCCCGCACGTCGATTGTGCCGCCTGCAGAGGGCTGCCGATTGCCGGAGCCGGTCGGCCGCGTGCCTGAAAGAGCGCTACAGCAACAGCAGCGGCAGCAACATATCGTGACAAGTACCTTGTTATCGACGGAATTCCTACTCATCTAGTTCATCGATTTCGATTTTGTAAAATCCTACGGACAACCCATGTAACCATCTAGGAAGCCTATCAAACATTTCCGATTAAAATGATCCTGATTCGATGAAAGATCAAAACAAAATTAGAGGAAAACCAGTTTTTCGAAAAGAACAGGACAGTATGAACTTGGGCAAACCCCTAATTTGCAAGGCAAATTGCACACAGGATGTCGACTTTTTTCAAAATCCACTTGAAGAGGTTTATAGACAATTACACATCTTCTAAACAACCTTGGTAGTTTTCACTTTCATCTATTTTACATCAAGTTATTGGTTTACAAAAATTAGGAAAATCCATGAAAACTGTTTTTCAAAAATATAGAAAACCTTTGGTACGACGTACGTCCCGCCAATCCTGGTGGCGTGGTCACAAACCGAAAGCATCGAAAGGTGCGTATCGGCTTCGTAGACGTGTGGGCTTGGACGGAATTTTAAATTGGTTGCGTGTGCACGACGAATTTGATGCGTAACTGTCAAAATTCACCGTATCGACCCCTTTACAAAAACTCCAATTACTTTGTGCACGTTCGTCAGATCGAGACGAAACATGCGCCAACAGGACCGTATCATTTTTCTGGTCCTGTATGCCAATTTGGTCCAATTCTGAGACAGTTGTTCGGATCATCGTTTTACGGTCCCCACGGTCTGATTCAACGGGCGATTTTGTGCACGGCCTGCCGGAATCTAACTTTGGACAAACGGTTGGGTTCATTTCATCAAAACAAATCCGTAGACATGTAGTTTGATGAATATAGAGACCATTGACTCTCGCATGCTTTTTGTTGCAAAGCGGGTCCAACGACGGACATTGCTTTTGCCCGAAATTACCGTTTTGCTCCTGTGTCCAAAATTGGACTTAAGGATAGGCGATTCTAGCTAATTTGACTATTTTGAGAACTTTGGTAATGTCTATTTCAGCATCTGGAGACTATTGTACGATTTTGACTGTTGTGGCTCACTGAGTAGTATAGTATTGTCGGTTTCACCAGCAAAGGACCTGAGGCAAGTGTACTTTCTGATTGCTTTTCGATTCATAGTAGTTTATAGATTTCATGTTTATACATATGTCTTACTGCTTGTTGACACGTTCGTCACACGAAAATTAGTATCGTGGATCTCTATTTACTATATTTCGTGATTATCATGTTTTTGTGTTTTGTGACTTGTTCGAGTTAATGAGTACTAGTCGGGAGGGGAAATACCTTAGTAGACGTGTGAACTACCCCTTACCCATCCTCCATGTCTTTCGAAGAGAATAGCAGCTGCACACGACACGTGCAAGGTGCCGGATTTATCCCCTAGCCGTTCACATGTCGAAACAGGTATTTCAAAACACATAGATAGTTGTCTTTTATTTGTTTTTCTTGTTTTCTTCACCGTTTGCCATGACATCAGTTACTTTCTAGTTTCCATTTCCCATATCTTATTTTCATCTCTTATGAATTCTATTGTGTTTTCGATTTGTCGTAAGTTTGTGTACTTCTTCCATTCCTGACTGGAAACCAACATTTTTTAGGTTTAGCCGCGATCACTCTTAGCACTGGGAAGGCATGGGTATGCTGAGGTCAACCTAGATAATTGAATTAGCTGTCTTTTCTATTTTTGAGATGTTATATTTTCTGGCAAATGTGAAGTTGTGAAACCTTGTAATTTGTAAACTTGATTTAATAATGTGAATGAGCAATAAATGTATATTTTGTAATTTTGAGCATATTGGCCGTTACAGCGTTCTACCGCCAACTCTACGGCATAGGCTGGCTTGGACACGTCTATTAGATGTATGAAGTACCCTTTCTATCCCATATTCTTTTGTAGAGAATTGCAGCCGAACACATCACGTGCTGGGTACCGAATTTACCCCATAGCTGTTCACATGTCGAACACGATATTCTAAAACACATAGATAATTGACACTTACTCGATTTCTCTTATTTTCTTCACCACTTATGAGCCCTTGACCCAATTTTTTTATTAATATTAAAATCATTTTTATTACTATTATTACTTGTCCTAACGTTACCATTATGTATGTAAATATTTTTAAATGGAGTATTTAGCAAACATTCTATATTTTAGACTAAAGGAAGGCCTTTTTGCAAAGAACCAGGTTGTTGAGGGGCTAGGTAGAAATGTTCAAAATTCAAATTTGAATCCCATAAATGATCGACCCAAATAGAACCTCTGTTCGAACGAACAAATTAGAATAGGAGATCTCTGTCAATCCTTAGCCTGACCGAAATTCTATCCAAACTCGAATTCGATCATATCCAAAAACCTTCTATTTAATCTTAAGGGATTAATCAATTCCCTCCTCCCCAAACCTTAGCTTTCCTGCGCCTCAATTTCATGAAGCTGTATGATCATCCGAGAGGTTATGGTCGGGTAGGAGCCTACGAATTCATTAACATGCATTTTCCCTCTATACGCCATATCATGCAATTCTTTAAACCCAGATTAGTTTATCATGGTTCAGGGGAAGAAGTATTTTCTATAATTCTTAAAAGAAATCTAACATAGGTGTAGCCCATGTACCAGTGCTGTGTCAATCATTTTTGTGGTTTACAAACCTGGGAAATTGTAGGACAGAAAGGGGAAAGAATAACTTGTGTACACGGAAATGAATAAGTGACAGTAGGGGGTCAAGGCCAATTGGTATCAAAGTTGACACGTGGTATCAGGTGGTATTTGTGGTATCAAATTTAATACTTGATATCATAATTGACTTTGATATCAAATTGATATTGATATCAAACCTGACTTTTGGTATCAGATTGGTAGTGATAGCATATTCGACTCTTGTATCAGTAATGATACTCTTGGCCTCGACTAAACACTAAAGGAAACCCATAGATTCAAGGTAATACTGAGAACGGGTAGTTAATGTACCATAATCATAAGAAGTAGACTGTAATCCCTTGTTCTGTTTACATTAGGAAACGGTTACGAAACATCATCTTCCCTCTCCTTGTACCTACCATAGGAAGTGTACCAAGGTTACAGGGAACGGGCCAGGTTAGCATGACAACCATATAGGTGTTTGGGTACAGAGATTATATACACTATATTAGGGTATCAGAGAACTGGGTAGATTACCTACAGGTAAATTCCTTTCCAAGGCCTACAATAGAGGACACCCTATTAGACCACATAACACTAGGAAGGACAATAGCAGTAAAATGAAAGGGAGTATCAGACCCTCTCTGATACTATTAATTATCAGGAATTTAGGAGTACTAGACCCTCTCTTAAATACATAGTCGTATAGGTAGGAGAAGAGACTTCTTGTAAGCCTATCTATGTATTGGTGTAGACCCTAGACAATTGAACAGCCACAAGTTACAGTAATAGGTAGAGAAGACCAAGTAACGTGTTATCTTATAGTCTATTAGTGGTTGGATGAGGAGAACAGGCTAGAGCAAGACTCGCAGATGGTAGAGAAGTTAGAGGCCTATTAATAGGTAAACCCTGCCTGCTATATACAGTGGAGACAAATAACCAGTAGGGGTATAACCTCTAGACAAACTTTGACACAAGCAATTACCTAAGGGTAGCTGTATCCACCTTGACCATAAGCCAACATGTTTTATGGCAAGAACAGCCTATAGGTAGTATGGGAAGATATAGGCACGAGTGTTGATACTTCTTAATATATCTCTGGATACAGGTAACTTGATAGGTTAGTATCCCATATACCACAAGCTAACCTTGTTCAACTGCTACACATAATTTAGTACACAAAAAATAGATTAGTGCCCAGGTATTAGAGGTGAAGAGTCCCTGGGTAGAGTAGATGGTACCAGGTTACCTGAAGTATATAGAGAGGTGTATGATTATAGGATAGTTGAGGTAGACCACAAGTATATGTAAGTACTAATAGGGAGAGTCACTAGAGTGGTTCAGAAAAGGTAGGTGTGGGTACCGTGTTATGAGATACCTTACCATGTACCTCAAACATGTAGTCTTAACCAATAGATTGCAGTATCAGTTGAAACCCCAGTAATAATAGAAATTGAACATGGGACACATGTCCCCATGTCAAGTCAACCATAGACAGTTCGAGTAAAACATTATAGAGCTATTGCCATTGTAGGCAGCACCTGTGTAAGCAAAATATTTGGTTTTAGGACAATTGCATTGTGGTACTCATGACTTGTCCTAGAGGTTCACCTCTGTACCTATACTCATGAGAGGAACTAAATAGGGATAGAAGTGTAACAGCAAAGATAAAGTGTAGATGACCCATGTATAAACTCAGTAAAAAGGAAAATGAGAGCCCTAAGGTCAGGTGCACAGTAACAGGTGTAACCTAGGTATACCAAGAACAAGAAAAATAGTAGTTGGACTCTGTCCAGTAGATACCACTGAAGTATCAGTTGTTTGTGGGTCAGGTAAAAGGGATCATTAGAATTGGACAGTAGGAATTAGTGACCTCAACAGACCTAGGTAACACCAAGGTGTAATAGAAATGCTTAATGAGTAATGTAGAACACATATCCAGGAAAAAGTTGTAAGTAGACAGAGTATTAGTTAATGATAATTAGTCAAGGGAGTGTATAAGGCTAGCCAACCTACCCATGTAGGAAACTAAAAATTAGATAAGTTACTCTTTGTTGAATCATCTATTAACATTGTAACTTTATAAATAGGTTACTTGGACTCTGACTCAGTACTCGACCTATAATAGCAGCTCCGAACATCAGGCAAGTATACCTTGCCTTTCTTTACAGCTTTATTTACATGCTTATTCCTCTTATTATCCAGTTTACTAGTTGATTATTAACATGTGTTTTGCTCATATCATGTATACTAGTTGGTTATTTCATTGATATATAGTCCTTGCTCACAGTTAGCCTTATAGTTCATATTGGACCAGTTCTCCTATGTACTTGATTGAGTCGTATCGTAGAATGACTGCGTTGTAACTAAACTGTTATTTCCTTGTTTTCGATTTTCTCAACTTGTGGGTCCATACTCGAGGTGAGGGTTGACTGTTTGCACCTGCGAGTCCACACTCGAGGCGAGGGTGACTGTCTTGAACTAACATGCAAGTCCACACTCGGAGTGAGGGTTAGTGATTTTTTTTAACCTGCGAGTCTACACTCGGCACGAGGGTTTGGTATCCGTTGATCTCTTGTTCACCAGTTTTCTTCCATGCAGTTCTTTTATGCGTAGTTGTTCACATATTCTTGTATCTTTATTGCTTAGTTTTTCATGTTTATATACTGGATTTCTTCATGCATGATAAACTGTTAGATAGGCATGTTTTATGTATCTTTTTAGTGCCCTGAGGTGTAAACCCCCTAAAATTTTCCTATATTTTTTATTATTTATTTAAATTGGCATTGATATTTTTGTTTTTCATACTTGTACGTCGTGTGCGAGTTTGCGAGGTAGTATAGATTTTTATACACAAAGGTTTTTTTAAAAGATCATTTTCCTATATAGAAAAATAGTTTATTTTACAAAATTAGTATACGGTATTTCTATTTGCTTAAAATTATAAAATGCATCCTAACGAGATTGCCAAAACTTTATGTTGTTTATTTATTTATAAAATGGCTAAAATATTTTATTATACCAATATAAGTAGCAATTTTAGAAAACTATATTTTATGTAAATATTCTATTTGTATTGAGGTACATGAAAATTTATTCATGCATATATTTGATTTACGAAAATATTTATTATTATTTTATTATGATTCATAAAAAGATATTTTGAAACTTGTTTAATTGTCATAGTGATTTAAATTTAAATTTTTGATTTTTTTGATTTAATTTAAATAGTCCTTATTTAAAAGATAGGATTATCTAGATTTGAATTAGATTTTGATTTAATTGATTTAAATTAAACAAGTGAAATATCTAGAAGGGGTTTAAACTATCATAATCCTTATCCAATTTGGAGAATTCATCTCCTATATAAGGAGAGCTCCCTTACTCTCATTCATGAAAATTTCACAAGCAAATTCTTTATCACAACCCAAAGGTGTCGTGTATCGTGTTCGTGTCTCTATCTCCTTTCACTATTTTATTTTACCATTACAATTACATTATCACTTCCGTGTCCGACAATCCCGGACACGAATGCATTATCCCTTTTGTGTCAAACACTCCCCGACACAATCGAACCCCTATCCTAGCCCTGACTCTACCCCACGATCGCGGTCCACCAGCCTCGAGACAAAGCCGTCACCCCGCTTCCATTATCCCACTCCGTACCACCGTCTTTTCCTTACCACCGCCCTCATCATCACCATCAACACCACTATCGCCGCCACCGCGGACACCTTCTTCCAACCACCGTGACCAAACTTCTGGCCACAACACCAACATAAGACCACCACTATCACCCTGACTCACAACCATCAGCACCCGACCCCAACGAACTAACCTGTCGTCGCCTTCACCACACCCGCCACCACCGACGTAGCCACGACTACTCCTTCCCTCTACTACCAACACCACCGTTATCACCATCACCAGCGTCACCAGCTTCCCACTTTCAGGACCAACCAACCGGACAACCACGTCGTGGCAGTGACTCACCACCACAACAAACCCCTAGAACCCCGTGCCACGATCTGCAGCCAGCCCACAGCGGTCATCGCCGCCATCCACAAATCAAGCACACAAAGAAAATAAATCCCTAGCCCACCAACGGCAGCTACCACCTCCAACAACCATGGCCGACAACCACCACCACCCAAATTCCTAATGGCAACACACCAATAGACTCACCTGCCGCCATGGCCGCCTCCACCGGCGACCGAATCCTCCGCCTAGCCACCGTGCGATATGGAGCCGACGCCTGCCAGCCCGATCTTCTGCCTCTGCAGTAACACCTTTCCTCGACGCACTCGGAAGCCCAGTGATGGAACCTCATCGGCTTCCTCCTCCGACCGAGTGCCTCTATGCCGCCGAGCACGAAAGCCCGGTCAGCTCCCACCTCTCGAGCCCTCTCCTTCCCTCTGCTCACCGGTCTCCGTTCTTGGCTCCCCCGCTCGCGTCTTCTCCCTGCTCTCGAGAATGACACTCTCTCTCCCCCACTAAAATCCTCTATCTTGCCCACAACTTCCTTCACTCTCTTGAAATAAATCCCCACACTCTCCTCTTTCCTGTGTAAATAAGGAAGGAGCAAAGCTGTTGTGGTGGTCTCTTTTCTTTACTTTTTTTGTGTTTTGTTTTTGTTCTGTTGTGTTTGTTGTTTTCCTTCTCCTTTTTTTGCCTTCTTCCTTTGTTTTACTATATTAATAAACTTCTACATATAATAGAATGGTATATATGTGTATTAGTTGTATGTATATTGTGAAGTATGGTTATTAATAAATTAAGTTATTTGAAAGTTTATGTATATTAGTTTTCAAAATTATTAGGGTATCAAAATATTAATATTGGCTTAGTCTAAAAAAATATTACTAAACTGTTTTGTGGTATTCAAAATAAAAATATTTTCTATTATTATTTCTAAATTAAATTATACTTTTGACAAAAAAATAAAATTTCTAGATTCTCGAATATTGTTATATATTTTTATTAAGTAGTTACTAAATTTATACAATGATTTTTGAATATTTATAAATATTTACCAAAGTAATTTTACACTAATAAAATCTAGTTTTCAATAAATAAAAATATCTTCTAAAATTGTATAAGTATTACTTTCCACAAACACCCCTCGATTATCACCATTGATCATGGCAAATCATGTGTTCATACTCTTTCGCTCGTTCAGACCCTTACACATCAAACATGGCTACTAAATATTCGGGACTTGTCAGACCATTGCACCACACTAGGCGTCATATCAGGCAAGATACCTTGCCATCACTGTTTATTTCTTTGCTCATTATATTGCATGCATTAATTAATTTAGTATTTATTTTCTGTAATTATAACTTGTACTTCTCAATTATGCGTAGAAGCAAATTTTATTGTTTAAAATTTTGTCTTTCCTTATTTATTTTATATGTATGCACACTTAACCTAGAAGGAAGAGACCTTCTGCATTCATTGGCATTGACACTTGTATGCCACGATTCATGAGTCGTATATAGAACTCTGACATGTGTACTAGTTGCCAGCAGTACATATTGGACGAGCGTTAGGCTATGAATACTACTAGGAATGCATGATAAAAGACTAGTGGTCATTAGAGTTAGATCATTAGGTTGGGAGAATACTGTTGGGAAAGAAGCGCGGAAACCTTTCCCCAAACCGGAGAGTACCTGCGAGAGGACCGAGCAATACAACGCACGAACCCAAAAATAGCCACACAAAAACAATCACGCAGACACAGAGAATTTTTGACGTGGAAACCCTTGCGGGAAAAAACCACGGGACGATCGGAGTCCAACCCTGAGAAGCCTCCACTAATGGAATAGAAGAATTACACCCTCTACAAACTCCTCCCGATCCAAATCGGATCCCCACAACACTCAGAGACAAGAACAATGATCACAAGGCTACGAAGAACGAGAACGACGAGTAGAGATTACCCGAAACACGATCTCCTTCGAACAGCGACCTTCAATCCTCCGTCTTCTTCTCCGAAGTTGTAATGGCACTCTTGCCTCCTTCTCTCTCAAACTTGTGTTGTCCAATGCGATAATGAGTTAGGGTTGAGAAAACTCAATATATCTCCCTAATCCCGCAACCAACCTGGACCGTTGGATTAGATCCAATGATGAAAACTCATCCTGAAATCCGCTTCAGCCTCCCGACACACAGAGTTCGGCCAGAACTCTATGTGTGGCAACCAGCACTGGATGGCCAAACCCTGGAACGGCCAGACCGAGTTTGGCCAGAACTCGGCCTGGGACCGAGTTCGGCCCGAACTCGGCAGACTTGGTCCAGAACCCCCTTTGGGGCAGCAGCAGCAGCAGTAACAACTACTCCCGAGCTTCTTCGACATCGGACGGCGCTCGTCGCACTCTGGGATCTTCTCCACATAGGTTGGGAACCCCACCCACTCCAACAAATCTCCCCCTTCACAACTATGGGGAGGACGTCGTCATCCCGACGATCTGCCTGCAGTACTCAAACTTTCCTCTTGGTAGAATCTTTGTGAACATATCAGCTCCGTTGTCATCTGTATGCACCTTCTCAAGCTCCGCATCCTTCTTCTCAACCACATCCCGTATCCAATGATACCGGGTCTCGATGTGCTTGGACCGGCTATGAAACGTCTGATTCTTCACAAGATGGATAGCACTCTGACTGTCGCAAAGCAAAGTATACTGCTCTTGCTTCAGTTCTATTTCCTGCAACAGCTTCTTCATCCACAACAGCTCCTTGCAAGCCTCCGTCGCCGCAATGTATTCCGCCTCCGTCGTCGACAAGGCAACACACTTCTGCAACCATGACTGCCACGACACTGCTCCTCCCGCAATCATCATCACGTAGCCTGAAGTCGATCTCCTCGTGTCTACATCTCCAGCCATATCAGTGTCAGTATACCCAACCAGCTTCGGCTCGTCACCACCAAAGGAAAGTCTCCAACCAGCAGTGCCCTGAAGATATCGTAGAATCCACTTGACCGCACTCCAGTGTACCCTTCCAGGATTCGAAAGATACCTGCTAACCGTACCAACTGCATGAGCAATATCTGGCCTCGTACACACCATGGCATACATAAGGCTTTCCACAGCTGAAGCATATGGAACCCGCTCCATATCTTCCTTTTTGTCCTCGGTAGATGGACACTGCTCCTCAGTGAACTTAAAGTGAGCCGCGAGGGGGGAACTCACTTTCTTCGACCCGTCCATCCCGAAACGCTGAAGTACCCGATGAATGTACTTCTTTTGGGACAAGTGTAGCAGCTTGGACTCTCTCTCTCGGCTGATCTCCATCCCAAGAATAGTCTTTGCTGCGCCCAAATCCTTCATAGAGAAGGCCGTGCCCAGTTGGCGCTTCAACTCCGCTATCCTAGTGGCATTCCGACCCACTAATAGCATATCATCAACATAGAGCAACAAAATGATGAAATCATCATCGGCAAAATACCTCACAAATGCACAATGGTCCGACGTCATCCGTGCATAACCATGCTCCCCCATAAACGACTCGAACTTTCTGTACCACTGCCTCGGAGCCTGCTTCAGACAATACAAGCTCTTCCTCAACTGGCAGACCAAATGTGACTTGCCCTTCTCACGGAATCCCTCCGGCTGCTCCATGTACAACTCCTCCTCAAGATCACCGTGGAGGAACGCCGTCTTCACGTCCATCTGCTCGACCTCCAAGTCGAAACTGGCTGCTAATGCTAGCACCACCCGAATAGACGAATGCTTGACGACAGGCGAAAAGATCTCATCATAATCCACGCCTTTCCGCTGACCGTAGCCCTTGACTACCAGCCTCGCTTTGTATCGAGGGCGAGTAGCATCATCCGTCTGCTTCACTCTGAACACCCATCGATTTTTTAAAGCCTTCTTGCCCTTTGGCAACCGCACCAGATCATAAGTAGAATTGGTGTGCAAGGAACTCATCTCCTCCTGTATAGCCACCATCCACTCCTGCCTGTGTTCGTCTTCCATAGCCTCTGCGAAACTTTCGGGCTCTCCCCCGTCAGTCAATAGCACATACTCACCCGACGAGTATCTCGTAGATGGTCGACGATCCCTGTTGCTCCTTCTCAGTGGAGCCACTGGTGCTGGCTGTATACCGACAGCCTCCTCTCCTTCAGGAACTACCTCTCCGGCATGCTCATCCTCCTGAGGGACACCCTGACCACCATCAGCAGGCTGATGATCAAGGTTGGGAGCAACTCCATGTACCGGCTCCTCCATAACTGGATCCTCCACGATGTCCTCTGGAAACTGCTCGAAGCGAAATGACTCTAACTCAGGCAATTCCTCAGCCTCAGAAGGCGTCTCGGAATCCTGAGTGTTGGTCATGGTCTGATCCTCGACGAACACCACGTCCCTGCTTCTGTAGAGCTTTCCTTCCACTGGGTCGTAGAGTCTATAGCCAAACTCATCCCGACCGTAGCCGACGAAGACGCATCGCCTCGTCTTCGGCTCAAGTTTGGTCCTCTCGTCCTTCGGTACATGCACGAAGACTTTACAACCAAACGCCCGCAGGTGACTGTATGACGGCTCCTTGCCGTACCATACTTTGTCAGGCACATCACCCTGCAAAGGAGCACTAGAAGACAAATTAATAATATAAGCAGCTGTGAGAAGAGCCTCACCCCAATAACTGCCCGGTAAGTTTGCTTCTGACAGCAAACACCGCACCCTCTCCATCAGTGTCCTGTTCATGCGCTCCGCTACACCATTGAGCTGAGGTGTCTTTGGCGGAGTCTTCTGGTGTCGTATCCCTTGCTCTCTGCAATACGCATCAAAGGGACCGATGTATTCGCCGCCATTGTCGGACCGAACACACAACAACTTCTTGCCCGTCTCCCTTTCAACGGAGGCCTGAAACTCCTTGAAAGTAGGCAGCACCTGATCCTTGGTCTTTAAGGCATAGACCCAAACCTTCCTGGAACAGTCATCAATAAAAGTCACAAAGTAAGAAGCACCACCAAGAGATTATACCTTCATAGGACCGCAGACATCCGAGTGAATCAACTCGAGCAACGCCGGCTTCCTCGAACTTGGGTGACTCTGGAAAGACACCCTACTTTGCTTCCCAGCCAAACAGTGCGTGCATTTCTCCAACTTTGTAGACTTGAGCCCCGGAATCACTTTCCTGTTCACCAAGCAGCTCATCCCTTTCTCGCTGATATGGCCGAGCCGCCTGTGCCACAACTCGATAGACGCGTCACTGACTGCGTTTACCTCCTGTGCCCCCTCTGCGCTCTCCTCCATATAGTAGAGACCGGACTTCTTGCTTCCTCTGGCAATCACCATCGAACCTCTGAAAAGCTTCCACTGACTATTTCCGAAGAGACTGAAGAATCCCTCGTCATCCAACCTTCCAACCGACACCAGGTTGAAACGGATATCAGGGACATGACGAACATCCTTGAGAACAAGAACCGCACCCGTCTTCGTTCTCAAATGCACATCTCCAACGGCAACCGCCTTCGACACATCTCCGTTGTCCATCTTCAACACGCCACAGTCGCCTGTCGTGTAAGTGGCAAACAGTGCCCTATTGTGAGATACATGTGCTGAAGCCCCTGAGTCCACCAGCCAAGAATTGTCATCGCAGGCGAGGTTAGTAATGACCTCATCACCTACGACGATCACATCGCCTCCATGCACCGAGGCCGCCGCTGTACTGTTCTCTTCTTGCTTCCCCTTTTCGCCCTTCTTCTCTCTCTTCCAAGCGAAACAATTCCGCTTGATATGGCCATTCTTACCGCAATGATAACACTCTGAGTCCTCGTACCGACCCTTGGACTTCCCCCTGCTCTTGTCTCTGCCACCACCTGGACCCCTGCTTTTGCCCCTTCCGTGGCTCTCTGAAACAAGTGCCTCTGAGTGGTGGGATGTGGATGAAGTGCCCTGAGAACGTCTCCGTATCTCTTCATTCAACACCCCGCTCTTGGCAAACTCCAGACTGACCACGCCCTCTGGAGCAGAAACGATCATAGATACTCGTACGGTCTCCCACGAGTCTGGCAATGTACACAGCAGCCACAGTCCCTGAACTTCATCGTCGAACTTGACTCCCATAGAAGATAGCTGGTCAACCACGCCCTGGAACTCACTCAAGTGATCCGAAATAGACGCCCCATCCTTGTACCGCAGACCCATCATCGTTCGGATCAGGAATAACTTGTTTACCCCGGTCTTCTTCGCATACAAGGATTCCAGCTTATCCCACAACGTCTTCGCGTGCTCAATATTGGCAACGTGATTGTACATGTTTTCATCAATAAACTGCCGTATGTACCCACACACCTGTATGTGCTCGAACGTCCAGTCCTCCTCGGATTTATCACTGGGCCTCTCGGATGCAAACACGGGTAGATGCAGCTTCTTGACAAATAGCAAATCTTTCATCTTGCTCCGCCAATAATGATAGTTTGTGCCATTAAGATTCACCATGCGCACCGGCTTCGCGTCCATCTCTCCTCTCTGGTTCCCCTGTCAACTCCTGACACCCTTTGAACCCAAAGCTCTGATACCACTCTGTTGGGAAAGAAGCGCGGAAACCTTTCCCCAAACCGAAGAGTACCTGCGAGAGGACCGAGCAATACAACGCACGAACCCAAAAATAGCCACACAAAAACAATCACGCAGACACAGAGAATTTTTGACGTGGAAACCCTTGCAGGAAAAAACCACGGGACGATCGGAGTCCAACCCTGAGAAGCCTCCACTAATAGAATAGAAGAATTACACCCTCTACAAACTCCTCCCGATCTAAATCGGATCCCCACAACACTCAGAGACAAGAACAATGATCACAAGGCTACGAAGAACGAGAACGACGAGTAGAGATTACCCGAAACACGATCTCCTTCGAACAGCGACCTTCAATCCTCCGTCTTCTTCTCCGAAGTTGTAATGGCACTCTTGCCTCCTTCTCTCTCAAACTTGTGTTATCCAATGCGATAATGAGTTAGGGTTGAGAAAACTCAATATATCTCCCTAATCCCGCAACCAACCTGGACCGTTGGATTAGATCCAATGATGAAAACTCATCCTTAAATCCGCTTCAGCCTCCCGACACACAGAGCTCGGCCAGAACTCTGTGTGTGGCAACCAGCACTGGATGGCCAAACCCTGGAACGGCCAGACCGAGTTCGGCCAGAACTCGGCCTGGGACCGAGTTCGGCCCGAACTCGGCAGACTTGGTCCAGAACCCCCTTTGGGGCAGCAGCAGCAGCAGTAACAACTACTCCCGAGCTTCTCCGACATCGGACGGCGCTCGTCGCACTCCGGGATCTTCTCCACATAGGTTGGGAACCCCACCCACTCCAACAAATACAAATGGGCGTTGACCTCCTCCCTATCGATCGTAGACTCGCTCACTACTGAGGAACGATAGATAGACTATATAATATAGACTCACTCGATACTGAGAAATGGTATATAATAGTTAGACTCGCTACTGAGGTCCGGTTTATTTTATCTTGACTTGACTTGGAGGTTAAGTGACAATGCGCTATTCTCGATTGCATTACACCTAGAGTGGTTAGGTGACCTTATCCATTAGGTATAGGTACTTTTAGTTATGTACTTATGCCTGACCATGAGTTGGAACAGTATCGTGTCACAGACTAGTTTACCACTCCTTGTCCTTGTTTGGTTGTAGGTGTGGTTAACTGCTTCGAAGATAAGGTATTGAACCTTGTTAGAGTCCGGATTATTGTTGAGCTGCTCTATATTCAGTTTATACCATGTTCTTCCTGTATCTTGTTACGTCCCTCTGAGGACCTGGTGATTTCTCCAGGTGTGTGTTTATGAATTTTCGCGAGTGCTCTTGCCAAGGCCATGCGTTACTCTCTTGCTTCGAGATGGTTGCTTTTGGATCGTCTTTTGCTCCACTCGACAAATTTATTCCTTGTAATCTCTTCTTAATTAAATTGGTTGGTAGTAGATTTGTCTCCGCCCAATAATGTACATGACAATTCAAAGTTGATTTTATACCATTATTTATTTATTTGTGGATGAGATTTAGTGTGTCTATGGTTTACTGCATTTTACAGCTTATCTATACATACAAGGATTCTATATACTTTGTGTGTATACAGCTGGCATGTCTATGTACTTAATCCTAAGTATGATGGGACTGCGGCATTACATATTTTTGTGGTGGCCCATGTAGGTCAACTTTGCCATTTCGGTTGCAATACTGTACCGAGTGGGCCTGCATATAGGATTAGAGTCCAAGAACTCATCCACATACTTGACATCCTTTCTTGACTCCACATTTTGAACTCTCGTTTGCCTTCTTTGATTTGCATCTTGCTTGATTCCTTTCTACCATGAATTCTAAATTCTTGTGCTTAGTGGTAGTTAGGAAGATGACTACACTAGTATATGCTCATAGGTCAAACACATGACTATAAAGATTACATTGACAAATAGTATGCATTGAGGTCTTATTTGAGTTATAAAGGCATTTATTTTCCTAAAAGTATGATCTTATGGATTAGTTAATTCCAAGTTGGGTAGTAGCGATATTACTAACTTCGAAGGAGTGTTTAAATTTTATTTTGATACTACTTGGTAATATTCACGAGAGAACTAATAGATTTTATAAAAGATTGAGTAAGCAAATTAATTTTTGATTTTGATGTTTTAGAAAATATTTGTGAATTATTAGGATTATAGCTATTCATATTTGGGAGGATATGAAATTGATTTGAGAAAAATTTTAAATTTCAAATTGTGTCATATGATCTATGATTGATAATTTATGTAGATTTTTGAGTGTAAAGTATCAATTATGGATGTTAAAAGTTTGGTGGAAAAAATGGGTATATATTTGATTTTTGATATGATAAAGGTTTATTGGGAAATTGATTAGAAAATTTATAATTTTAAAGTTATGATTGATGACCTCAACTGACTAGAGGATTGAAAGTTTAGTTTGCGCATAGTGGATAAATATTTTGTTAACTAAGAGTTATCTTGAGATTAATTAGAGATTTGAATTATTTTGACAATCTCAAAAATCGTAGTTTATATTGAGCTTGGAAATACATATTGAAAAAAAAAACTCGAATTTATAGATTTAAATATCGTGACAAAGAACAAGAAGGTAGCAAGGTCATACTAATGAGATAGAAGTAAGTTGCCATACCACCCATGACCATGATAGTTGTATGTACACAAGAGTAATAGCCATCGATCAAACCATGTGACTATATCTTCATCTTGATTTACTTGTCATTCCCTTTAATCTAGATCTATAATCGTGACCTCTAATCATTTGAAACTTGAAAATGATTAGAATCGTTCCTTGACCATATCCTAACCTAGAAGACTATCTTCCTCATAGAAACCATACCGCCCGAGTCTCTAAGTATTTATCTTTGATCTTCTTGATTCTTAATACTCTTTATATCGTGTTTATTCTTGATTTACTTAGACCCATAACATCTTCCTTTTCGTACGATAATTAGCAACCCTTTTTACCATAACCCTTGAACCTAACCATATTCTTCTTTCCCTTTGTTTTGCTTCCTCTTTGAAGATTTACATTAAACTTCTCCATGATTCATCCAACCTTGTTTCTTATATAATTTTCTTGTGTAAAGATGAAGATTTGATCATGACATCCTTTTGTTAAATGGGGCTGAGAAAGAAAAAAAAGAAGGGATAGAAAAAAAAGATATGGATATATTGGAAAAATGAAGAAGAATAGAGATTATGGAATTCAAACATTTTTATTACGAAATATGGGATTTAAAACGTATTTCAAAAAAAAATTATGTTGAAATTTAGGAATAAATATCGGGTGGGAAGTCGATATATGCATAAGTATGCTTCAAAGAATTTTTAGTAGTTTATGAGATTTATTTTCAGGATAGTTATCAAATTGAATAAAGGAAAGGAAAATATGTTTCAAGGAAGAGAAAAAAATGCAAGTTCCGATGAAACTATTCATTCGATAATACAATTTGGATTTGATTAATTTTCGAGGTTAAAGAGATATTGAAGAGGAAAATTTTCTAAAGCTTTGATGTTTAAGGAAAAAAATATATAATGAATGTGAATATAAAATTTCATGATTAAGATAGAATTTAATTTTGCTTTCGACTAAATTGATTGAAGGTGTACTAAACTTCAAGTTCGGGAATATATATAGATAGACATGTAAGAGATTCCTAGTTGTGACTTATTGAATTCATATTATGAAATATTGGATTTCAGTCATATTTTAAGGAGTTTGAAAATTTTTAGTGAGTCTAAATTCATGGAATAAAAACTGAATAGAAATAGAGTTGAGTGTTGAAGGACATTGATGATTTTATTAAACCGCAAAACAATGACGATATCAACGCAAATTAAAATTTTGAATATAGAGAGTTGATTACCCATTTTGGAGATTATGCATTCATAAGATCGATGTTATTGTTAATTAGACGTTGAAGGGTTATTGTCACGACCCGCACCCGGTTTTCGGACGCGAGCTCGTGAGCAAGCCAGCTACGTATCGAGCGGACTCCAGCCCGACTCGAGTACGTATAAGCTGTCAAGGTCATGGGTATCATATCTAATCCAAAGTATATCTCAATCCACATGAATCACATAAAGCAAGAATGAACAAGTATGGGTCATGGTCTGCAGCCCATTAGCATATTGTTCGATTAGACTCCAAGAATGATATGAGTTTATAAATAAGCAGAGTATATCATGGTACTGAATATAAAGCACGAAAAGATAATAAAGAAATAACACAAACAAATACCTGTATCGTAGATCGTAATCCTCTACCCTCCTGCTCTGCTAACTAACTCTATGCAATCGCTAAACCTAAAAAGATCATCAGGTCCTCAGAGGACTAGCAAGATACATAAAACATGCCTACTAATATGACAGTAAATAACAGGTGTGGAGGATAAGAACACTGCCAGAAGAACATATAAGGACGACGAGTCGTGAGAAAACGTAATACTAGACTTGGCTACCAATCAATCGATTAACCTCTATAGCTTGTAGTACAATGCAAGATACTCCCAATCTATAGTAGATTTTGACTATAATACAATGCAAGATAATCCCAGTCAAGATTAGCAATTCTAGTATCGATCTCCTCTCCTAAGGATACAAAGTCAAATAGACTCCTATAAATCGTAGTACAATGTAAGATACTCCCAATTTATAGTGTCGCAAGTCAAGTCAATCAAGATAAAGAATCAGCTATAGATCGTAGTACAATGTAAGATACTCCCAAGCTATAGTATGTCTCAACTGTAGTACAACGCAAGATACTCCCAGTCAAGATTAGTCCAGTCAAGAACATGTACAGAAACTGACAACTCAATCGCAAAGCAAGATAATCAAGATAAGACCAATAATCTAGCAATGTCAAGTACCATATACGTGCACGTAATCTAGAACAAGTAAGGCAGTCAAGAACGAATCAATCACAATATGGAATCATGTGACACTATGAAAAGGAACACAATAAAGGGATAGAAACCATGTAAATACTGTATATGTTCGGCAAGGTATACTTGCCTGGAGGTTGCACGGAGAACCAACAATGTATCGCCAATCAACAAGTCAGAAAGTCCAAGTCATCACAACTGTCTCCAAAAGCTGAAATAAATGTTACCAACATTCTCAGAATAGTCAAATTAGCTAGGATTGCCTGTCCTTAAGTCCAATTCTGGACACAGGGGCAAAACGGTAATTTCGGGCAAAAACGATGTCCGCCGTTGGACCCGCTTTGTACCGAAAAGCGTGCCAGAGTCAACAGTCTCTAAAGTCGTCAAACTACATGTCTATGGATCCAGTTTTCTGATACGAACCCAATCGTATGTCCAGAGTTGGATTCCGGCGGGCCGTGCACAAAATCGCCCGTTGAGTGGGACCGTGGGGCCCGCAAAACGGTAATTTTATCAACGGTCTCAGAATCAAACCAAACTTGGCATACAGGACCAGAAAAAACGATACGGTCCTATTGGTGCAAGTTTTGTCTCGATCTGACGAACGTGCACGAAGTAATTGGGAAACTTACAAAGTGCACGATACGGTGAATTTCGACGGATACGCATCAAATTTGTCGCGCACACGCGACCAATTTAAATTTCGTCAAAGTGCACACGACCACGAAGCTGTTACGCAGCTTTCGATGCTTTCGGTTCGCGACCACGTCGTCCGGATTGGCGTGACGCACGTCATGTGGAACAATTTCAATGTTTTTAAAACAGGTTTTTGGAAAACTTTGGGATTCGATTTCTCGACGCTCAGTCAATGAATTCAAATTCCGCAAAAAGGGTTGTGAAGCCCTACATGTTGTCTAAAAGTCTCAATAAATAGATTTTCTAATATTGGACTGGATCGATCAGAATCGATCGACAAACTTGGGTGATTGGGCTGTTTTAAGGCTCTGTTTTAGGCTAGTTTTTCGTCGACTTTGCGTCGATTTTTCGGATTGGTCGATCAACGATATCCAACCCCACTAGTTGGGAATCAGAGAGGGTTATGTGGGCTTCGACTACATTTGATAGAACGACAAATGATTACGAAATAGGGGAGATATATACCTCGAAAAATGGGTGGTCGGCTGCTGTCGCGGAGTTTCCCTGGCTGTGCTGCCGCGCGCGCGCGTGCGCTGCCTCCGGCGGTTCTGGCCACGAACGGCGGCGCCCAGGGTGGCGCGCGGCTGTGCCCAGGCCGCCCATGGTGGCACGCGAGATTAGGGGTCGTGGTGGCGGTCCCCTGTGTGCACAGTGTTAGGGTTTTCTCCTCTTGGCCTGCGATATATACGCGCACGGTTTTGGGGGTCGGCCACTGAAGTCGGGTTGGAGCTATGGAAAAAATGGAGTTGGGCTTTGCTCCTATGGGGCTGGGATGTTGCTCGGGCTGGGCTCGGCTGGGCCGGGCCTGGCCTGAGCTGCCACTGTTTTTCTTTTTTCTTTTTTTTTTCTTTTTCTCTATCTTTTATTAAACTCATTTCTAATATGCAATGTGTATATACATCTATACATACACACTCACTTACATATTTTCATATATATTTTTATATATATAGATACATATACATGCTTACAATATATATTTATTTAAGTGTATATACACATGCACACAAATACCTATATATATTTTATATATATACACACATACATATACATATATAATTATATATACATATATATAAATTACTTTATATACATGTATATATTCCCAAACATATAACAAAATAATAATAATATTTAATAATAACCTCGATAATATAATAATGATAATAATAATAATAATAATAATAACCATAATAATAATAATAATAATAATAATAATAATAATAAGCTAACAATACTAAAATGACCCAATGGTAGTGTTGGGTGAACATAACCTACGCACTCCTCATTTGGCCCCGGGAAAACCATACAAGCATTGTTAAGCACTTATTTAATAATACTAATACCAATATTGTACAATATTTAATAATTAGAAATGCAATATCAAATTCTAAAATAATTGAAGAAATATTTTTACACATAAAATATGCCTACATGGTCATTTTTGGTCTACTACATACCTACATGGGCTTAGAATTGGTTTGGGTCCGGTTCGGGCTGACTGGTTACAACCGGGTCATCTAAAAATCAATATATTGAATAATAACTATTTAAATAACTTAAAATGAATCCTTTCATAACTTGGCCTGGGTTTCCTAGTTAGAGCACACCTATGGCTGGGTCTTCCCTACCAGGGCTAATACACTGGTCAAAGCATGCTACTGCACTATCCGTACCATGGTTCCTAGTCACCTTGTACTCTAAATTTAATCATGATTAAAAACATCTACCGTAATAATTAACTAAATGAACATTTATAAAATTCTAAAATCACTATTTAAATCAAAAAAAATATTTCAAAAAATATTTTCCAGGAAGGGAAGCTACAAATCTACCCACCTTAAAATAATTTTGTCCTCGAAATTCTAATTCATAACTATGCCTTAAAATCAAAATCTACTATCACTTTAATCCCCTCAAAATTAATTTCTATAACAATATTTCATGGCCTTCTCTAGTCATGTTATACTCCGAGTACTCGAGGACTTCTACCCATCTTTGGTCATACTACTCCTCAAAATACGGTCACTAAAGTCTTATAATCTTCTAACTACTGGCTAACAGTCCTACCAAAAATAACTAGGACACATGGCATCTATAATCCCTCATATCTATAAGCAATCAAAACTCAATAATCATGCAATATTTATACTATAATTTAAGAATCTCTGATAAATTCTAAGCAGCACGATCGTTCGTCATCTCGAAATAAAAGGGACGAGAATCAATGGTAAGGAAAGCAAGGACGTTTAATCGAGAGCAAATACGGACTTTTCAAGGACGTAGAGAATTTCTAGGAGAATTTTCAAGGTAGAGTGGATTGAGATATCTAAGGTTTAGTCAAGTCGCAGGCTCGTATCAGTACAGTTACGTAACCGATATGATATGCTCTGACCTGCATGGGCCACCACAAAAATTTGTCACGACCCACACCCGGTTTTCGGACGCGAGCTCGTGAGCAAGCCAGCTACGTATCGAGCGGACTCTAGCCCGACTCGAGTACATATAAGCTGTCAAGGTCATAGGTATCATATCTAATCTAAAGTATATCTCAATCCACATGAATCACATAAAGCAAGAATGAACAAGTATGGGTCATGGTCTGCAGCCCATTAGCATATTGTTCGATTAGACTCCAAGAATGATATGAGTCTATAAATAAGCAGAATATATCATGGTACTGAATATAAAGCACGAAAAGATAATAAAGAAATAACACAAACAAATACATGTATCATAGATCGTAATCCTCTACCATCCTGCTCTGCTAACTAACTCCATGCAGTCGCTAAACCTGAAGAGATCATCAGGTCCTCAGAGGACTAGCAAGATACATAAAACATGCCTACTAATATGACAGTAAATAACAGGTGTGGAGGATAAGAACACTGCAAGAAGAACATCTAAGGACGACGAGTCGTGAGAAAACGTAATACTAGACTTGGCTACCAATCAATCGATTAACCTCTATAGCTTGTAGTACAATACAACATACTCCCAATCTATAGTAGATTTTGACTGTAATACAATGCAACATAATCCCAGTCAAGATTAGCCAATTCTAGTATCGATCTCCTCTCATAAGGATACAAAGTCAAGTAGACTCCTATAAATCGTAGTACAATGCAAGATACTCATAATTTATAGTGTCACAAGTCAAGTCAATTAAGATAAAGAATCAGCTATAGATCGTAGTACAATGTAAGATACTCCCAAGCTATAGTATGTCTCAAATGTAGTACAATGCAAGATACTCCCAGTCAAGATTAGTCCAGTCAAGAACATGTACAAAAACTGACAACTCAATCGCAAAGCAAGATAATCATGATAAGACCAATAATCTAGCAATGTCAAGTACCCTATACGTGCACGTAATCTAGAACAAGTAAGGCAATCAAGAACGAATCAATCACAATATGGAATCATGTGACACTATGAAAAGGAACACAATAAAGGGATAGAAACCATGTAAATACTGTATATGTTCGGCAAGGTATACTTGCCTGAAGGTTGCACGGAGAACCAACAATGTATCGCCAATCAACAAGTCAGAAAGTCCAAGTCATCACAACTTTCTTCGAAAGCTAAAATAAATGTTACCAACATTCTCAGAATAGTTAAATTAGCTAGGATTGCCTGTCCTTAAGTCCAATTCTGGACACAGGGGCAAAACGGTAATTTCAGACAAAAATGATGTCCGTCGTTGGACCCGCTTTGTACCGAAAAGCGTGCCAGAGTCAACGTTCTCTAAAGTCGTCAAACTACATGTCTACAAATCCAGTTTTCCGATATGAACCCAACCGTATGTCCAGAGTTGGATTCCGGTGGGCCATGCACAAAATCGTCCGTTGAGTGGGACCGTGGGGCCCACAAACCGGTGATTTTATCAACGGTCTCAGAATCGAACCAAACTTGGCATACAGGACCAGAAAAATGATACGGTCCTGTTGGCGCAAGTTTTGCCACGATCTGACGAACGTGTACGAAGTAATTGAGAAACTTACAAAGTGCACGATACGGTGAATTTCGACGGATACGCATCAAATTTGTCGTGCACACGCGACCAATTTGAATTCCGTCAAAGCCCACACGACCACGAAGCTGTTACGCAGCATTCGATACTTTCGATTCGCGATCACGTCGTCCGGATTGGCGTGACGCACGTCATGTGGAACAATTTCAATGTTTTTAAAACAGGTTTTTGGGAAATTTTGGGATTCGATTTCTCGACGCTCAGTCAATGAATTCAAATTCCGCAAAAAGGGTTGTGAAGCCCTACATGTTGTCTAAAAGTCTCTTCAAAAAGATTTTCTAATATTGGACTGGATCGATCAGAATCGATCGACAAACTTGGGTGATTGGGCTATTTTAAGGCTCTGTTTTAGGCTGGTTTTTCGTCGACTTTGCGTCGATTTTTCGGATTGGTCGATCAACGATATCCAACCCCACTAGTTGGGAATCAAAGAGGGTTATGTGGGCTTCGATCTACATTTGATAGAAGGACAAACGATTATGAAATAGGGGAGATATATACCTCGAAAAATGGGTGGTCGGCTGCTATCGCGGAGTTTCCCTGGCTATGCTGCCGCGCGCGCGAACTGCCTCCGCCGGTTCTGGCCGCGCGCGGCGGCGCCCAGGGTGGCGCGCGGCTGCACCCAGGCCGCCCATGGTGGCACATGAGATTAGGGATCGTGGTGGCGGCCCCCTGTGTGCACAGTGTTAGGGTTTTCTCCTCTTAGCCTGCGATATATACGCGCGCGGTTTTGGGGGTCGGCCACTGAAGTCGGGTTGGAACTGTAGGAAAAATGGAATTAGGCTTTGCTCCTATGGGGCTGGGATGTTGCTCGGGCTGGGGCGGCTGGGCCGGGCCTGGCCTGAGCTGCCACTGTTTTTCTTTTTTTTTTTCTTTTTTTTCTTTTTCTCTATCTTTTATTAAACTCATTTCTAATATGCAATGTGTATATACATCTATACATACACACTCACTTACATATTTTCGTATATATTTTTATATATATAGATACATATACATGCTTACAATATATATTTATTTAAATATATATACACATGCACACAAATACCTATATATATTTATATATATACACACATACATATACATATATAATTATATATTCACATACATATACATATACATATACATATACATATTCATATACATATACATATACATATACATATATAATTATATATACATATATATATAAATTACTTTATATACATGTATATATTCCCAAACATATAATAAAATAACAATAATATTTAATAATAACCTCAATAATATAATAATGATAATAATAATAATAATTATAACCATAATAATAATAATAATAATAATAATAATAATAATAATAATAATAAGCTGACAATACTAAAATGACCCAATGGTAGTGTTGGGTGAACATAACCTACGCACTCCTCATTTGGCCCCGGAAAAACCCTACAAGTATTGTTAAGCACTTATTTAATAATACTAATACTAATATTGTACAATATTTAATAATTAGAAATGCAATATCAAATTCTAAAATAATTGAAGAAATATTTGTACACATAAAATATGCCTACATGGTCGTTTTTGGTCCACTACATACCTACATGGGCTTAGAATTGGTTTGGGTCCGGTTCGGGCTGACTGGTCACAACCAGGTCATCTAAAAATCAATATATTGAATAATAACTATTTAAATAACTTAAAATGAATCCTTTCATAACTTGGCCTGGTTTTCCTAGTTAGAGCACACCTATGGCTGGGTCTTCCCTACCAGGGCTAATACACTGGTCAAAGCATGCTACTGCACTATCCGTGCCGTGGTTCCTAGTCACCTTGTACTCTAAATTTAATCATGATTAAAAACATCTACCGTAATAATTAACTAAATAAACATTTATAAAATTCTAAAATCACTATTTAAATCAAAAAAATTATTTCGAAAAAATTTTTCTAGGAAGGGAAGCTACAGTTATCATGTATATGATCATCTTTTAAACTACATCTGTTGTTTTATTTGTCTAGTTATATGAATTTCTTGTTTCGTTGAATTCTGCTTCGAACTCCTCGTTAAATTATTTGATCATGATTCTTATCGATAAACAGTATCAATCCCCTTAACCCTATCTACCCTAGTTATTCCCAAATTTCGAGGACGAAATTCTTATAAGTTGTGTAGGATGTAAATCCCCTAAAATTTTCCTATATTTTTTATTACTTATTTAAATTGTCATTGATATTTTTGTTTTTCGTGCTTGTACGTCCCGTGCGAGTTTGCGAGGTAGTATATATTTTTTTACACAAAGGTTTTATTAAAAGATCATTTTCCCATATAGAAAAATAGTTTATTTTACAAAATTAGTATAAGGTATTTCTATTTGCTTATAAATTATAAAATGTGTCCTGACGAGACTGCCAAAACTTTATGTTGTTTATTTATTTATAAAAAGGATAAAATATTTTATTATACCAATATAAGTAGCAACTTTAGAAAACTATATTTTATGTAAATATTCTATTTGCATTGAGGTACATGAAAATTTATTCATGCATATATTTGATTTTTGAAATTATTTGTTATTATTTTATTATGATTCATAAAAAGATATTTAGAAACTTGTTTAATTGTCATGGTGATTTCAATTTAAAATTTTGAATTTTTTTATTTAATTTAAATAGTCTTTATTTAAAAGATAGGATTATCTAGATTTGAATTAGATTTGGATTTAATTGATTTAAATTAAATAAGTAAAATATCTACAAGGGGTTTAAACTATCCTAATCATTATCTAATTTGGAGCCTTCACCTCCTATATAAGGAGAGCTCCCTTACTCTCCTTCATGAAAATTTCACAAGCAAATTCTCCATCACAACCCAAAGGTGTCGTGTATCGTGTCCTTGTCTTGATCTCCTTTCACTATTTTATTTTACCATTACAAACTTTCGTATCTGACAATCCTGGACATGAATCCATTACCCCCTCTCGTGTCAGACACTCTCCGACACAATCGAACCCCTAACCTATCCCTGACTCCTCCCCACGATCACGGTCTACCAGCATCGAGCCAACGCCGTCACCCTGCTGCCATTGTTCCACTCCGTACCACCGTCTCCTCCTTACCACCGCCCTCATCATCACCATCAACACCACCATTATTGCCGCTGCGGCCACCTTCTCCTAACCACCGTGACCAAACTTCTGGCCACAATACCAACACAAGACCACCATTATCACCCTGACTCACAGCAATCTGTACCGGACCCCGACGAACTAACCCATCATCGCCTTCACCACGCCCTCCACCACCAGTGTAGCCACTACTACTACTTACCTCTACTACCACCACCACCGTTATCACCATCACCAGCGTCACCATCTTCCTACTTTCAGGACCAGCCAACCCAACAACCACGTCGTGCCAGTGACTCACCACCACAACAAACACCTAGAACCCCGCGCTACCATCTGCAGCCAGCCCGTCGCGGTCATCACCGCCATCTACAAATCAAGCACACAAAGAAAATAAATCCCTAGCCCACCTACGGCAGCCACCGCATCCAACACCAGTGGCCGACAACCACCACAACCCAAAATTCCCAATGGTAACACACCAATAGACTCACCTGCCGCCATGGCTGCCTCCACCGACGATCGGATCCTCCGCCTAGCCACCGCACGATCTAGAGCCGACGCTGGCGAGCCTAAGCTTCTGCCTCCGCCGTAATACCTTTACTCGCAGCACTTGGAAGCCCAGCGCTGGAATCCCGTCGGCTTCCTCCTCCGGCCGAGTGCCTCTACGCCGCCGAGCACGGAAGCCCGGTCAGCTCCCACCTCTCGAGCCCTTTCCTTCCCTCTGCTCACCGGTCTCCGCTCTTGGCTCCACCGCTTGCTTCCTCTCCCTGCTCTCGAGAACGACACTCTCTCTCCCCTGCTAAAATCCTCTATCCTGCCCACAGATTCCTTCACTCTCTCGAAATAAATCCCCACACTCTCCTCTTACCTGTGTAAATAAGGAAAGAGCAAAACTGTTGTGGTGGTCTCTTTTCTTTACTTTTTTTGTGTTTTGTTTTTGTTCTGTTGTGTTTTTTGTTTTCATTCTTCTTTTTTTTGCCTTCTTCCTTTGTTTTACTATATTAATAAATTTCTACATATAATAGAATGGTATATAGCGTATTAGTTGTATGTATATTGTGTAGTATGGTTCTTAATAAAGTAAGTTATTTGAAAGTTTATGTATATTAGTTTTCAAAATTATTAGGGTATCAAAATTTAAATTTTTGCTTAGCCTAAAAAAATATTACTAAACAGTTTTATGGTATTCAAAATAAAAATATTTTCTATTATTATTTCCAAATTAAATTATAGTTTTGGCAAAAATTTTTTTTTCTAGATTCTCGAATATTGTTAGGTATTTTTATTAAGTAATGTTTATTAAGTAGTTACTAAATTTATACAATGATTTTCCAATATTTAAAAATATTTACCAAAGTAATTTTACACTAATAAAATCTAGTTTTCAACAAATAAAAATATTTTCTAAAATTGTATAAGTATTACTTTCCACAAACTCCCCTCGATTATCACCATTGATCATGGTAAATCATGTGTTCATACTCTTTCGCTCGTTCGAACCCTTACACATCAAACATGGCTACTGGATATTAGGGACTTGTCGTACCATTGCACCACACCAGGCGTCATATCCGGCAAGATACCTTGTCATCACTGTTTATTTCCTTGCTCATTATATTGCATACATTAATTTATTTAGTATTTATTTTCTGCAATTATAATTTGTACTTCTTAATTATGTGTAGATGCAAATTTTACTGTTTAAAATTTTGTCTTTTCTTATTTATTTTATTTGTATGCACACTTAACCTAGAAGGAAGAGACCTTCTGCATTCATTGGCCTTGACACTTGCATGCCATAATTCATGAGTCGTATATAAAACTCCAACATGTGTACTGAGTTGCCATCGGTACATATTGGACGAGCGTTAGGCTATGAATACTACTAGGATTGCAAGATAAAAGACTAGTGGTCATTAGAGTTAGATCATTGGGTGGGGAGAATACAAATGGGCGTTGACCTCCTCCCTATCGATCGTAGACTCGCTCGCTACGGAGGAACGATAGGTAGACTATATAATGTAGACTCACTCGATACTGAGGAATGGTTGTTAGTCCCGGGGCTTGATCAAAGATGGTAAAACAGATGTAACAAAGATCTATGATAATACAAAAACCAATTAACCTGATTACAATATGGAGGAGACAAATAGAGAAGAGAAGATCTCTCGTTCTTCCTTGCAAACGTGTTGCAATTGGGACAGAACGAGTTACAATAATCTAGAGAAAGATGAGAAGAAGAACAATGCTGGGGTGTCAAAACACCGTTGCTCAAAGCAAGATCTGCTTCCAGGAACCAGCAAGTTTGAAGAACTTGTAGAACGCTCGAAGTCACCTCTGTTCTGACACCTCGGATGGACTTACAATGGCAGCAGCAACTTTCTCTCTCTTTCTCCTTTTATGACTTATATTTTTCGTAGTAGACACAAAGGAGGCCAGAAGAGAGTATTTATAGAGAGAGGGTGGAAACTCTAGCCGTCTCTTCAGTTATGGAAAGATTGAATCAAATCCCAAAAAGATAGCAACGAGATTAATTCAAATTCCACAAAGATAGCAACGAAATTAATTCAAATCCCACAAAGATAAGATCTGAATTAATCGCATTGATTCAGCCTTTCCATAACTGACTTGTAATCTGCACAGTCAGCGAAGCCCTCCATGCGGCAGCAGCAGCAGCAGCCTGGCCGCATGAGCCTCATGGCCGCAAGGACCGCATGGGCTGCATGGACTATATGAGCCGCATGAGCCGCATGGCCGCATGGACCGCATGGACCACATGAGCTGCATGGACCGCATGAGCCGCATGAACTGCATGTGCCGCATGGACCGCATGACCCGCATGAGCCGCATGTGCGCCAACAAAATACCACATTACGCCTCATGAGCCCATGAGCCTGAGTTCGAGTTCGAGTTCGAGTCCGAGTCCGAGTCGCTAAGCCCCTTTGGGGCTTAGCTCCAAATGGAATTAATCCAAGAGAATGACAAAAGCATTAATGCTTAATCCTTGGAGCCTTATTCTTACCTCCTAGTAAAATTACCCACATGGTTCCCTCCTTAGGGTCACCACCCCATGTGCATCTCTCAAAAATACACCCAAGTATATATGTTGAGATAACTCATGGTGCATTTCCGATGTGGGACTAAAATTTACAAGGCATGTTGAGAGCAAGCTCTCTCCATGTAAAGAAAGTACCAACAATCCCCCACATATCATAACATATATATGCGTCCAGGGTTGCATATTCCCCACAGTAACTGTCCATTTTGTATTAGGATAGATGTCGCTGACGACTTGAATCTTCCCACATGGGTTAAATAACAATGTGATACAAGAATGGGCTATGCCTTGAATTCTGTATCACAATTGTAATTCTTCCCACTCACAAAGTGTAGTTACGTGTGCTTCTGGCTGCACAATAAAGGCCCTATGCCAGCCTGGTTTCAGTGTATAATTTTGGGCGTCTACAAGTTTACCCTCAAGAGACGGCCTGATATCTCTATCCACACACTATAGGTGAGTTCTTTATTAAAGAGATATGGTATGAAGCCTTGCGCTTCCTTGCGGTGCTATGCCGCTATGACATGGCCTGAAGCCGAGGCATTACCCCTACCTGGGAACCTCATCGTAGTGTCATACTACTGTAGCATGAGGTCTCAGCCTCTTTATAGTGTCAATCTACTCAGCATGAAGCCTAAGGCTTCCTTGCGGTGTTACGCCGCAACGACATGGCTTACAATGCCGAGGCTTTACCCCTACCTGGGTACCTCATCGTGGTGTCGTGCTACTGTAACATGGGGCCATCCTCCCATTTGTAGTACTGTCTGCAACTCTTTAATTACGTCATACAGCATTAGGCTACCTGCCTATTTGCGGTGCTACGCCGCTATGACTTGGCTTGCAAGGCCGAGGCATTACCCCTACTTGGGAACCTTATGGTGGAGTCACCCCAGTGTAGCATGGAGTTTTACTCCTTGTAGTGCTGCTCTACCGTGCTTTCTGTAATGCACACCAGGCATTCACTCTGCCTGAGAACTCATTAAGGCGTTTTAAGCCAACCTTCCACAGGATCTATTTTTTCCGCAGAAAATACATAGTAGATAACAGTGGTTATAGGTCCGTATCCCTTCCATGTTCCAGAGAACAAGTACCCATTGTTACCTGATAGTTTCCCAGTCAGTGATCCTCCTTTGAACCAAAAGTTAGATGCCTAGTAGATTTCTCTTTGAACTAATAGCATAAAACTTTATGGTAGGATTACAAAGATACACTATCAGAATGTCTTCAAGCCTATTTTACAAGCTGTGTCATCGACCAACTGGCACTTGAGGCCCTTTGTAAACGGATCTGCCAGGTTCTCCTGACTCCGAACATCAACCACTACAATTACACGTCTTTTGATAAGATCGTGTACTGCCCTGTGCTTCAACCGCACAGTCCTCTTCTTCCCATTGAAGAGGTCATTTGATGTCACCGCCGCAGTCGCCTGGTTGTCACAGTATATCGGTATTGCCGGTATCTGAGCCCCAACCACTGGAAGATCATACATGAGCTCCCGAAGCCATTCTACTTTATCTGCTGTAGTTTCAAGTGCATAGAATTCAGATTCTATGGAGTAACGAGAGAGTATAGTCTGCTTCTTCGACTTCCACGATATAGCAGCTCCACCCAAGGAAAAGATATATCCACCTGTGGATCTCTCGCTTTCCACCTCTGAACACCAGCTAGCATCACTGAAGCCTTCCACTATTGTCGGATACCCATTGTAGTGCAGTGCATATGTCTGAGTCTTCTAGATATCTCATCACCCGCTTCACAGCTTTCCAGTGCTCAACCCCTGGGTTACTTGTGAACCGACTCAGCATTTCCACGGTGAAAGCTATGTCAGGCCTTGTGGCAGTGGTTGCATACATCAAACTTCCGATAACGCTAGAATACTCCAGCTTCCTGACGCTTTCCCTTGAGTTTGGCTTCAGCTTCTGATCACACCTATATGGCGTATCGATCCCTGGAAGATCCTTATACCCATAGCATGTGAGCATCTTCTCAATGTAGTGAGATTGTGACAGCACTACTCCAGTGTCTGTCCGGATGATCTTTATGCCCAAGATGACATCTGCATCCCCCAAGTCCTTCATACTGAACTTGGTTGAGAGGAACTTCTTTGTCTCTGTGACACAGCCTATATCCGTACCTAGGATTAGCATGTCATCCACGTACAGACAAACGATGACTCCTCTTCCATCAGCGAACTTTGTATAAACATATTTGTCCGTCTCGCTGACTCTGTAGCCGTTTGACCTAATAACCTTGTCAAACTTCTCATGCCACATCTTGGGAGCTTGCTTCAAACCATACAATGATTTTACCAACTTGCAGAGTTTCTCTTCAAGACCTTTGACGACAAATTCGTCTGGCTTTTGCATGTAAATTTCTTCGGTCAGCTCCCCATTTAGGAATGCTGTCTTTATATCTATCTGATCTATCACCAACTTATGTATAGCTGCTAGAGCGATTAACATCCTGATGGTGGTCATCCGAGCTACTAGAGCGTACGTATCAAAGTAGTCTATCCCCTGTTTCTGAGAAAATCCTTTGGCTACCAGCCTGGCCTTGAACTTGTCAATAGTTCCATCAGCCTTCATCTTCTTCTTGAAGATCCATTTACATCCGATGGACTTTTCTCCTTCAGGTAGATCTACCAACACCCATGTGTTATTGGAGGTGATAGAGTCAAACTCGTCATTCACTGCCTCCTTCCAGAAGATAGCATCTCTGGTCTTCATCGCCTCATCATAGGTAAGCGGATCTGCTTCCACATGATAGGTGACAAAGTCATCTCCAAAAAGTTTTGGTCTCCTCGCTCGCTTAGTTGACGGCTCTGCGAGTTCTGGTACAAGAGTTGTTTCATCAACAACAGCTTCTTCTTAGACTACTGGCCCATATGAGATTTCAGTCTCATTTGCACCTACATCATTTTTCGAAATGTCCGAAAGAACAATATTTTTATCTTTTGCAAACTTGTCTTCAAAGTATTCAGCATCGCGAGATTCGATGATATGATTTGACTCAATATCGAGAAATCTTCTAGCATCACTCTTCTCGGCATACCCCAAGAAGATCGCCTTCGTAGTCCTTGTCCCTAGCTTCTGAATCTTCAGATCTGGGAGCTTCACATACGCCACACACCCCCACACTCGAATGACATTCAAGTTTGGTCTGACTTTGAACCAGAGTTCATGAGGAGTTACGTTCGAAGTTGCATATGGCACTCTATTTAGAATAAAAGTGGCCGTCATTGCAGCTTCTCTCCAGTAGCATTTAGGAAGACCCACGATTAGCAGCATTGAGTTCATCATTTCTGTTAATGTTCTGTTCTTCCTCTCCGCTACTCTGTTGGATTGAGGAGAATATGGAGCAGTAGTCTCGCATATGATTCCATGTTCTTTGTAGAACGATGCAAATTTATGAGACCTGTACTCTCCACCTTGATCACTTTTTAACCTCTTGAGTTGTTGTCCAGTCTGCCGTTCAGCTTCGGCCCTGAACTCTCTGAACTTCTCGAAGGCTTCGTCTTTAGACTTGAGCAAGTAGACGAATGCGTATTTTGAGAAGTCGTCGATAAAGGTTATGAAATACTTCATTCCGACCTTCGTGGAGAAATGTTTGAAGTCACAGATATCGGAGTACACCAACTCCAGAAGATCTGTGCTTCGATTGACCCAATGAAATGGTTTCCTTGTGATCTTCGTCTGAGCACACACTTCACACTTCTCCACCTTACCCCTACATTTGGAGATAAGTCCTAGACTAGATATTTTGTTAATTCTTTTACAATGAACATGTCCTAGTCTATTATGCCACAACTCAAGAGAATAATCAGAAAATGCAACTGCATTAATGTCATCAAACTGGTTGACAAGCTGAATTTTAAACATTCCTTCGGTTTGATAAGCCTTCCCGAAGTATGTTCCTTTCTTGGACATCACCATCTGACCAGCATGATGTCCATCCTCAAGCCAGCATTGCAGAGCAGGCTCCCAGAGATCAGGTTCTTGGCAATCGCAGGAACATGCTTCACACCTTGAAGCGTCAGAATGTTCCCAGAAGTGAGTTTCAGTTCCACGGTCCCGATCCCCAGAACTTCAGCTTGGGCTTGGTTCGTCATGACAACCTTCTCAGATATCGGCTGGTGTGACGAACCATTCCTTGCCAGAACAGACATGGCAAGTCACACCAGTGTCTATCCACCAGTCAGAGTCAACCCCCACAGTTGTGACCTATGCGATCATAGCAACAAAGTTAGAAACTAATGAAACCTTATTAGGCTCACCTTTCTCTGATTGTTTAGGCTTAGATCTGCATTCACTCTTGTAGTGGCCTTTCTTGCCACAATTGTAACAAGTCACGTGGGACTTAGTCTTCTGTTTCTTGAATGAAGGACCCTTCACTTTCAGATTAGTGAAGTCCTTCTTCTTGGGATAAGAAGCCGCCTACTTCCCCTTGGGATCTCTCGTCTGCAAAAGATTGGCTTTAGCCAACTGTTTGGACAGAGTGTCCACCTTCTGTTGGGAACGCATCTCGTCCTCAACATGGATCTCTTGAAGTAGATCTCCCAAGCTAATGTCTAGCTTCTTTCTGTGCATCCTTGCATAGAAGGTACTCCATCCAACAGGAAGTTTTGAGCCGATTCCTCCGACGATAAACTTGTCGGGAAGGGGCATCTCTTCGTCTTCCAACTTCTGACGCAGCTTCAGAAATTCCTTCACCTGTGGCAACATGGACTTTTCATCCTCAAAGAGCAATTTGTGATATTTTTCAACCACAAACATTTTGCTCATATTCTTGTCTTCTTCATACAGTTTTCCACAGACTCCCATATGTCTCTGGCAAGTTCCTTCTTCGAGTAGGATTCTGCCAGGGAGTCCTCCATAGCATTCAAGATGAGAAGCCTGCAGATGCTATTTTTCCTTCTCTATTTGGCTTGGAGTTTGGTAGCCGCGTTGATTGCGACAGTAGATCCAGTGTCTGGAACAGAGGGTTCTTCCTCCAACGGAACATGACTTGATAATGCTCTCCATCAAACTTTTAGTTGAAGAGTTAGGTAAACCTTTCTCTTCCAGACTTGATAATGCTCTCCATCAAACTTTTCCAACTTACAGAAGTTCGATTGGAGGAGCGAAGCATTAATGTTTTCCATCTACACGGATCTTGCTTTGAGATTGTTAGTCCCGGGGCTTGATCAAAGATGGTAAAACAGATGCAACAAAGATCTACGATAATACAAAAACCAATTAACCCGATTACAATATGGAGGAGGAAAATAGAGAAGAGAAGATCTCTCGTTCTTTCTTGCAAACGTGTTACAATTGGGACAGAACGAGTTACAATAATCTAGAGAGAGATGAGAAGAAGAACAATATTGGGGGGTCAAAATACCGTTGCTCAAAGCAAGATTCGCCCCACACGATCTGCTTCCAGGAACCAGCAAGTTTGAAGAACTTGTGGAACGTTCGAAGTCACCTCTGTTCTGACTCCTCGGATGGACTTGCAATGGCGGCAACAGCTTTCTCTCTCTTTCTCCTTTTCTGACTTGTATTTTTCGTAGTAGACACAAAGGAGGCCAGAAGAGAGTATTTATAGAGAGAGGGTGGAAACCCTAGCTGCCTCTTCAGTTATGGAAAGATTGAATCAAATCCCAAAAAGATAGCAACGAGATTAATTCAAATCCCACAAAGATAGCAACGAAATTAATTCAAATCCCACAAAGATAGGATCTGAATTAATCGCATTGATTCAGCCTTTCCATAACTGACTTGTAATCTATACAGTCAGCGGAGCCCTCCATGCGGCAGCAGCAGCAGCAGCCTGGCCGCATGAGCCTCATGGCCGCATGGACCACATGAGCCGCATGGATCGCATGAGCCGCATGAACCGCATGTGCCGCATGGACCACATGGCCGCATGAACCATATGAGCCGCATGGACCGCATGAGCCGCATGAGCCGCATGAACCGCATGTGCCGCATGGACCACATGGTCGTATGAGCCGCATGGCCGCATGAGCCGTATGTCGCATAAGACCGTATGGCCGCATATGAGCCGCATGCCGCATAAGACCGCATGACTGCTGACGTGCTAAGTACAAAGTGCGCCAACAAAATGCCACATTACGCCTCATGAGCCCATGAGCCCGAGTCCGAGTCCGAGTCCGATTCACTAAGCCCCTTTGGGGCTTAGCTCCAAATGGAATTAATCTAAGAGAATGACAAAAGCATTAATGCTTAATCCTTGGAGCCTTATTCTTACCTCCTAGTAAAATCACCCACATGGTTCCCTCCTTAGGGTCACCACCCCATGTGCATCTCTCAAGAACACACCCAAGTATATATGTTGAGATAACTCATGGTACATTTCCGATATGGGACTAAAATTTACAAGGCATGTTGAGAGCAAGCTCTCTCCATGTAAAAAAAGTACCAACAATGGTATATAGTAGTTAGACTCGCTACTGAGGTCCGATTTATTTTATCTTGACTTGACTTGGAGGTTATGTGACAATGCGCTATTCTCGATTGCGTTACACCTAGAGTAGTTAGGTGACCTTATCCATTAGGTATAGGCACTTTTAGTTATGTACTTATTCCTGACCATGACTTGGAACAGTATCGTGTCACAGACTAGTTTACCACTCCTTGTCCTTGTTTGGTTGTAGGTGTGGTTAACTGCTTCGATGATAAGATATTGAACCTTGTTAGAGTCTGGATTATTGTTGAGCTGCTTTATATTCAGTTTATAGCATGTTCTTCCTGTATCTTGTTACGTCCCTCTGAGGACCTGGTGATTTCTTCAGGTGTGTGATTATGACTTTTTGCAGGTGTTCTTGCCAAGGCTATGCGTTACTCTCTTGCTTCGAGATGGTTGCTTTTGGATCGTCTTTTGCTCCGTTCGACAAATTCATTCCTTGTAATCTCTTCTTAATTAAATTGGTTGGTAGTAGATTTGTCTCCGCCCAACAATTTACATGATAATTCAAAGTTGATTTTATACCATTATTTATTTATTTGTGGATGAGATTTAGTGTGTCTATGGTTTACTGCATTTTACAGCTTATCTATACATACGAGGATTCTATATACTTCGTGTGTATACAGCAGGCATGTCTAGGTACTTAGTCCTAAGTATTATGGGACTGGGGTATTACATGTTTTTGTGGTGGCCCATGTAGGTCAACTTTGCCGTTTCGGTTGCAATACTGTACCGAGTGGGCCTGCATATAGGATTAGAGTCCAAGAACTCATCCACGTACTTGATATCCTTTCTTGACTCCACATTTCGAACTCTCGTTTGCCTTCCTTGATTTGCATCTTGCTTGATTCCTTTCTACCGTGAATTCTAAATTCTTGTGCTTAGTGGTAGTTAGGAAGATGACTACACTAGTATCATAGGTCAAACACATGACTATAAAGATTACATTGACAAATAGTATGCATTGAGGTCTTATTTGAGTTATAAAGGCATTTATTTTCCTAAAAGTATGATCTTAAGGATTTGTTAATTCCAAGTTGGGTAGCAGCGATATTACTAACTTCGAAGGATTGTTTAAATTTTATTTTGATACTACTTGGTGATATTCACGAGAGAACTAATAGATTTTATAAAAGATTGAGTAAGAAAATTAATTTTTGATTTTGATGTTTTAGAAAATATTTGTGATATATTAGGATTATAGACATTCATATTTGGGCGGATATGAAATTGATTTGAGAAATATTTTAAATTTCAAATTGTGCCATATGATCTATGATTGATAATTTATGTAGATTTTTGAGTGTAAAGTATCAATTATGGATGTTAAAAGTTTGGTGGAAAAAATGGGTATATATTTGATTTTTGATATGATAAAGGTTTATTGGGAAATTGATTAGAAAATTTATAATTTTAAAGTTATGATTGATGACCTCAACCGACTAGAGGATTGAAAGTTTAGTTTGTGCATAGTGGATAAATATTTTGTTAACTAAGAGTTATCTTGAGATTAATTAGATATTTGAATTATTTTGACAATCTCAAATATCGTAGTTTATATTAAGCTCGGAAATACATATTGGAAAAAAAACCTCGAATTTATAGATTTTAATATCGTAACAAAGAACCAAGAAGGCAGCAAGGTCATCCTAATGAGATAGAAGTAAGTTTCCATACCACCCATGACCATGATAGTTGTATGTACACAAGAGTAATAGTCATCGATCAAACTATGTGACTATATCTTCATCTTGATTTACTCGTTCTTCCCTTAAATCTAGATCTATAATCGTGACCTCTAATTATTTGAAACTTGAAAATGATTAGAATCGTTCCTTGACCGTATCCTAACCAAGAAGACTATCTTCCTCATAGAAACCATATCGCCCGAGTCTCTAAGTATTTATCTTTGATCTTCTTGATTCTTAATACTCTTTACATCGTGTTTATTCTTGATTTTCTTAGACCCATAACATCTTCCTTTTCGTGCGATAATTAGCAACCCTTTTTACCATGACCCTTGAACCTAACCATATTCTTCTTTCCCTTTGTTTTCCTTCCTCTTTGAAGATTTACATTAAACTTCTTCATGATTCATCCAACCTTGTTTCTTATATAATTTTCTTGTGTAAAGATGAAGATTTGATCATGACATCCTTCTGTTAAATGGGGCTGAGAAAGAAAAAAAAAGAAGGAAAAGAAAACAAGATATAGATATATTGGAAAAAGGAAGAAGAATAGAGATTATGGAATTCAAAAGTTTTTATTACGAGATATGGGATTTAAAACGTATTTCAAAAAAAATGTGTTGAAATTTAGAAATAAATATCGGGTGGGAAGTCGATATATGCATAAGTATGCTTCAAAGGATTTTTAGTAGTTTATGAGATTTATTTTGAGGATAGTTATCAAATTGAATAAAGGAAAGGAAAATAGGTTTCAAGGAAGAGGGAAAAAAATGCAAGTTCCGATGAAACTATTCATTCGATAATACAATTTGGAATTGATTGATTTTCGAGGTTAAAGAGATATTGAAGAGGAAAATTTTCTAAAGCTTTGATGTTTAAGGGAAAAAATATATAATGAATGTGAATATAAAATTTTATGATTAAGATAGAATTTAATTTTGCTTTTGACTAAATTGATTGAAGGTGTACTAAACTTCAAGTTCGGAAATATATATATATAGACATACAAGAGATTCCTAGTTGTGACTTATTGAATTCCTATTATGAAATATTGGATTTCAGTCATATTTTAAGGATTTTGAAAACTTTTAGTGAGTCCAAATTCATGCAATAAAAACTGAATAGAAATAGAGTTGAGTGTTGAAGGTCATTGATGATTTTATTAATCCGCAAAACTATGACGATATCAACACAAATTAAAATTTTGAATATAGAGAGTTGATTACCCATTTTGGAGATTATGCATTCATAGGATCGATGTTATTGTTAATTAGACGTTGAAGGGTTGTCATGTATATGATCATCTTTTAAACTACATCTGTTGTTTTATTTGTTTAGTTATATGAATTGTCACGACCCGGTTCCAAATTGTTGGGTCGAATCGGTTCATGCCCTGCCTGCACCAATGTGAGACGACAGCAGTAAGCTGTATCCAAATGCAGGTAATCACAACAACACAATATATTTTGTCACAACATTTAAATTTTGAATAATAAAAACTTGTCCAACCAAAATATTCAACTGATACAACTGATAAAATAAATCTATCTTTTTATTCAACATCAAACTAAAAAATATCATCCTCTAGAGAGTAGGCTCATCAATAACAGAATCATCGTCCTCCAAATGGGACTCTGGCAGCACTGCTGGATAAAGCACCGGGTCGTAGTAGCTATTTATCAATAGCTCAGCTTCATCAAAGGAACCTATTGGGGGTGGGGGATCCAGTCAGGAAAGGAGCAAAGTACAATTATGAAAATTTAAAAATTTAACTAATAATTAGAAATTTGCAGTTTAAACAGTTGAAATACTTGAACAATATTTTCCAGCAATTTTTCCACAATTGAAAACAATGTGATTTGAGTATGTAATGCTTATGACCGGCTTGGGTTGTACAATAGTATCCTAGTGATACGATACGGCTTATCCCCGTGTGTAAGAGGGGTAAGCTCGCACAATCAATATGCAATATAAGGGGTATTGGTCATAATATACTATACTACTCCCCCAATCCCGCAATCAATAACAATCAATACTCTAGGAGAGAGTTCCGTGTAGCAATGTGGTTTAATCTTGCAATATTACCATTATTAACTAAATTGAAAAATAAACACAACCGTACTTGCCTTTGTTTATGACTGGGTTGAAAAGTCGGTTCCGGAATAGAAGATCAGACTCGTCCTAGAAATCCTACATTAAGAATCCTGACTTAGCATCAGAGAGGAAAACCATATCTAGGTGTGCTAGTTACAATCTCTAGAATTGGTCCTAATCCAGTTTTATGTTATTTACAAATTCTACCAGAACACGTTTATCGATGTGATTTACTAGTCATTAATTTACGAAGAAAAATCAATTTAACATTTATTAAAAAATCATATTTTTTTATTATTTGGCAAAACTTAGTATTTTTTAATATTATGTATAAAACTAATATTTTTTTTCTTTAAATGAGAAGAACGTGAATTTGTTTAAATAACAAACTTGTAATTTTCCTAGTTATTAATGTGAGAAAATGATATTAATTTTCTATATCAAAATAATGTATTTTTGATATTTTACGCGTTTATCGACAAACCAACAAAACCAGAATTCAAAAGCTACTCTTCACTATTACAGAGCTACAGAAAAAATAAAGAGCTGGGCTTATGCCCTTATAATTATTTACATAAATTAATGGAATAAAATAAATATATACTGGTGAACCCTGAACGCCGGGAAGCGATCCATTCAGTAGGCCGAGGCCCTGCATCAAAATATGATTTGGCCAGTAACTAGTTCTAAATAATAAATTATTATTAAATATAATATGAAAATAGGGTCTCAGACTTGGTCCAAAGGTCATGTTTGCAAATAGCTAATGTCTCAACATCCGGAACAATGCCGGTTTCGTTTGCATTTCGCTAAGGGCCCATTGACCGATACGGTCGTCGCTCGAAAAAGTAATCGGAAATCAAATCAACAAAAACAAAACTAGTTTAGAATTTAGAAATTTTATAGAAAAACCCTTTAAAAATATTTTTCTGAAAATTTGGGCAGCATTTCCTCTGTATTTGGGACAACCCAATACTGAGAATTTGTGCCAACAACACACCAATAATATCCCAACCAGGGAAATAACTCATGAATTCATTTCCACCAATAATATTAAAATTCAAAAATAATATCGAACCCGAAAATATACATCCATAGCACGTTTCCAGTATTCGGAAAACCGAAGTTACTCAGAAACCCAAAAATATCACAAAACCAATCTACAGAATATTTCCGAAACATAACTCAGAATTTTCGAGAAGCCACAAAAACTATAATAACAAAGCCAAAGCTACAGAACCATCCAAAATGGAGTTCAAAAATGTCCGAAACCATAACTGTAATAAATCGAACCGATTTCTATAGCGGAATCGGGTACCGTATCATCATCGACTCTACGGGAGGGACGAACTACTGAGATTATCAGAATTTACCCAATATCCGTTGGTCAGGGAGCCGCGGGATAATCTTGGGAACGGAAACGAAAAGAGCTGGACAGTGGAATCGGGCCACGGAACCACGGACAGCGGATCGGGGCTCTGGAACGAACGACGAATGGTGCACGGGACGCGCGGGGACAGCGGGCTGGGCGCGGCCGGGAAGTGGCGCGCGGGGGTCGTCGGATCGGCCGCGGAGTCGCCGGACAGAGGAGGCGGCAGCAGAATCCGCTCGGGTTGGCCTGGGTCGGGCGTTGGAGGTGGCGCTCGGGGCTCCGGCGGTGGAGCTCGGGTCGCCGGGGGCATGGCTCAGGTGGATGGGTCGCCCGAAGGGCGCTAGGTCGGACGGCTAGGGTTGGAAAGTTTGGGGAAAAGAGGGTTTGTGATGGAGAGTGGAGATAAGGGGTTTATATAGGGTGAGCACCAGGGGTTACAGGAACCGAGGAGCCCAACGCCCAGTTGTATTCTCCCCACCCAACGATCTAACGCTAATGACCACTAGTCTTTTATCATGCAATCCAAGTAGTAGTCATGGCCTAACGCTCGTCTAATATGTACTGCTGGCCACTCAGTACACATGTCAGAGATCTATATGCGACTCGTGAATCATGGCATACAAGTGTAATGGCCAATGAATGCAAGAGGTCTCTTCCTTCTAGGTCAAGTGTGTATACGAATAAAATAAATAAAGAAAGAAAGAATTTTAAACAGTAAAATTTGCATCTACACATAATTAAGAAGTACAAGTTATAATTGCAGAAAATAAATACTAAATAAATTAATGCATGCAATATAATGAGCAAGGAAATAAACAGTGATGGCAAGGTATCTTGCCTGATATGACGCCTGGTGTGGTGCAATGGTCCGACAAGTCCCGAAAATACAGTAGCCATGTTTGATGTGTAAGGGTTCGAACAAGCGAAAGAGTATGAACACATGATTTACCATGATCAATGGTGATAATCGAGGGGAGTTTGTGGAAAGTAATACTTATACAATTTTAGAAAATATTTTTATTTATTGAAAACTAGATTTTATTAGTGTAAAATTACTTTGGTAAATATTTTTAAATATTAGAAAATCATTATATAAATTTAGTAACTACTTAATAAACACTACATAATAAAAATACCTAACAATATTCGAGAATCTAGAAAAATTATTTTTTTTGCCAAAACTATAATTTAGTTTATATATAATATTAGAAAATATTTTTATTTTGAATACCATAAAACTGTTTAGTAATATTTTTTAGGCTAAGCCTAAATTTATATTTTGATACCCTAATAATTTTGAAAACTAATATACATAAACATTCAAATAACTTACTTTATTAATAATCATACTACACAATATAAATACAACTAATACACATATATACCATTCTATTATATGTAGAAATTTATTAATATAGTAAAACAAAGGAAGAAGGCAAAAAAAAGAAGTATGAAAACAACAAACACAACAGAACAAAAACAAAACACAAAAAAGTAAAGAAAAGAGACCACCACAACAGCTTTCTCTTTCCTTATTTATAGAGGGAAGAGGAGAGTGTGGGAATTTATTTCGAGAGAGTGAAGGAAGCTGTGGGCGTGATAGAGGATTTTAGCAGGGGAGAGAGAGTGTCGTTATCGACAGCAGGGAGACAAAGCAAGCGGGGGAGCCAAGAGCGGAGACCGGTGAGCAGAGGGAAAGAAAGGGCTCGAGAGGTGGGAGCTGACCGGGCTTCCGTGCTCGGCGGCATAGAGGCACTCGGCCGGAGGAGGAAGCCGACGGGATTCCAGTGCTGGGCTTCCAAGTGCTACGAGGAAAGGTGTTACGGCGGAGACAGAAGCTTATGCTCGCCGACGTCAGCTCTAGATCGCACGGTGGCTAGGCGGAGGATTCGGTCGTCGGTGGAGGCGGCCATGGCGGCAGGTGAGTCTATTGGTGTGTTGCCATTGGGAATTTTGGGTTGCGGTGGTTGTCGGCCACTGGTGTTGGATGTGGTGGTTGCCGTAGGTGGGCTAGGGATTTATTTTCTTTGTGTGCTTGATTTGTGTATGGCGATGATGACCGCGGCGGGCTGGCTGTAGATGGTAGCACGGTGTAAAACCCCTAAATTTTTACTATTTTTTTATTATTTATTATTAAATTTGATACTAATTTAAAATTTTATATTGTACGTCACGTAGTCGTATTGTACGTCGTATGCATAATTTCGTTTTTCGTAATTGCTCGACGAGTACGAATATGTGCAAGCGTACATATTTTTGAAAAACATTTTTTTTCTATTTTTATAGTTTTGAAGTAATATAGATAATAATTATTTCTAGCTATCATTTTCAAGTTTATGATTTTAATTATGAAAAGCCTTTCATTTATACAGTTATAATAATAAATAATTTTTCCTATAAAATGGTATATTAGAAAAGTATATTTATGTAAATATTACTTGTACATACGTATATATTTCGTAATTATTTATTAGTTTATTTTAAATAATAATGTAATTTTTGAAATTATTATTATTAGTATTTTGGAAGATATATTTCAAAATTATTGTGGCATTTAAATCTTGATTTAAATTTATGGATTTATTTATATAGTTGAATATTTAAAATTTGATTTATCCCATTTGATTTAAACTAAAAATTTAATGAGATTTAAATTGGATTGGATTTGGATTTGGATTAAATCGGTTTTAAATTGATTAAAATTTAAAAGTGAGATATCAAAAAGGGGTTTGCAACTATCATAATCCTTGTCTAAATATTAGCTTCCACCTCCTATATAAGGAGAGGCTTATTATTCTATGTTCCATTAATTTTCTCCAACTACATATATGTTTGTGCATCGTGTCCGTGCACATCAAGCCATATCCATTCACTTCTTCTATTTTTCATCCAAATTGATTAATGTTCTTATTAAAGAAATTCTCTTTTCCCTTCTATCTATTTTCTCTTATCACAAATTCTTGCTATCCTTTTACCGATCAACCAAGTTCGTCTATCCTAGTAGTCCTTAAATTTCGAGTACGAAAATTTTTAAAGGTGGGTAGATTTGTAACTCATCTTCCCGAAATTATTATTTTTTTAAAATTATATCTATATATTTTAATTTCGTGTTTAAAAGTAATTTTCGTAGAAATTTTGTAAAAGATATTTTGTGATTATTTTTGTTACCAAAAACTAGTTTTAAATTAATGGTTTGAAATAATATTTCTTAAAAAAAAGGTTCTCGAATTTTTTATTTGAAATATAAAATATGCTTTTATTATTTTTGGTCTTCTAAAAATTGGTTTAAAAAAAATTTAGCGATAAAAGGTTTTTGTCTATTTATTTTTAAATAAAGATTTAGATTTATAAAATTAAGCTTTATAATATTTGATGATATCGAGTATTATTTTGATATGATAATCAGTTATTTGATTATATTTGAATTTATTTAAATTATCTTAATGGTTATCAACTATACTTTAAATTATGTTGATAATTTAAATATTATTTAAAATACTTACGATGACTAATTGGAGCATTACGATTTGTCTAATCTAGATTTAAAATATTATTTGATTAAATGATTTATTTATTATTTGATTTAAATTATTTTGATAAATATTAGATATTATTTTAAAGTTATTATGTTGAGTTTGATTTGGATTTGGATTCATATGATTTGAATTATTTGATAATATAGAATAATACTTAAAGTTATTATGGTGATCATTTAAAGGATTGCAATCAAATAGATTTATTTTTAAATAATTTATTTGATTTAAATTTATGGGAAGATTTATCCATTAGAAATTTTTATCCTATTGGAATCATATCTAGCATTAATTAGATCGTTTCTTATTTAAACTAATCCTATTCCTATCCAAATTAGTTGGTAATCATAATCATCCTTATTGATTTAGTTCTAATCCTATCATAATTTGCTAATTGCTAGCCATTATATATATCTATCGAATCTATGAATAAAATCATCTTTCAAACCATCCTTGTCAAAATTTCTCTCTTTTTTCATCATAAATTCAGCCTCAATTTTTAAAGGTTGTAGCAACTTCGAATGACCATAACTCCCAACTCCGGACTCCGTTTGACCTCTAGTTTTTTTGTTGGAATCGTATTGAGGTATATTTTCTGAATATAAATTTTATTTTCATAAATTTGGAACTTAATTTTCTGGAAAATTTGTGGAGTGTCAGTTGTCCGAAATCTGACACGTTTTAGTGTTTTTGAGATTCTGGGAGAACCAAGAATCAGAATCAAGAACCGTTTAAAGTTTCAAAATGCTGACGAAAAAAATACACGTCATATATTTTTCCCAAAAATTTTCCAGAATATTTTATTTTTGGTTTTTATTTTAGAAGTTTGTCACATCGTCTGAGTTCATCTTGTATAGCCCTGTGACTATTCTGTACCCAACGGGATTGTCGGTTTCACGAGCAAAGACCTCAGGCAAGACACCTTGCCATTTGCTATTTATTTATTTTAGCTCATATTTTATGCATTATTTATTTTTATGTAAAATAAACTGTGATACATGACATAACCTGTTAGAACTTACTGTTCATTTATATTTCCTGCTATGTATTATTTTTCTTACACATTAAACCTAGATTTAAGGGACCACCTTGTGTGTTGCATTCATAGGCCTTGACACATTTATACCATATTGTTGTGAGTCACATATAGGATTTGGACATGCGTGATTGGCTGGCAACCAGTACGTATAAACCGTGCGTTAGGGATTAACTGCTAATAGAGTTGCATGCTAGAAGACTTAGCAGTTATAGTTGGCATTGGGCGGGAAGAACATGATTGGAAGTTGACTACCAGCCTATCTATCGTAGACTCGCTCGCTACTGAGGAACGATAGGTAGACTATATGCTATAGACTCGTTCGATACTGAGGAATAGTATATGGTGTTGTGACTCAGTACTGAGGTACTGCATTGGTATTTTCTTGACTTGACCCGGTAGTCATGCGACCATGAACTGTTCTTAAAACTGCATTCACTTAGGTTGGTTAGGCACCCTTATCCGTTAGGTATGAGTACTCTTGGTTTGGGTACTTGTATCTGACCGTGGCTTGGAACAATAACTTATCGTGGATTAGTTCGTCACATCTTGTCCATGTTTGGTTGTAGGTGTGGCCTACTACTTCGATGAGAAGGTATTAAACCTTGTTGGGGTCCGAATACCATATTGGATTCATATCATGAAAAGATACGCCATCGTGAATTAGTTTACCATCTCCTGTCCTTGTTTGGTTGGGAGATGGTACACTAGTTCAATAGGTGTGTATTGGACCATGTTATAATTCAATTGACTTATTTATTTGAGTAATTTTTATTCAGTTTATATGACATGATATTATGTGTCTTGTTACGTCCCTTTGAGGACCTGATTATCTTGCCAGGTGTGTGCTCTTGTCTTTCGCAGGTGTTCTAGCTCTAGCCGTGATCCTCTCTATTTCTTCGAGGATGATTGCATTTGGATCGTCTTCGCTTCGCTCGCCAAAATCTTTCTTTGGTTATGTATTTCTTTTCATATTTGGTAGTAGATTTGTCTCCGTCCAACTATATGTACCAAATGACAATTTCATAGTTGATTATATGATATCTTCTATTCTTTTATTTTGTATGGATGAGATTAGTTATGGTTCTACTGCATTTTACAGCTTATGTATTCATACGAGATTTCCATATATTGGAGTGTACTTCGTATGTATACAGCTGGCATGTCTACGTTTCTAGTCCTACGTAGTTTGGGACTGGGGCGTTACACGCGGGGTTCTAGGTGTTTCTTGTGGTGGTGAGTCACTGGCACGGCGTGGTTGCCGGGTTGGCTGGTCCTAAAAGCGGGAAGCTGGTGACGCTGGTGATGGTGATAATGGTGGTGGTGGTAGTAGAGGTAAGGTGTAGTGGTGGCTACGCTGGTGGTGGCAGGTTTAGTGAAGGCGACGATGGGTTGGTTCGTCGGGGTCGGGTACTGATGGCTGTGAGTCAGGGTGATAATGGTGGTCTTGTGTTGGTGTTGTGGCCAAAAGTTTGGGCATGGTGGTTAGGAGAAGGTGGCCGCAGTGGCGACGATAGTGGTATTGATGGTGATGATGAGGGCGGTGGTAAGGAGAAGACGGTGGTACGGAGTAGAACAATGGCAGCGGGGTGACAGCGTTGGCTCGAGGCTGGTGGACCGCGATCGTGGGGAGGAGTCAAGGCTAGGTTAGGGGTTCGATTGTGTCGGGGAGTGTCTGACACGAGTGGGGGTAATGGATTCATGTCCAGGATTGTCGGACACGAAAGTGATAATGTAATTCAAATGGTAAAATAAAATAGTGAAAGGGGATCAAGACAAGGACACGATGCACGACACCTTTGGGTTGTGATAGAGAATTTGCTTCTGAAATTTTCATGAAGGAGAGTAAGGGAGCTCTCCTTATATAGGAGGTGAAGGCTCCAAATTAGATAATGATTAGGATAGTTTAAACCCCTTGTAGATATTTCACTTGTTTAATTTAAATCAATTAAATCCAAATCTAATTCAAATCTAGATAATCCTATCTTTTAAATAAGGACTATTTAAATTAAATAAAAAAATCAAAATTTTAAATTGAAATCACCATGACAATTAAACAAGTTTCAAAATATCTTTTTATGAATCATAATAAAATAATAATAAATCATTTCAAAAATCAAATATATGCATGAATAAATTTTCATGTACCTCAATGCAAATAGAATATTTACATAAAATATAGTTTTATAAAGTTGCTACTTATATTGGTATAATAAAATATTTTAGCCTTTTCATAAATAAATAAACAACATAAAGTTTTGGCAGTCTCGTCAGGACACATTTTATAATTTATAAGCAAATAGAAATACCTAATACTAATTTTGTAAAATAAACTATTTTTCTATATGAGAAAATTATCTTTTAATAAGACCTTTGTGTATAAAAATATATACTACCTCGCAAACTCGCACGGGACGTACAAGTATGAAAAACAAAAATATCAATGCCAATTTAAATAAATAATAAAGAACATAGAAAAATTTTAGAGGATTTACATCCTACCCAACTTATAAGAATTTCGTCCTCGAAATTTAGGAATAACTAGGGTAGGTAGGGTTGAGGGGATAGATACTGTTTATCGATAAGAATCATGATCAAATAATTTAACGAGGAGTTCGAAGCAGAATTCAACGAAACAAGAAATTCATGTGAAACCCGTAATTTTTTAGTTAATTATTTGAATAATTTAATTAGCTAATTATTATTATAAATCATTATTAGTTGTTAATTTAGGAAAATTGTATTTTTAGAAAAATTATTATTTCTGGAATCTTAGAGTTTAGTCAAAACCCGTAAAAAATTTATTTTATAAATTGTTGCTATTTAATTATTACCATTTTTATGAAAAAAAACCATATTTTAGAAAAATTATTTTTCTTGGAATTTTGAGTTGGACCAGACCTGTCCGAACCCATTTCGAACTATTTTCGAAACCGAACCGAATTTCGGTTTTCTAAACCATTCTTAAGTATTATAGGATATATTCATATATTATATTTTTAAAACAAAAGAATTCTTTTCTTTAAAACCTTATTAATCTCTCATTTAACTCTCTTATTACTCTCTCTCACTCTCATTTGATCCAGGCAAAGGAAAACTCTTTCCTTTCCTTCCCGACCAACACGCTCGCCCACCCTTATTCTTCCAAACCGCCGGTGACTCCTCGGCTCCCGTAACCCCTGGTGCATTCATTGGCCTTTACACTTGTATGCCATGATTCACGAGTCGCATATAGATCTTCGACATGTGTACTGAGTAGCCAGCGGTACCTATTGGATGAGCGTTAGGCCATGACTACTACTTGGATTGCATGATAAAAGACTAGTGGTCATTAGCGTTAGATCGTTGGGTGGAAAGAATACAACTGGGCGTTGAGCTCCTCCTTATCTATCGTAGACTCGCTCGCTACTGAGGAACGATAGGTAGACTATACTGTAGACTCGCTGGATACTGAGGAATGGTATATAGTATTAAACTCGCTACTGAGGTCATGTTTATTTTATCTTGACTTGACTTGGAGGTTATGCGACCATGCGCTATTCTCGATTGCATTACACCTAGAGTGCTTAGGTGACCTTATCCGTTAGGTATAGGTACTTTTAGTTTATGTACTTTTGTCTGACCATGACTTGGAACAATATCATGTCACGGACTAGTTTATCACTCCTTATCCTTGTTTGGTTGTTGGTGTGGTTAACTGCTTCGATGATAACGTATTGAACCTTTTTAGAGTCTGGACTATTGTTGAGGTGCTTTTTATTCAGTTTATGGCATGTTTTTCATGTATCTTGTTACATCCCTCTGAGGACCTGGTGATTTCTCCATGTGTGTGTTTGTGACTTTTTACAGGTTCTCTAGACAAGGTCATGCATTACTCTCTTGCTTCGAGATAGTTGCTTTTGGATCGTCTTTTGCTCCGCTCGACAAATTCATTCCTTGTATTATCTTCTCAATTAAATTGGTTGGTAGTGGATTTGTCTCTGCCCAACATTGTATATGACAATTCAAAGTTGATTTTACACCATTATTCATTTATTTGTGGATAAGATTTAGTATCTATGGTTTACTGTATTTTACAGCTTATTTATACATATGAGGATTCCATATACTTTGTGTGTATACAGCTGGCATTCTACGTACTTAGTCCTACGTATTATGGGACTAGGGCGTTACATATTTTTCTGGTGGCCCATGCAGGTCAAGTTTGTTGTTTTGGTTGCATTATTGTACCGAGCGGGCCTGCATATAGGATTAGAGTCTAGGAACTCGTCCACATATTTGACATCCTTTCTTAACTCCACATTTAGAACTCTCGTTTGCCTTCCTTGATTTGCATCTTGCTTGATTCCTTTCTACCGTGAATTCTAAATTCTTGTTCTTAGTGGCAGTTAGGAAGATGACTAACACTAGTATATGCTTATAAGTCAAACACATGACTAGAAAGATTACATTGGCAAATAGTATGGATTGAGGTCTTATTTGAGTTATAAAGGCATTTATTTTCCTAAAAGTATGATTTTAAGGATTAGTTAATTCCAAGTTGGGTAGTAGTGATATTACATACTTCGAAGGACTGTTTAAATTTTATTTTGATACTACTAGGTGATATTTACGAGAGAACCAATAGATTTTATAAAAGATTGAGTAAACAAATTAATTTTTGATTTTGAAGTTTTAGAAAATATTTGTGATTTATTAGGATTATAGCTATTCATATTTGGGAGGATATGAAATTGATTTGAGAAAAATTTTAAATTTCAAATAGTGTCATATGATCTATGATTGATAAATTTATGTAGATTTTTTTAGTGTAAAGTATCAATTATGGATGTTAAAAGTTTGGTGGGAAAAAAGGGCATATATTTGATTTTTGATATGATAAAGGTTTATTGGGAGATTGATTAGAAAATTTATAATTTAAAGTTATGATTGATGACCTCAACCGACTAGAGGATATGAAAGTTTAGTTTGTGCATAGTGGATAAATATTTTGTTATACTAAGGGTTATCTTGAGATTAATTAGAGATTTGAATTATTTTGACAATCTCAAATATCGTAGTTTATATTGAGCTTGGAAATACATATTGGAAAGAAAAAAAAACTCGAATTTATATATTTAAATATCATAATAAAGAACCAAGAAGGTAGCAAGGTCATCCTAATGAGATAGAAGTAAGTTGCCATACCACCCATGACCATGATAGTTGTATGTACATAAGAGTAATAGTCATCGATCAAACCATGTGACTATATCTTCATCTTGATTTACTCGTCCTTCCCTTAAATCTAGATCTATAATCATGACCTCTAATAATTTGAAACTTAAAAATGATTAGAATCGTTCCTTGATCATATCTTAACCTAGAAGACTATCTTCCTCATAGAAACCATGCCTCCTGAGTCTCTAAGTATTTATCTTTGATTTACTTGATTCTTAATACTCTTTATATCATGTTTATTCTTGATTTACTTAGACCCGTAACATCTTCCTTTTCGTGCGATAATTAGCAACCCTTATTACCACAACCCTTGAACCTAGCCATATTCTCCTTTTCCTTTGTTTTGCTTCCCCTTTGAGGATTTACATTAAACTTCTTCATGATTCATCCAGCCTTGTTTCTTATATGATTTTCTTGTGTAAAGATGAAGATTTGATCATTACATCCTTTGGTTATATGGGGCTGAGAAAGAAAAAAAAGAGAAAGAAAAGAAGATATAGATATGTTGGAAAAAGGAAGAAGAATAGAGATTATGGAATTCAAAAGTTTTTATTACAAGATATGTGATTTAAAACGTATTTCAAAAAAAATTGTGTTGAAATTTAGGAATAAATATCGGGTGGAAGGTCGATATATGCATAAGTATGCTTCAAAGAAGTTTTGGTAGTTTATGAGATTTATTTTGAGGATAGTTATCAAATTGAATAAAGGAAAGAAAAATAGGTTTCAAGGCAGAGGAAAAAATGCAAGTTCCGAAGAAACTGTTCATTAGATAATACAATTTGGATTTGATTGATTTTCGAGGTTAAAGAGATACTGAAGGGGAAAATTTTCTAATGCTTTGATGTTTAAGGGAAAAAATATATGATGAATATGAATATGAATATAAAATTTCAAGATTAAGATAGAATTTAATTTTGCTTTCGACTAAATTGATTGAAGATGTACTGAACTTCAAGTTCCAATGAAACTTAGTTGGGAAAATATATAGATAGATATGTAAGAGATTCCAAGTTGTTGAATCTCTATTATGTAATATTGGATTTTAGTCATATTTTAAGGAGTTTGAAAACTTTTAGTGAGTCCAAATTCTTGGAATAAAAACTGAATAGAAATAGAGTTGAGTGTTGAAGGTCATTGATGATTTTATTAAACCGCAAAACTATGACGATATCAATGCAAATTAAAATTTTGAATATAGAGAGTTGATTACCCATTTTGGAGATTATGCATTCATAGGATCGATGTTATTGTTAATTAGACGTTGAAGGGTTGTCAAGTTTATTATCATCTTTTAAACTACATCTGTTGTTTTATTTGTCTAGTTATATGAATTTTCTGTTTCGTTGAATTCTGCTTCGAACTCTTCGTTCAATAATTTGATCATGATTCTTATCGATAAACTGTATCTATCCCCTCGACCCTACCTACCCTAGTTATTCCTAAATTTCGAGGTTGAAATTCTTGTAAGTTGGGTAGGATGTAAACTCCCTAAAATTTTCCTACTTTTATTTATTATTTATTTAAATTGGCATTGATATTTTGGTTTTTTGTACTTGTACGTCGCATGCGAGTTTGCTAGGTGGTATATAATTTTATACACAAAGGTTTTATTAAAAGATCATTTTTCCATATAGAAAAATAGTTTATTTTACAAAATTAGTATAAGGTATTTCTACTTCCTTATAAATTATAAAATGCGTCCTGACGAGATTGCCAAAACTTTATGTTGTTTATTTATTTATAAAAAGGCTAAAATATTTTATTATACCAATATAAGTAGCAATTTTAGAAAACTATATTTTATGTAAATATTCTATTTGCATTGAGGTACATGAAAATTTATTCATGCATATATTTGATTTTGGAAATTATTTATTATTATTTTATTATGATTCATAAAAAGATGTTTTGAAACTTGTTTAATTGTTATGGTAATTTAAATTTAAAATTTTGATTTCTTTTTACTTAATTTAATAGCCCTTATTTAAAAGATAGGATTATCTAGATTTAAAATAGATTTGGAGTTAATTGATTTAAATTAAACAAGTGAAATATCTACAAGGGGTTTAAACTATCCTAATCCTTATCCAATTTGGAGCCTTCACCTCCTATATAACGAGAGCTCCCTTACTCTCCTTCATGAAAATTTCATAACCAAATTCTCCATCACAACCCAAAGGTGTCGTGCATCGGGTCCGTGTCTCCATCTCCTTTCACTATTTTATTTTACCATTACAATTACATTATCACTTCCGTGTCCAACAATCCTGGACACGAATCCATTACCCCCTCTCATGTCAGACACTTCCCGACACAATCGAACCCCTAACCTAGCCCTAACTCCTTCTTACGATTGCGGTCCATAAGTCTCGAGCCAACGCCGTCACCCCGCTGCCATTATCCCACTCTGCAACACTTTCTCCTCCTAACCACCACCCTCATCACCACCATCAACACCACCATCGACGCCGCCGCCGCCACCTTCTCCCGACCACCATAACCAAACTTCTGGCCACAACACCAATACAAGACCACCATTATCATACTGACTCACAGCCATCAGTACCCGACCCCGACGAACCAACCCACCTTCGCCTTCACCACACCCGCCACCACCGGCGTAGCCACTACTAATCCTTTCCTCTACTACCACCACCACCGTTATCACCATCACCAATGTCACCAGCTTCTCACTTTCAGGACCAGCCAACCCGACAACCACACCGTGCCAGTGACTCACCACCACAATAAACCCCTAGAACCCCGTGCCACCATTTGCAGCTTGCCCGTCGCAATCATCGCCGCCGTCCACAAATCAAGCACACAAAAGAAATTAAATCCCTAGCCCACCTACGGCAGCCATCGCCTCCAACACCCATAACCGACTACCATCGCCACCCAAAATTCCCAATGGCAATAGACCAATATAGACTCACCTTTCGCCATTGTTGCCTGCACCGGCGACCGGATCCTCCGCTTAGTAATCGCGCGATATGAAGCCGACGCTGTAGAGTTCGAGCTTCTGCCTCCATCGTAACACCTTTCCTCGCCACACTAGGAAGGCCACCGCTGGAATCCCGTCGGCTTCCTCCTCCGGCCGAGTGCCTCTACGCCGCCGAGCACGGAAGCCCGGTCAGCTCCCACATCTCGAGCCCTCTCCTTCCCTCTGCTCAACGATCTCCGCTCTTCGCTCCCCCGCTCGCTTCCTCTTCCTGCTATCGAGAACGACACTCTCTCTTCCTCGCTAAAATCCTCTAACCCGCCCACAGCTTCTTTCACTCTCTCGAAATAAATCCCCACACTCTCCTATTCCTTGTGTAAATAAGGAAAGAGCAAAGCTGCCGTGGTGGTCTCTTTTCTTTACTTTTGTTTTGTTTTGTTTTTGTTCTGTTGTGTTTGTTGTTTTCCTTCTTCTTTTTTTGCTTTCTTACTTTGTTTTACTATATTAATAAATTTCTACATATAATAGAATGGTATATGTGTATTAGTTATATGTATATTGTGTAGTATCTTTATTAATAAAGTAAGTTATTTGAAAGTTTATGTATAATACTTTTCAAAATTATTAGGGTATCAAAATATAAATTTTGGTTTAGCCTAAAAAATATTATTAAACTATTTTATGGTATTCAAAATAAAAGTATTTTCTATTATTATTTCCAAATTAAATTATATTTTTGACAAAAAAAACAATTTTTCTAGATTCACGAATATTGTTATGTATTTTTATTAAGTAGTTACTAAATTTATACAATGATTTTCCAATATTTGCCAAAGTAATTTTACATTAATAAAATCTAGTTTTCAATAAATAAAAATATTTTCTAAAATTGTATTAGTATTACTTTCCACAAACTCCCCTCGATTATCACCATTGATCATGGAAAATCATGTGTTCATACTCTTTCACTCGTTCGAACTTGGCTACTGGATATTCGGGACTTGTCGGACTATCACAACACACCAGGCGTCATATCAGGTAAGATACATTGCCATCACTGTTTATTTCCTTGCTCATTATATTGCATGTGTCAATTTATTTAGTATTTATTTTATGCAATTATAACTTGTACTTCTCAATTATGCGTAGATGCAAATTTTACTGTTTAAAATTCTGTCTTTTTTTCTTTATTTTATTTGTATGCATACTTGACCTAGAAGGAAGAGACCTCCTGCATTCATTTGCCTTGACACTTGTATGCCACGATTCACGAGTCGCATATAGATCTCCGACGTGTGTACTAAGTGGCCAGCGGTACACATTGGACGAGCGTTAGGCCATGACTACGACTAGGATTACATGATAAAAGACTAGTGGTCATTAGAGTTAGATCATTGGGTGGGGAGAATACAACTGGGCGTTGACCTCCTCCCTATCTATCGTAGACTCGCTCTCTACTGAGGAACGATAGGTAGACTATATACTGTAGACTCACTGGATACTGAGGAATGGTATATAGTAGTTAGACTCGCTGCTGAGGTCCTGTTTATTTTATCTTAACTTGACTTGGAGGTTATGTGACCATGCGCTATTCTTGATGGCATTACACCTAGACTGGTTAGGTGACCTTGTCCGTTAGGTATATGTACTTTTAGTTTATGTACTTATGCCTGACCATGACTTGAAACAGTATCGTGTCACAGACTAGTTTACCACTCATTGTCCTTGTTTGGTTGTAAGTGTGGTTAACTGCTTCGATGATACGGTACTGAACCTTGTTAGAGTCCGGATTATTGTTGAGCTGCTTTATAATCAGTTTATGGTATGTTCTTCCTGTATCATATTATGTCCCTCTGAGGACCTGGTGATTTCTCCAGGTGTGTGTTTGTGACTTTTCGTAGGTGCTCTAGCCAAGGCCATGCGTTACTCTCTTGCTTAGAGATGTTTGCTTTTGGATCGTCTTTTGCTCTGCTCGACAAATTCATTCCTTGTATTCTCTTCTTAATTAAATTGGTTGGTAATGGATTTGTCTCCGCCCAATATTGTACATGATAATTCAAAGTTGACTTTATACCATTATTTATTTATTTGTGGATGAGATTTAGTGTGTCGATGGTTTACTGTATTTTATATCTTATATATACATACGAGGATTTCATATACTTTGTGTGTATACAGCTGGCAAGTCTACGTACTTAGTCCTAAGTATTATGGGACTAAGGCGTTATATGAGGATATGATAATCTCTTCAGGTTTAGTCTAGTTTGAGCCAGGTACAAACGAGCAGGTTTGAGTCGGCATCAAACCATGGTACTACTGCAGCTAAGAGTGTCATTGATGATTAGTAGTTTGGAATTAGTTATTTTATTTCATGTCTTTATTTTATTCCCGTCTACTGGTAGTGGATTTGTATCCATCGGACATGACTTGGATGTTTGATAACTTAGAAACATTCAGTTTATACTATTCTCTATTATTAAGTTTCATTGACATTCAATGATCGTAGTTGTATCTTTTACTTTCTGTGGATGAGATATAGAATGCCATGTGATTCTAGACTTTTGTGACTCATGTATACTAGACAGCGTTCTACCGCCGACACTACGGCGTAGGCTGGGCTTGGACGCAGACTCGTACCCAAAAATGGGTGCGGGCCATGACACCACTTGCCATGTCACCCTATTTACATGTTTTCCCCTATTTGATACATCCTGTTTGTAGGGTACTTGCTTCATTTCTATATATGCCATGATTTCAGTTGCTATCCAGTTTTATTTCACATATGCTATTTTATGTCTTGTAGATTCTATTATATTTTGAATAGCCTGTCAGTCTGTATACTTGTTTCATTCTTGACTAGAAACCAACATTTTTAGGTTAGTCGCGACAACTCTTAGCATTGGGGAGGCATCGATATGCTGAGGTCAACGTAGAAGATTAGTTAGATAGATTAGTGGTTTTATTTTCTTCTGTGAGACATTATACTTGGATTAAATGTAAACTTTGAAGTGTTGTAAAATAATTTAGATGTTGTGAATGAGAAATAATAATTATTTTATGAGCATTTTATTTTATTGTAGCCTGGACAGCGTTCTATCGTCGACACTGTGGCGTAGGCTGGCTTGGACACGCACCCATATCCCAAAAAGTGGGTACGGGTCGTGATAAACCTCGATACAGGGCAACCAAACTCGGACCAGGACTCGGCCAATATCCCATTGGATCATGTCACCTTGTAGACTTGGCTCCAACGTTCAAATTTATGAATGTTGGGGAACCGAACTCTGCCCGAGTTCAGCCTCCCAGAACCGTATAAATAGGATAGATTTTCCCATTCATTTCATCGATTTCTATTATCTTCTCTTCTATTCTTTAAGAGTTCTTATAGCTACTTAACCTTCATATCTAAACTTTTACGACTCCTAGCCAAGCAAGTGCCAGTTCGGTTCGATCTAGAAGTTGATTCGAGTTGTAAAGAAGGCTTGAAAACATCATAATTTTTATATTGTTCTAGAAGTCGGCAAGTCCTTCGGACTAAAGTCTTGAAAGTTGAAGTAGTGCTCTTTAGATAAAAAATACGTGTTGTAAGGAGCTGCAAGCACTTCGGATTCAAAGCTTGTCTTTCATGAAATAGTGGATTCAACATCGAACTAGAGTACTTGAGACTGGACTAGTTCTCTCAGAGGAAAACCAGTATAAACCTTGGTGCTTGCGTTTGTTTCTCTGAATTCATTTATATTACGCATTTATTTTTATTTCCTACTTCATACCAATTTGATTACTGCCATAAATATTTTTAAGTGGTGATCTTTATTCTGCTGCATACACGCACTCTATTTACCCCCTCTAGAGGTGCCCAATTGCTCCTATAGTACGAGCATGGAGCTATTAATTACTCTGCCATTTGTACTAGACGGAGTTTGTACTGCCAAAAAATGGGGACGAGCCACCCATTATTTATACGACGGCTAATTTCATTGTCAGGCCAATAAGGCCCTTGCTGCTCATAACAAAGAGATAATTTTCATCGATGGTGCATGGCTGATGCCCTCGTCTTTCTTCCCTCAAGGATATACCATGCCTGATGGCGCAAGGGCGTCATCATCGAAGAAAAAAGCCACACTTGACAGTTCTCCTGTTCGTGGGGGCGATTCGCCACAACATGCGGCACCGGGGGTGGGGAGTCCTCGGCATGCGAGGAAGCGACCAGCCGCAACGGTCTTACGAAGAGATGTCAGACCCCTGAAGGAGGTAGTTGCTTGAAAACTCTGGGTAGGGTATTTTGAATACAGAGAGGTGGTTAGTCATAAGTCTCATTTCTGACCCATCACTTCTTTTACTCCTTATTCTCCTTACTTTGGTCTTGTGCATGCACCAAGAACCTTCGATCCTCTTTATAGGATGGCAATTCCAATGCTTAATGAGGAGTGGGAGAGTGAGACCAAAGAACCTATCAAGGGGGCCGAGGGTGAGCATGGTTCCACCGAAGTTTTGATGGAGCCTGATGTTTCAAAGGACGAGCCATCAGATTCTCTGGACACTCTAATTTATCCTCTTTCTCTAGGCCTTTCCTCATTTGTCAACCCGATCGAGGATGAGGAGGGTAATAACAAATATAAAAGAATAAGGTTTAGTTAGGAGAAGGTCTGGGTTCCCTCTGCCCATGGTCGACGTCGAGAGGGTCGCTGAGGTGGTCAACATCGATCAAGTGGCGGCTTTCGACAAATCTACTGAATAGGAAGCGACCCCTACGTCTATTTTTGGAGCTGCTGAGGACGTAGTTGATGCACCCCACCCTTAGGGGGTTGAAGAGGTGGGTACTGCGCCTCCTCCTGAGGTTGATGAGGCGAGGGTTGCTAGTCCATCACAACAAGCCAAAGTTTGAGGGCTTGCCTCAGGCTTTGGGACCACCTGTCACGCCCCGATTTCGTAGAATCGATAGTCGTCCCCTGGGCGTGATGCCGTGCGAACCTAAGTTGCGATCGCACAAGGCATAGTCATAAGGTTATCCGAAACACAACATCAAGTTAGAGTACGCAGAGAAATTGAATGACACATTTGAAATAGAAATAAACTTTTTCATTGATAATAATCAAACTTTACATGGACTTCTTTACAATCATTGTCGCGCGGGCTACAACATGACTTGACTTACAAAATGAACGCTGATGAGATAGTCGTTCCATACATTACATCCCATTTTACAAGTAAAAACTATTACGCTTTCCACCTGGGATTGAGGGAAGCCGAGCCGCCATCTATTCTTTTTGGACTAAGTGTGGATCTTCTTCAAAAGGAATCCAGAACAAGCCTTTACACGGACGAGGCTTCAAAAGTGTCCATGCCGCCTTGAGATTTTAGGTGGCACGCCCTTCGTGGTTCGGGGTACCTGCGTGGAGAGCGAGGATCAGTACATTACACTTTATACTGGTGCGTGACAAGTTAATTTCCAAGCTCTCATTTAGTTGAATGAGTTTATATGACTTAGTTCATGAATGTTTCTAACCATCCTAATGAATTTCAAGCAAGCAATGACAAGCATAATGTAATTTACGTCAGAACTTACCTCCGGCGGACCGTACCGCATCTTTTAAAACTTACCATGTTCTTCCCTGTCAATTGTTATCATTTACATTCCAAGTGCAACATTTCGTGTGTTTGGTCAATAACACCACAAGCCATCCTGGACTTATAGCTTTGTTAGTCGGGGCCCTTGCAGCGCAAGTAGCGAGCACCGCTACAAGTCTCCGCTTAACCCGTGCTATCATCCAGCACAGCTATACCGTGTTTCCTCCTAGGCCGAGTCGGTCCCGTAGCCGCGGGTTGTCGCTCGAGGAAACTCTCCCTTGTCGACAAGTTGTCCAATGACCGAGTTAAGACATTATTCAGTTATTAAGGTGTAGCCTTCGTTCTCTTTGAAACTTAATCATTTTACCGTGCTCGTGCCCTTGCATTCATTCTTTCTTCTGCAACAACACTATCGATTTACTTAAGAAGGGGTTGAGAAGAGAAGGGTCAGCCACTCACCTTGAGTTTACTTCGATGAGAGAACTTGTTGGTCGTGCTAGATGTCGCCTATGCGATTACCTGAAATCGCACAAGCAACCGATTAGAACACTGCATTATTCAAGGAGTTCGATAGAAAATGCGAGTTCGAAATACAAGCCATGAAAACCATCAAAAATATTCACGAAAGCGCATTCAGAAAACAAAGCCAAAACCAACGTAAGCGGCATGAAAAGCAGAGCAACGGGAGGTCTCTCCCGACTCAGCCGCAGAGTCAATCCTCGAGGCACAGCCCGCTGATTATGGGACTTGGTTCCGAAGAAGACATTCCATAACGAGGAATGGATTTTAATTCAACCGTTCCCGTTCGATCGACTCGGCCGATCCCGACCTATCGGTCCCGACCGAATCGATAGCGACAGTGTTCCTTTCTCGTGCACCCCGTGGACAGAGTACGGGGCACGATGTAGGGACGGGGCACTACACCATAACCAACTAAGAAAAAGTTTCGTCCTCGAAACTTAAGAATAGAACCTACCTCTACGAGAACAATGAAGGGAATTTCTCCTTCATTTTTGACTCAAGCTCCCACGTAGACTCCTCGACCGAATGGTTTCTCCAGAGGACGCGGACTAGAGGAATAGCACGATTGCGGAGAAGTTTATCATTGCGCTCAAAGATTTGCACCGGCTCTTCAACATATGATAAGTCCGCCTTCAGGTCCAGCTTACCCAACTCTACCACATGCCCCAGATCGTGCACGTACTTGCACAATTGTGAGACGTGGAAGACGTCATGTACCTCTGACAATGCAGGTGGCAAGGCGAGTTGGTAAGCTACCGGGGAGACTCGCTTTAATATTTCGAATGGGCCAACAAATCTTGGGCTCAACTTTTCTTTCGTACCGAACCGGGAAACTCCACGCATAGGCATCACTTTCAGGAATACATGGTCGCCTTTCGAGAACTCGAGGGGGCGTCGGTGCGTGTCGGCATAGCTTTTCTGCCGGCTTTGTGCTATCTTCAATCTCTCTCGTATCAACTTGACCTTCTGCATAGTCTGCTCCCCCAGCTCCGGACCAAGTATCTGCCGTTCCCCGACTTCATCCCAGCAAATGGGCGATCTACACTTCCGGCCGTACAAAGCTTCATACGGTGCCATTTGGATGCTGGACTGATAGCTGTTGTTGTATGCAAACTCGGCCAGCGGTAGATGGACGTCCCAACTTGACTTCAAGTCAATCGTACAGAGTCGCAATATGTCTTCGAGAATTTGGTTCACCCGCTCTGTTTGGCCGTCAGTCTGAGGATGATAAGCTAAGCTGAACTTCAACTTCGTCCCCAGTGCTGAATGTAGACTACTCCAGAAGTGCGCTATGAACCGTCCATCCTGATCCGAGACGATAGAAACTGGGACCCCGTGCAGCCGAACTATTTCATCAAGATATATCTGAGCAAGGCGGTCGACGCTCCAAGTAACTTTGATGGCGATAAAGTGCGCTGACTTGGTTAGTCGATCGACGATGACCCAGACGGCGTCGTTTTCCCGAAGCGTCCTCGACAAGCCAACAACGAAGTCCATAGTGATATGATCCCACTTCCACTCTGGAATGGTAAGGTTATGCATCTCCCCGCCCGATCGCTGGTGCTCGGCTTTGACTTGTTGACAGGCCATACATTTTGACACAAAGAGCGCTACGTCCCTCTTCATGCTGTGCCACCAAAAGACAATGCGGAGGTCCTTATACATCTTGGTACTGCCTGGATGCAAGGAATATTTTGCATAGTGCACCTCCGTCATTATCTCCTTTTTAAGTTCTACGTCGTCCGGTACGCATAGCCGTCCCTTCACGCGCAACACTCCCGACTCGTCCTCTACAAAGTCAGACGCTTTCCCTGTCGATATCAGCTTCCGCATCTTCTCCAGGTAGGGGTCGTCCTTCTGTGCAGACTTGATCCTCTCCAGTAGGCTCGGTTCCACCCGCAGTTGCGCTAGTTTCACGTCTCTGAAACGAACTCGAAGTTCTATGCCCATTCCTTCCAAGTCATGCAGCAGTCGATCGTTGATGCATAACGAAGCTAAGTACTTCCGGCTCAGCGCATCCACTACCACATTTTCTTTGCCCGGCGTGTAGTCGATTGATAAGTCATAGTCTTTGATCAGCTCGAGCCATCGCCTCTGCCGTAAATTCAATTCTTTCTGGGTGAAGGGATACTTGAGGCTTTTGTGGTCCGTATAAATCCTGCACGCCATGCCATAGAGATAGTGATGCCACAACTTCAACGCGAACACAATTGCCGCTAGTTCTAGGTCGTGCGTGGGGTAGTTCTTCTCGTGCAGCTTCAACTGCCGGGAAGCAAAAGATATCACCTTATCCCGCTGTATGAGCACACACCCCAAGCCCTGGCCAGAAGCATTACTGAAGATTTGAAATTCCTCCGTCCCTTCAGGAAGAGCAAGTATCGGGGCCGAAACGAGCCGTTGTTTGAGCTCCTGGAAGGAAGCTTCACAGTCGTCTGACCACTTGAATGCGACTCCTTTCTGGGTGAGGCGAGTCAACGGCGATGCGATCTTCGCGAAGTCCTTCACGAAGCGTCGGTTGTATCCCGCCAAGCCTAGGAAGCTTCGAATTTTGCTAACTGATGCGGGTCATTTCCAATCAGCAACTGCCTCGACTTTCTTCGGATCGACTGTGATGCCCGCGACGGAGATGATGTGCCCAAGGAATGAGACGTTGTTCAGCCAAAACTCGCACTTGCTCATCTTTGCGTACAACTGATTCTCTCGAAGGGTTTGGAGTACCGTCCGCAGATGCTCTGTATGTTGCGCTCGATCCTTCGAGTTGACGAGGATGTCGTCGATGAAGACTACTACAAACTTGTCAATGAACGGACGAAACACCTGATTCATTAGATCCATGAAGACGGTAGGGGCATTTGTCAGACCGAACAGCATTACCAAGAACTCGTAGTGGCCGTAGCGAGTACGGAAGGCAGACTTTGGCACGTCATCTGGCTTGACTTTGAGTTGGTGATAACCCGATCGTAGATCAATCTTCGAAAACACCGTTGCACCTTGGAGCTGGTCGAACAAGTCGTCGATGCGGGGCAGGAGCTATTTGTTTCGGACGGTAGCTTTGTTCAATTCCCGATAGTCGATGCAGAGCCGCATCGATCCATTCTTCTTCTTCACGAACAGTACGGGCGCACCCCATGGCGAGACACTCGAATGGATAAACCCTCTATCGAGCAATTCTTGAAGTTGTGCCTTCAATTCTTTCAATTCTGCAGGAAACATTCTGTACGGAGCCTTCGAGATCGGCCGGGTGTCGGGGAATGTGTCGATGGTGAACTCTATTTCTCGATCGGGCGGCATGCCGGGTAGCTCGTCCGGGAACACGTCCGGGAATTCTGCCACAACGTCGGTCTCTTTCGCGTTTGCACCATCCTGTCGTATGTCTCGAACGGAAGCTAGATAGCCTTCGTACCCGAAATGCAGCATCCGTCGAGCAGATATTGCGGAGATCACCATGCAGGTCGGCGATGCCTCACCACACGAGTAGCAGAATTCAGACACTCCAGGTATACGGAATGTGACCTTCTTTTCAGCACAGCCTATGGTTGCGATGCACGGACCGAGCCAATCCATGCCCAGTATGATGTCGAAGTCCTTCATATCTAGAACTATCGCATCAAGACCGATCTTTTGACCGTCGATACAGATAATCCCGCCGGCACAAGCTATGTTTGTGAGAATTGGTGCGCCCGAATGTGTGCTTACGCTAAGGTCGAGATCTAATGATATTACAGGAAATTTGTGCTCGGCAGTGAAGTCCGCCGATATAAAAGTATGCGAGGCACCTAAATCAAATAACACACGAGCAGGTATATTATTGAAATTTAATATACCTGTCACAACAGTGTCAGAAGTATACGCCTCATCTCGAGTCATGGCAAAGACACGCCCCTGTGCATTAGGGTGTCGGGCTTGGTTGTCGGGTTGAGTGGGCTGAGGGGGTCGGGGCGCCTATCCTCGATTCTCTTGACGGTGTTGTTATGGTGGTGCGTTGGGATGATTTGGTTTCCGAACCGGGCATTCTCGGAATTGGTACCCCCTTTGTCCGCAAAAGAAACATCCTCCTTCGTGAACACGATAATCATTGGGATGGTGGCCAGGGTTGTGACATTTGCTGTAAGGAATCGGAGGGGTACGCCCTCTGTTGCTGCCATTATTTGGACGCTTTGACGTGTAGTTGTTTCCTCCCGTATAGCTAGGACATTTGTGATTGGAGTGGCACACAACGTCGTCAGCACTGGAAGGATACAGGTTCTTAAGGCGGAGCGCGTGATTCAGAGCCTCGCCTACGGTCTTGTACTCCGGGACCCCGACATGTGCACCGATAGAGTGTCGCAGACCCACTTCGAACCATCGCACACGACACTCTTCAGTCGGCATAAACTGGCCATCAAACTTAGACAACTTGTTGAATTCTGTGGTGTACTATTCCACTGTCCGACTCCCTTGCTTCAATTGCATGAATTCATTTTCCTTCGCTTGAAGAATGGCTGATGGAAGGTACTGGAGTTCGAAAGCTTTACGGAACGTGGCCCAAGAGATCGGCGTGGTGGTGTTGTCCGGTCGGATCGCTCGCTTGCGTACAACCCACCAGTCGTGCGCGTTCAACCGTAGTTGAAGTTGTGCGCAGGCGACTTGCTTCGATTCTTCAATGCCAAGAAGCTCAAAGTGATCTTCCAGCTCTTCCAACCAGTCAATCGCCATGGAAGGGCCTTCGGTACCGCTGAAGGAAGTGCGGCACGCCTTTTTAAATTATGACACTTCAAAGTTGTACTTTTTTGGTGCCGCTGTTTGACGCTCGGTCTCCTCCGTATCGACTTCAATGGGTTGGATCGTCGGCACGGTGGCAGCAGGTGCGGTGACGGTGGGCGCAGTCGCAGAATTTCCGTTGGCCACCATTGTCTGGACGATCTGCTGCAGGGTATCTAACTGCTTTTGTTGAAGTTTGGCATGTGCGTCAAAGCGAGCTTCGAACTGGGCCTGACGTTCCTCTACCTGTTGATGCCGGTTCTCGGACTGGTTTCGCTGCGCCTCCATCATGCGCAGCATCCTTTCGATGGTATCGTTAGAAGGTCCGGCCCGCGGACGATACGAACTACTAGAGCCGCTTGAAGCGCTCTGTTCTTGCTCGGCCGTAGGTTCCGTCACTTCTGCGATACGAAGGCAAACGCATCAGTCACAAATTATTACGGACTCACTGTATGGAACAACTTATCTCATCGATGCGAGGTCAAAGATTTTGGAACTCTAGATGCGAGGCCAAAGGATGTAAAGTCGTGCTCTGATACCATTATGTCATGTCCCGATTCCGTAGAATCGATAGCTGTCCCCCGGGCGTGATGTTGTACGAACTTAAGTTGCGATCGCACAAGGCATAGTCATAAGGTTATCCGAAACACAACATCAAGTTAGAGTACGCAGAGAAATTGAATGACACATTTGAAATAGAAATAAACTTTTTTATTGATAATAATTAAACTTTACATGGACTTCTTTACAATCATTGCCGCGCGGGCTACAACATGACTCGACTTACAAAATGAACGCCGATGAGATAGTCGTTCTATACATTACATCCCTTTTTACAAGTAAAAACTATTACGCTTTCCACCTGGGATTGAGGGAAGCCGAGCCGCCATCTATTCTTTTTGGACTGAGTGCGAGTCTTCTTCAAAAGGAATCCAGAACAAGCCTTTACACGGACGAGGCTTCAAAAGTGTCCACGCCGCCTTGAGATTTTAGGTGGCACGCCCTTCATGGTTCGGGGTACCTGCGTGGAGAGCGAGGATCAGTACATTACACTTTGTACAGGTGCGTGGCAAGTTAATTTCCAAGCTCTTATTTGGTTGAATGAGTTTATATGACTTAGTTCATGAATGTTTCTAACCATCCTAATGAATTTCAAGCAAGCAATGACAAGCATAATGTAATTTACGTCGGAACTTACCCCCGGCGGACCGCGTCGCGTCTTTTGAAACTTACCATGTTCTTTTCTGTCAATTGTTATCATTTATATTCCAAGTGCAACATTTCGTGTGTTTGGTCACTGACACCACAAGCCATCCTGGACTTATAGCTTTGTTAGTCGGGGCCCTTGCAGCGCAAGTAGCGAGCCCCGCTGTAAGTCCCCGCTTAACCCGTGCTATCATCCAGCACAGCTATACCGTGTTTCCTCCTAGGCCGAGTCGGTCCCATGGCCGCGGGTTGTCGCTCGAGGAAACTCTCCCTTGTCGACAAGTTGTCCAATGACCGAGTTAAGACATTATTCAGTTATTCAGGTGTAGCCTTTATTCTCTTTAAAACTTAATTATTTTACCGTGCTTGTGCCCTTGCATTCATTCTTTCTTCCGCAACAACACTATCGATTTACTTAAGAAGGGGTCAAGAAGAGAAGGGTCAGCCACTCACCTTGAGTTTACTTCGGCGAGAGAACTTGTTGGTCGCGCTAGACGTCGCCTGTGCGATTACCTGAAATCGCACAAGCAACCGATTAGAACACTGCATTATTCAAGAAGTTCGATAGGAAATGTGAGTTCGAAATGCAAGCCATAAAAACCATCGAAAACATTCACGAAAGCGCATTCAGAAAACAAAGACAAAACCAACGCAAGCGGCATGAAAAGCAGAGCAACGGGAGGTCTCTCCCGACTCAGTCGCAGAGTCAATCCTCGAGGCGCAGCCCGCTGAATATGGGACTTGGTTTCGAAGAAGACATTCCATAACGAGGAATGGATCTTAATTCAACCGTTCCCGTTCGATCGACTCGGCCGATCCCGACCTATCGGTCCCGACCAAATCGATAGCGACAGTGTTCCTTTCTTGCGCACCCTGTGGACAGAGTACGGAGCACGATGTAGGGACGGGGCACTACACCACTAGTGTGGAAGGCGTTGGAATTCTAACTGCAAGGATCATTTTAGCCAGGCTCCTAGTGTTTGGGTCGTTTTGCAGGGTGTCGCAGATTCAAAGTCACCTACTTTGGCTGGGATGATAGCTACGTCTGCTTTGTTGGCCTATTAGCTAATGGTCATACCTGATTTTGATAATCAATGACAACTTTGGTCGTTATGCAAAATATATAAACTGCTACAGATTATAGGAATTGATACCGAGGAACGTCTACGTCTACAAGGAACATCGCATCATCATCCAAAAGCAATCTTATTGGAATTCTAGATCGAGTCATTTTATATTTTCTTTTGAATTTTCAAATTTATTGAGTCTATGAAATATAAATGTAAGATCATTCGGAATTATACTGGCTTAGGTTATTCCTAGTAAAAAATAAGCCTACCTATATATCCCCAAAACCCTACATATCCAAATAGCCCCAAACCTATGCAATTTGGTCCATTCTAATTGAGTTATGACCCACCAGAACTGTGGCAGAACTCTGATTGAGTTCGTTCCGAGTTCTGACTGAGTCGGTCAGGGCGAATTCGAAATACAGTTTCTACCATATCTGTATCCAACGTTCGTATGCGGTATTCTTACTTCTGAACTCTGCCGAACTCTATCCCAGTTCGGTCCCTAAAAACACTATAAATAGAAAAGGAATTTTTATTTTCTAATCACTCATTCACTCTTCTCTCTATCTATTCTAAAGTGTTTTCAACGCTCTAAAGCTTTCAAATCTCGCCTATACCAAACTTAGCCAAAGCCAGTATAATTCTGTTCGATCTAGTATTTTAGTTCAAAAGAGTTGTAAAGTGGTTGCAATTTAGAAAATGTTTCAGTTTTTAGGATCAATTTGTTGGAGTCGGTCGTGCACTCGTCACCAAGGCACGGTGTTGGAAAGAGATGGCAAGCTTTCATTTAGCTTGTGAATAGTAGATTAACAGCGAGCAAGTGTACTCACGACTGGACTAGTCCTGTCAGAGGAAAACCAGTATACATCGCGGTATTTTTCGAGTTTGATTTTTTATCTCTTGCTTACTGCATTTATTTACTGTCTCTTATAACTGCCATAGTTTATAATTGCTATTTTTAAGAGGTGATTATTTTTGCTGCACGTATACACACTCTATTTACCCCCTCTAGAGGTGCTCAACAGTCCTATAATTGGTATCAGAGCAGGTATACATATCCATAACCACTCTAGAGCGTATAGATGGCAGCCGTGAAATATATATTCAACGGTGAAAGAAAATCCACAAATAGGCCCCCACTATTTAATGGAACAAACTACACTTATTGGAAAATACGAATGAGTTTCTTTCTTAAATCTTTTGATTTTGATCTTTGGTCGATTGTTATAAATGGTTATAAGAAACCGACTAGAATTTTGGTTGATGGTTATCTAGTAGAAAAGCCACACTACAAATACATAGACCAAAAAAAACAAAGTCTAGTCTAGATGCACGAGCCATCAATGCACTATTCTGTACAATTGACAAAATCGAGTTTAATCGTGTTTCTACCTGTACTACGTCTCATAAAATTTGGAGACTTCTTGAGGTTACTCATGAAGGAACTTCCAAAGTAAAGGAATCCAAAATTAGCAGACTAACATAGGAGTATGAATCATTCAAGATGAAACCCGAAGAGTCAATTACACAGATATTTACTTGTTTCCTCGATATTACTAATCCTTTACAATCTCTTGGTAAAGATTACATGAGAAGATCAAAAAGATTTTGTGGGCTCTAACCAAAAATTGGAACCCGAAGGCAACTACGATCATAGAAGGAAACAATCCCACCCCAATGACTCTGGAGACACTTATGGGCAAGCTGATGACCCATGAGCTGGATTTGTAAGAATTTGAAGAAGCAACCCCCAAAGAGAAATCTATCGCCTTCAAAGCACAAAGAGTCACATGCAATGATTCTAACGAAGAATCATCCAGTGGTGATGGACAAGCTCTGCTAGTCAGAAATTTTAGAAAGTTCTTAAAGTTTAAGAGATCAAACCGAAAGAAGAAGGTTATCCATGAAAGCAACGTAGAGGAAACAATCTGATTTGGATGTAAGAAGATAGGGCATATCAAGAAGGACCGTCCATTATCAAAGAAGAGCAGTCCATATGATCGATCAAGATCAAGCATGAAAGCTACAATAGGTCAAAAGTATGCAAATACAAATATCTGGCACGAGAGTGAGGCCAGTGAGTTAGATGAGGAGGACAGACCCAGCAACACTATAAATATCTGTCTAATAGATTTCAATAAGGTATCTTCTAACCCTCTATACCATGATTTTACTTTCAATGAGCTAGAAACTGCCTTTAGCGAACTACCTGATGAACATAGAAATATGTTAGCCAAGTACAAGCAATCTCGCAAAGAGGTTAAGGCTTACACAACAGAAGTGGCTAGATTGTCTAATCTTATTGAAGATATAAAAAAGACATCTACTAACAACATCACGAATGAGATAGCCAAGCTGAAAGTAGACTATCATGAGGCTATCCTCACCAACAAAAAGAAAGAAAGAGACTATGTCAAAGTGCAAAAGCTTTATGACATAGAGGAGAATAGACACTTAGTCACAGAGCAAAGATTCGTTGATATGACTGCCAAATATGAGGAGTCTTGTGCGATTTCTAAAAAGTTAGAAATCACGTTAGGCAAACAGGCAATCCATGTTACACAGCCTAAGGTTAGTCTAATGCTAAGCATACATCTAAGAGGACTAAAACACAGAAAGCACGCAAGAAACACGTTTCATACAATTATGCTTTCACTTATAGGTTTTCAAAGAAGAAAAAAATGTTAACACAGAAACAAGTAGCACATTTTAAAAACTTACTTACACATACTATGGCACACACGGGCACATATCATAGTATTGTCAAACAAGGAAACTTGTTGACAATTAAATACTTGCTTGGATTCCTGTAACTAATCAAAAAGGACCCTCGAAGAAATAGGTAGGTATGGTTCACTGCTTCGATGATAAAATACTAAATCTTATTGTGGTTCGGATATTATATCGAATTATGACATAGAAGGGTACTTCATCATGGATTAGGATGCCATCTACTGTCCATATTTGGTTAAAGGATCATTCCTTGTTGCTCGTATTCCTATTTTGCTATTTCTATCTTTTTAATTCCATATTGGAAGTAGATTTGTCTCTATCCAACAAACATGTAAAATAACATTTCATATTTGACTATATAAAAGCTTTATTATTTTATTTATGGATGAGATTAGTTGACCGTAATTATACTGTATTTACAGCTTACGTATATTTATTATACGGCTGACATGTCTACGTACCTAGTCCTACGTATTTTGGGACTGGGCTTACATATTTTTGTGGTGGCCCATGTAGTTCAATGAATAAATTATTTTGTTACTTAACTGTACCAAGCAAGCCTGCATATAGGATTAGAGTCTAGGATCTCATCCACACGCTTGATCCCCTCCCTTGATTCCATTTTCAAACTCTCGCTTGACTGCTTGATTTGCTTCTAGCTTGATTCCTTTTGAACCGTGAATCTTATCTTTCCATCGTGCTTAATAGAGGTTAGGAATGTGACTCCTACTAGGTATACATGTTCCATTGTTCCGTTAGTTTAACTCTTTTACGTTGGGTAGAATGCCATATAATTACCTAGCATTCCCTTTGAGGATACAAATAGGTTTACCTAAACTATAGAGATTAGAGGTTCCTAACCTATATTGTTGAACCAGGGCCTAGAAGATTGTAGGACAACAATAGAGGCACGAACACCGGACGAGACTTAGATTTTTAAGGAACATAAACTATTTATACTCTCTTTCAATCATAATCATACGTACTTATATTTTTTTTACTATCTTGACCAATGCTGTTATTATAGCTTAGTTTTGCAAGCTTATTCTTTTATCGAGCTTGTTAAGGACATATATGGGTGCCCACAAACATATTGTCTAATCAGAATCGGTGCATTATGGTCTGATCAACCTATTGCACTTGGTTTGCTCTTTATATGATTATACTATATGGATTGAGATATAGTTAACAAATATACTTGCCCACTAGGATCTCATCTGTGACTGCCATGACAACTCTCTTTTGAAACATTTAATCACCTTTGAACCTCATATTCGTATTAATTCGATCGTATCTTCCTCGAACTCTTTATTATTTTCGTCTTTCACCTATTTTCGAAAGACAAACACTCATACTTGATAGATAAACACAGGGTATCCTCTTTAGTTGCCCTATCACCTATGGCCAAGATAGTTGTATATACACAAGTGTAGCTAGCCATTGATCCAAACCATGTGACTACATCCTCCAATTGAGTTACTCGTCCTTTTCCTCGACCTTAGATCTATTATCATGACCTTCTAATCATTTTTAAAACTTAAGAATAATTAGAATCGTTTCCTTAACCGTACCTCTAACCTAGACAACTAGCATACAATCTTATCTCAAGAAATCTTGTACCATTAAACTTTAATTATTTTATCTTGATCTCTTATCCCTTAAAACCCTTATTTCATGTGTTAACTAGCAACTCTTATTCTTTACCCAAACCCTTCTGTGATCTTCGAATCCGACCATATGTATTTCTTTCCTTCCAATTGGTTTGCTTCCTCATGGAGGATTACTCATTAAACCCCTACATGATTCGTACACCTTCACTCCTAACCTGTTTCCCTTGTGCAAAGATCGGATCATGACACCCTCCAGTTATACCAAGCTAGATTAGAACACCCAACGAGAATATTATGGTATAGTGGATAAGATGATTATGTGATCATGAAACATATAAGATTGAGTTGCATATTGAATTTTGAAGAAGACACTGTAGATGAAATAGATAGGAAAAATTTCTTGTGAAGTTACTAGTTTTCGAGGTTACTAAAATGTGGAAGATGGAAATTTTTTGAAATTTCACATTGAATGACAAGTACGAATTTCCTACCAAGGTGAGCTTGATTTGCTTCACTACACCAAAAAAGTTATTTTGGAACGGAAAAAACTATTCCAAAACATTTCAGGAACGCTTTTATTCATTGCCTATTTATGGGCTGCCAAATTTCTTGGAACGGATAAAAAGCATTCCAAGTAACACTTATTGGAATGGTTTAATTGTGTTCCAAGTAACACTTATTGGAACACTGAAAATCTATTCCTGACAAAGCATTTCAAATTAATTTTTGTGCCACTTACTGGAAAATTTTGGAACAATATAAAAGTATTCCTATTTGGATGATAATAATAATATAGCTAGGCATCTTTTATTTAAATGTATATTATTTGAAATTTAAAATATGATAGTAGCTTGAATTAATATATTATATATAGATAAATATTTTGTAAATTTCATAGATTTTTGTAAAAGTAAAGCTCTTTATAATATAAATGAAAGCAAACAAAAATTTATAGCACAAGTTCATGTAGAATAGATAAAAGCAAAGGTACATCGACCATTAGAATAAAAATGTCTTACACACAAATTGTATGTTCAATACAGCTTTCTAAATTAACTACAATGCTAAAAAAAATGTCAGAAAATAATTTGAATATCAATCCTCTTCTCATTCTCTTGATTCCCCGTATCTATTTCCTTCCTCTTAGTTGTTATTATTGCTTCAAAAATTTTGCTCTCTCATTTGTGGGATAGAATCGGATCTGCAAAACCAAAAGGTCACAAAAACATTTACTAAACTCTTTCTATACAAACACTAAATTGTCATTTTGTAAAACTCAAAAGTAATTCCTTTGACTGACATTCAATGAAGCCAAATGAATCTAGTTCAAGAGACTCCACAACACGTAATTTTATGTTAAAAGTGTATCCATGGACCTGAAAATTAAGTAGAGGTGCATGAAATTAATAACTATCACTAGAAATTTACACCTACGTACATTTGCACCTACTGACATAATAATAGTTCTAAGAGTTACCTTACTAACATTGTGTCGACCTGAATGTTACAACATCGTACCCCACCTGACAAATTTTTTTTTGTCATTCCCTTATATATTTACTAATATTACACAAAAAAAAGTATCATACCAAAGTATCAAGACCGATCATCTTAAGCTCATTTTTCCATAACACTAATCCTGAACAAGCACAACATCCACAAAACCCCTACTATAAGGAATATTAAGATGATAAGCTAAACAAACGACCAAAAAACAAAGGTTTTATCAAAATAAATAATTTGGCCTGAGTGACCAAATAGAACTTAATTTTCATAAAGCAAAGTTGTCATAAGTGGATTACAAATAGGTTATGTTTTCTCCAAATGAATTAAAATATAAAAGCGGCATGCATGCATGCTTCTAACAATTGATACGTGGACTAGATCCTCGAGAAGAAATTACCTCTAGAGAGCAATTTTTGTCTCACTTGCACTGAAAATAAGTACCACCCACCTAAACAAAACATAATGGCAAAATCAGAAGATGTTGGATTCCCACATAGATGCACTAATACCTTCATTAGTGCTTAATGTGTATCACTTGCAGAAAGGAAAATGCTAACCTGAGCATAAATGAAAGATATCAATGCATAGATAACTTACATTACATGAAATATATCAATACACAGATAACTTACATTATAGGTGATTAACACTACAGCACATAAAAAAAATTGTATTGGTAGATGAGAACATCATTCCTAACCATACCTTCATCTGCTACTATAGCAATGAAGTTCTCATCTACCAGTAATTATTTGTTTTGAAGACTCTGTAAGGTGTGGTACTAGAATGTGTAAATGGGATAAATGTTCAACACAAACATAATTTTATAGGCTTGGTTTGGAAGTTTTCTGGAAGAAAAAAATAGTTATAAACCAACTAGCATTCTCTTTCAACTCCACATAAGAGAAAAATAATTTAGTTTGTTCCTTCTATGGAGCCTTTCCTTTAAAACCGCCTTGGTAATAATGGTTGGAGAAGACATTTCTTACATTCAACTCCTCCTATAGCCACTGGAAGACTTTGAATTCCATCTTTGCTATTGAACCTTTCCTAGTATCTGTCATAATGAACATGTAATGGTAATCTTTTTCTACGAAGAAAATAGCCATTGTATCAATGCACACTTCCAACCATGAAGCAACTTATTTGATCCCAAAAAAAAAAGAAACATATTTACTATGTACATGGTTGCATATGTTTCCATATTAGGCAGATATCGAAAACAATTTTGATTTCTATTACCTGTGATATAAGATGTGCCTTGTTGGTTATCTAGCATACCAAGTCCATCAAATATGAGATTATTGCCAATGGCAGACCTTATGCTCTTTTTCCTGGTCTACATACACCAGCAGAAGTTTAGAGGAAGATGCCCATGTTGTATGAGCTTAAATTAAAGGGCCAACTGAGACAAGTTTTCAATAAGCCAATAAGCCTTGAAAGGTTTTATGGCAACAATATTCTTACCATTTCTTTCATTGTGAGGAATTGTGCACATTATTTTATAGCCTGAGCAAAATGGAGATGTTGAACATGGTCAATTATTCTATCCAAGGAGTCTTTGCGAGCTAATCCGTTCCATATAGCCAATCTCATTGTTTTGGGAAATGGTGAATAATAATCACAGTGATCATTATTATTAGATACTTGGTCGTGCCATTTCATTCTCTATTATTATATTTTATAGGTCACAACAAATATGTAAGTACACCATTTCCCACTATACGACGTGGGATGTTTGTAAGGTAGTTAAAAAGGAACTTGTCAACAATACATACTAACTGTGAAGTATAGACATGAATAGCCTACCAGGTAAAAAAAATTAATGCAACAATACTTGACCCAGGTGAGGTGCAAAGAAGGGCCATGAAACACAAAATGCAAGAAGTTTGAGAAGAAGATAGATAACATAGCCAACTAAACAAACAAGTGCTTTTATCATTAGAATCTATACCTCAAAACCAAGAACAGACAACTTCTCTTCACCATCAACCAGCACACAGCTCCTATAAATAGTATAGCTCTGCTTGACAGCTTTCTTTGTTGATGGATCATCTAATAACTTTTTCTATTTAAGTTTTCTTACTGCAGTAAGGAACTGCTTGTGCACAGTCGCACTTGGTCATCATTAGAGTACAACCTTCTTATATCTTTCTGTAGCCGTGCGACAGGAAAAAGAAAATAAATTTATGCAGTTGAGGCAAGGGAATATGATAGTACGACAGTATGCGGCCGAATTCAACAAACTAGCCAAATTTCCTGGAGCATATCTACCTACACCTGCAAGTCGAGCTCGACGATTCGAAGTGGACCTGCGTTCCTCTATACGTGCCCATGTTTCGGTGTCTGAATACAAAACCATGGGCGAGGCACTCAACCATGACCTCCGTCTGGAGTCCGAGTATCCTCCTACTAGTACTGGCGAAGTTCACTTTAATAACAAATGCTATAGTAATGCGGGAGGCAACAATGCACACAAGCGTCAAAATTGCGGCAACGGAGGCGGCAACCAGGCAAATGATCGAATAGTCTGCAATTTCTGCCACAAGGAGGGCACGTGGCCAACGAGTGCCGATTGAAGAATGGAGCATGCTTTGGGTGTCGCCGAACGGACCATATTGCACGCAATTGCTCGGAGATGCCGAACTAGCTCCCCCAACAACATCAACAGAACCGTGGCCAAGCACCTCGGGCTTCACAGATTGCATAACAAAATGGCCAAGATCGTCGCCCCAATGCTCAGGGCCGCGTTTATACCATGACTCGAGGCGAAGCGTTCGTATCTGACATAGTCGTGACAGGTATACTCATTTCAATAATAAGTATGCTCGTGTATTGTTTGATTCAGGTGTCACGCATAATTTTATATCGGCAGACTTCACTACCGAGCACAAATTTCTTCTAACACCACTGGGTCTCGATCTTACTGTTAATGTACCATCGTGCATGCCACTACTTGTAAATTTAGTCTGCGGAGACGGAATCATCTGTATAGGTGGTCAAAAGATCAGTCTTGATGCGATAGTTCTAGATATTAAGGACTACGACATCATTCTGGGGATGGATTGGCTTGGTCCGTACAATGCAACCATAGACTGTGCTGAAAAGAGGGTCACATTCCGTATACCTGGAGTGCCTGAATTCTGCTATTCGTGTGGTGAGATGTCGTCGATCTGCTTGGTGATCTCCGTAATATCTGCTCGACGGATGCTGCACTCCGGGTGCGAAGGCTATCTAGCGTCCGTTCGAGACATGCGACATAATGGTACAAATGCGGGTCAGACCAATGTTGTGACAGAATTTCCAGATGTGTTCCCGGACGAACTGCCCGGCATGCCACCTGATCGAAAGATTAAGTTCGCTATTGATACATTCTCCGATACCCGACCGATCTCTAAAGCCCCATACAGAATGGCCCCTACAGAGCTTAAAGAACTCAAAATACAGTTACAAGAGTTGATCGACAAGGGATTCATATGACCCAGCGTCTCGCCATGGGGAGCACTCGTGTTGTTCGTCAAGAAAAAGGATGGCTCAATACGTCTTTGTATCGATTATCGCGATTTGAATAAAGCCGCAGTCCGGAACAAATATCCTCTAACCCGTATAGTGGATCGTTTGATCAGCTGCAAGGAGCTACGACGTTCTCTAAAATTGATCTGCGCTCGGGTTACCATCAAGTCAAGATAAAGACGGACGATGTGCCGAAGTCCGCCTTTCGCACTCGATACGGCCATTACGAATTCTTGGTAATGCCGTTTGGCCGAACGAACGCCCCAGCTACCTTCATAGATTTAATGAATCGAGTGTTCCGACCATTCCTTAACAAGTTCGTAGTAGTCTTTATCGACGATATACTCGTCTATTCGAAGAACTAGCAGCAACACACTGAGCATCTACGGACCGTGCTTCAGACCCTTCGAGAAAATCAGTTATATATAAAACGAAGAAAATACGAATTCTGGCTGAGCAGCGTCGCATTCTTCGGACACATCATTTCAGCTGAAGGTATCGCAATCGACCCAAAGAATGTTGAAGCCGTTGTCGATTGGAAACGGCCAACGTCCGTCGGCGAGATTTAAAGTTTTCTTGGCTTAGCGAGATACTACCGACGCTTCGTGAAAGACTTTGCGAAGATCACATTGCCTCTGACTCGTCTCACCCAGAAAGGAGTCGCATTTGAATGGTCAGACGACTGTGAAGCTTCCTTCCAAGAATTAAAGCAACGACTCGTCTCGGCCTCGATACTCGTACTTCCAAAAGGGACTGAGGGTTTCCTGATATTCAGTGATGCATCCGGTCAGGGCTTAGGGTGTGTACTGATGCAGTAGAACAAGGTGATATCTTTTGCTTCCCGATAGTTAAAGTCGTACTAGAAGAACTACCCTACTCATGATCTGGAGTTAGCGGCGATTGTGTTCACATTAAAATTGTGGCGTCACTATATTTATGGTGTTGCATGCACGATCTATACCGATCACAAGAGCCTAAAGTATCTATTCACGCAGAAGGAACTGAAATTGCGGCAAAGGCGTTGACTTGAACTGATCAAAGATTACAACTTGACTATTGACTATACGCCAGAAAAGAGAAATGTTGTGGCAGACGCTCTGAGTCAGAAGTATATCGCTTCGCTATCCATCAACCACAGATTGCTATGCGACCTAGAAGAGATGGGCATCGAACTCCGAGTCCAATTTAGGAATGTGCAGTTGGCCAAGTTGCAGTTAGAGCCGAGCTTGTAAGAAAAGATCAAGACCGCTCAGAAGGACGATCCGTACCTGAAGAAAATACGAGAGCTAATCTAGACGGGTAGGACGATCGACTTTACGGAAGATGAAACTGGCATGCTTCGATTGAAGGGTAGGCTATGCGTTCCGGATAAATCAGAACTCAAAAATAAGATATTGTCGGAGGCGCACTATGCGAAGTACACCTTGCATCTCGGTAGCACAAAGATGTACAAGGACCTTCGTACAAATTTCTGGTGGTACGGAATGAAAATAGATGTGGAACTCTTCATGTCGTAATTCATGGCCTGTCAGCAGATGAAAGATGAGCACCAAAGACCGAACGGGGAGATACAGAATCTGCAATTCTAGATTTGAAGTGGGAGCACGTATGCATGGATTTTATTGTTGGTTTGCCGAAGACGTCGCGAGAAAATGATGCCATCTGGGTCATCGTTGTGAGGACCCTGAGTTTTGGGAATTATTTTTTTATTTTATTTTATAGTATTTCTAATTATTAGGTTATATTGTATATTTAATTAGGATTTTATATGTATTTTTTGTGATTTTGATTGTTGGAGCATAAGATATGCCCATCTCTCGAAACGTCCTTTATAAGTTTTGTAGTAGACATGATGACCTTCAATTTGATATATCATGTCCCATCCGAATTTGTCCCCTAGCATCCTTTTGACTTCGCGCAACTTTGAGTCAAATTTAGGCAATTAGATATTATTTACCATAATTCCATACCTAGCTTCCCATGTGAGTTCGGAACTCGATATAGATCAAAACCATTTGACCCAATATATGGTTTTTGAGTCTACGACACACATGCTATGGGTGTGCCACTCAATCGAGTTTCTATATGCTATTTAATTTCGTATGGCACAAGAGACTCATTAGTTGACTTTTCGAGTTCGACTTGACTAGAAAATATATTTGGACCCTAACCTAGCCAACCCCACTTATAGAGCCATGATAGGTTGTCATGGCTTAGTATAATTATTTTGATATTTATTTTGGGATGTTGTACATCCAAATAGATTTATATACAATTTTGCATATATATATGATTATATTTATAATAGCCTAATATTTTATATAGATATGGCCTTAGTCATGGTTAAGTTCTAAGATGCATAGTGACTAGGAATTTTGGTACGGTTAGTGTATTTGTGTGCTTTAACTAGTATATTAGCCATGCTAGGGAAGGCCCAGCCATAGCTATGTCCCAAGTAGGAAAACCAGGTAAAATTGTGACTTAACCCCGACCGATGATTTATTATTAGATTATTGACTTTCTAGGAGACCCGGTTGTACCAATTTAGTCCCGACTTGACACGAACCAAATCCAAATCTAAATAGACATATAGTACTATCAAATACCTTTATTTTGATATATGTTTTGTATATATATCTTATTAATATTAATATGTTTTCAATTTTGGAAAGTTTCTATTTATAGGAAGTGTCTACGTGTAATCCTAGTGTAATCCTTGTTGGCATTAGTTTATATTTGACCCAAAGTCCAACCCAAACCTATGTAGGCATGTTGGACATTAATATATATTAATAACCATATATATTTAATATTTATTCAAATTTAGATTGTATTTATATTTAGAAATCTAACTAGTTCCATATTAGAAAACCCTCCATACAAATCTTTTTTGTATTTTAATTAAATCTAAATTTAATATTTAAAACTTATATGCTTCTTATCTAATAGCAGCACATAAATTTTAAATTAAGCCTCCTTCAATAATGACCATTGATTATAATATTTAAATAAATTATATTCTAAATTTAGCCTTATTGGTAATCCTACTACTATCAAGATTATCTTATTCTAACATGTCCAATCTAATCATAATTAAATTAAATAATACATATCTATCTTAAATATATATTTATATATATATATATATATATATATATATATATATATATATATTAGTATCTCATAATTCTTATATTAAAAATCATGCACACCTTCTCTTTTTCGTCCAAAAATATTCTCCAAATTCGTTAGAAAAGTCAGCCACGTTTTTTACCCGACAAAGCAACTTAGAATGGCCATATCTCCTAGCTCGGGACTCGAAACGCGTCCCAATTTTTTTGTTGGAAGCGTATCGAGATAAGATTTTCAAAAATATATTTTAATAGAAAAAATTCATTCTTTAGATTTCTCTTAAATTGTTTGAGTATTAGATTCCTGAAAAACAAACATGTTTCGATATTTTTGCGATTCCTGGAGATTTCGGAAAAGAAAATGCGATCCGTTTTGTTTTTCGAAAAGCTGATATAAAGATCTATACCATATCCTAACTAAATAAATCTAATAGGTACAATATTAATTATAATTAGATAATAGACTATTTTCAGCATTTGGAGACGTTCGTTTGGACATTAGTTCCTCGGCAGCCGTTGTTCCACCTACTTTTCTGTCTGATCTTCGTCACTATAGTGCTCACGACCCAGGCAAGTACACCTTGCCAAACTCTACAGTATTTATATGCTTTCCTATATTTTTAGTATATCTTTATTTGTTACATATCTCTCTTATTTCCTCTCATGATTCTTTCTAGTTACACGTGCACGTAGATTTTGATTTTTCTTTCTATACTACTTATTCTATCTTTCCTATCTTGTTCATGTCTAGTGATAGTATTGATATGCATGTGCCATATTTTTCCTGACCTTTTTGACCTGTACTTGACTTGGACATGACTGGATAGGCTTGACTTCATAGTACCTTAGGAGAGAATATTTTATTAGCCGTGGCTATCCTCTATTGTAAGTGCCTCCCCGGGCTACGATAGAGAACCTATTATAGGACTGTTAGTGCCTCCCCGGGCTACGGTTTTAGCCAAGATTAATATTATATTCTCATGACATGTCACCATCTGTAGAGTTCCCTTACGTGTCATCTTTTTCTCTACTTATTATTCCTATTTTTCTTGCATGTTATTTATTGTACCGTAGGCATGTATATTATATGTTTTGCTAGTCCTCTGAGGACTTGGTGATCTCTCCAGGTATTAGTTGATGGTACGGTACACTGATGGATGATGTTTGCTACACCGAGACTTCAGGTATACCTAGTGTGTTATTATCATATCTTCCGTATTTCGATTTTGTCCTATATTTGATACTCGTTGTTATTATAGCTAGTCTTTTACAAGCTTCATTTTTATCTAGCTTGTTCATGATAAATGTGTTATTGGGGATCCACTCAAACATATTTATCTATTCTAGAATCAGTGTATTATGGTCTGATCAGCCTTACAGCACTTGATTCGTTATTGTTATCGTTATTTAGTGGATTGAGATATAGTTAATCTAGAATAACCAGACAGCTTATACTTATTCGAGCTGGGCTGGAGTCCTCTCGATACGTAGTTGGCATGTATACGTCTCCTAGTCCTACGTATTTTGGGACTGGGGTGTTGCATATTTTTGTGGTGGCCCATGCAGGTCCAGTTAGCCATTTCGGTTACGTCACTGTACCGAGCGGGCCTACGACCTAATTAAAACCTTAGGAATCTCAATCCACAACTGCCTTGACAATTCTTTTAGAAATTTCTTTTATGCCCTTGAACTTCGTATTTGCTCTTGATTACTCTTCCTTTGGTTTCTCGTTATCACTGCTTCTCGTCCCTTCCAATTTCGAAGTGACGAATAATCGTGCTATATAGAATTTATCAGAAATTCTTAAGTTATAGTGTAAGTTAGTCTGCTTATTGTATTATGATTGCTTGATAGATAATGGAGATTAGAGATGCCATATGCCATATGCCATAGGGCATCATGTGTTTGATGTGATAGTTTAACCAAAGGTAGGTAGATGTCCTTAATATAAAAATAAATAGATGATCGTACTAGGTTACGTCCTTATGGTAGTCACTCGATAGAGAAAAGGGTAGTAGTTTTAGTGTAATGATTGGCCCTCTACAAGAGTAAAGTAGACATAGTATAACCTAACCCATTTACTATTATACCATGTTAGTTTAAAGTAAGGATTAGGCGGATTAGTAGGTACCACTTAGCTTGGTTAGAAAAAAAAGAGACTCCTATAATTGTGATACTAGTATGGTTAGGAGGGACAAGCCTTCAACATGATCGTTGCAAGACTGCCAAAACCAATAAGAGCGAGTAAAGATAACCATCAATAGTTTTACGATATAGATATTGCAAAACCAAATTGTTTAGGCTTTATTATTACTTGACTTATTAGGAGACACTGTAGTGACCTAGCGTATCCCTTAAACTATTCCTAGTTACACTAGCACGGTTTTTCGTTACTAGGGGTCCTTATTTTAATTTCGAGGACGAAATTCTTTTAAGGTGGGTAGATTGTGAGGACCCTGATTTTTGGGAATTATTTTTTTTAATTTTATTTTATAGTATTTCTAATTATTAGGTTATATTTTATATTTAATTAGGATTTTATATGTATTTTTTGTGTCTTTGATTGTTGGAGCACAAGATATGCCCATCTATCGAAACATCCTTTATGAGTTTTGTAGTAGACAGGATGACCTTCAATTTGACATATCATGTCCCATCCAAATTTGTCTTCTAGCATCCTTTTAACTTCGCGCAACTTCGAGTCAAATTTAGGCAATTAGATTATTTACCATAATTCCAAACCTAACTTCCCATGTGAGTTCGAAACTCGATATAGATCAAAACCATTTGACCCAATATATGGTTTTGGCCCATTTTGAGTCTACGACACACATACTAAGGGTGTGCCACTCAATCGAGTTTATATGTGCTATTTAATTTCGAATGGCACAAGAGACTTATTAGTTGACTTTTCGAGTTCGACTTGACTAGAAAATATATTTGGACCCTAACCTAGCCAACCCCACTTATAGAGCCATGATAGGTTGACATGGCTTAGTATAATTATTTTGATATTTATTTTGGGATGTTATACATCCAAATGGATTTATATACAATTTTGCATATATATATGATTATATTTATAATAGCCTAATATTTTATATAGATATGGCCTTAGTCATGGTTAAGTTCTAAGATGCATAGCGACTAGAAATTTTGGTACGGTTAGTGTAGTTATGTGCTTTGACTAGTATATTAGCCATGCTAGGGAAGGCCCAGCCAAAGCTATGTCCTAAGTAGGAAAACCAGGTAAAATTGTGGCTTAATCCCTACCGATGATTTATTATTAGATTATTGACTTTCTAGGAGACCCGGTTGTACCAATTTAGTCCCGACTTGACCCGAACCAAATCCAAATCTAAATAGACATATAGTACTCTCAAATACCTTCATGTTGATATATGTTTTGTATATATATCTTATTAATATTAATATGTTTTCAATTTTGGGAAGTTTCTATTTATAGGAAGTGTCTACGTGTAATCCTAGTGTAATCCTTGTCGGCATTAGTTTATATTTGACCCAAAGTCTAACCCAAACCTATGTAGGCATGTTGGACATTAATATATATTAATAACCATTTATATTTAATATTTATTCAGATTTAGATTGCATTTATATTTAGAAATCTAACTAGTTCTATATTAGGAAACCCTCCATGCAAATCTTCTTTGTATTTTAATTAAATCTAAATTTAATATTTAAAACTTACATGTTTCTTATCTAATAGCAGCACATAAATTTTAAATTAAGCCTCCTTCAATAATGACCATTGATTATAACATTTAAAGAAATTATATTCCAAATTTAGCCATATTGGTAATCCTACTACTATCAAGATTATCTTATTCTAACATGTCCAATCTAATCATACTTAAATTAAATAATAATATCTATCTTAATTATATATATATAAATATATGAGTATCTCATAATTCTTATATTAAAAATCATGCACACCTTCTCTTTTTCGTCCAAAAATATTCTCCAAATTTGCTAGAAAAGTCAGCCACGTTTTTTACCCGACAAAGCAACTTAGAATGGCCATATATCCTAGCTCGGGACTCGAAATGCGTCCCAGTTTTTTTGTTGGAAGCGTATCGAGGTAAGATTTTCAAAAACATATTTTAATAGACAAAATTCATTCTGTATATTTCCATAAAATTTTTTGAGTATTAGATTCCCGAAAAATAAACATGTTTCGATATTTTTGCGATTCCTGGAGATTCCGGAAACGAAAATGCGATCCATTTAGTTTTTCGGAAAGCTGATATAAAGATCTATACCATCTCCTAACTAAATAAATATAATAGGTGTAATATTAATTATAATTAGATAATAGACTATTTTCAGCATCCGGAGACGTTTGTTTGGACCTTAGTTCCTCGGCAGCCATTGTTCCACCTACTTTCCTTTCTGATCTTCGTCACTTCAGTGCTCACGACCGAGGAAAGTACACCTTGCTAAACTCTACAGTATTTACATGCTTTTCTATATTTTTAGTATTTCTTTATTTGTTACATATCTCTCTTGTTTCCTCTCATAATTTTTTCTAGTTACACGTGCACGTAGATTTTGATTTTTCTTTCTATACTACTTGTTCTATCTTTCCTATCTTGTTCATGTCTAGTGATAGTATTGATATGCCTGTGCCATGTTTTCCCTGACCTGTTTAACCTGTACTTGACTTGGACATGACAGGATAGGCTTGACTTCCTCGTACCTTAGGAGAGAATATTTTATTAGCCGTGGCTATCCTCTATTGTTAGTGCCTTCCTGGGCTACGATAGAGAACCAATTATAGGACTGTTAGTGCCTCCCCGTACTATGGTTTTAGCCACGATTAATATTATATTCTCATGACATGTCACCATCTGTAGAGTTCCCTTACGTGTCATCTTTTTCTCTACTTGTTATTTCTATTTTTCTTGCATATTATTTACTGTACCGTAGGCATGTATATTATGTGTCTTGCTAGTCCTCTGAGGACCTGGTGATCTCTCCAGGTATTAGTTGATGGCACGGTACACTGATGGATGATGTTTGCTACACCGAGACTTCAGGTATACCTAGTGTGTTATTATCATATCTTCCGTATTTCGATTTTGTCCTATATTTGATACTCGTTGTTATTATAGCTAGTCTTTTACAAGCTTCATTTTTTTCTAGCTTGTTCATAATAAATGTGTTATTGGGGATCCACTCTAACATATTTATGTATTCTAGAATCAGTGTAATATGGTCTGGTCAGCCTTACAACACTTGATTTGTTATTGTTATCGTTATTTAGTGGATTGATATATAGTTAATCTAGAATAACCAGATAGGTTATACGTATTCGAGCTGGGCTGGAGTCCTCTCGATACGTAGCTGGCATGTATACGTCTTCTAGTCTTACGTATTTTGGGACTGGGCTGTTACAATCGTTGATCGACTAACCAAGTCAGTGCACTTCATTGCCATTAGAGTTACTTGGAGCGTTGATCGCCTGACGCAGATTTATCTTGATGAGATAGTACGGCTGTACGGAGTTCCAGTATCCAACGTCTCTGATTGAAATTCATGATTTATGTCGCAATTAAGGAGTAGCCTTCAGTCGGCTCTGGGTACCAAGTTGAACTTTAGCTCAGTCTATCATCCCCAGACCGATGGCCAAACGGAGTACGTCAATCAGATTGTCGAAGACATGTTACAGCTCTGCGCAACCGGCTTCAAGTCGAGTTGGGACGTTCATCTACCTTTGGCCAAATTTGCATACAACAATAGCTATCAATCCAGCATCCAAATGGCGCCGTATGAAGCCCTGTACGGACGAAAGTGTCGATCACCCATTTGCTGGGACGAAGCCGGAGAGCGACAGATTCTCGGCCCGGAACCGGTGGAGCAGACCGTGCAGAAAGTTTGGCTCATTCGAGAAAGATTAAAGACCGCACGGAGTTGTCAGAAAAGTTATGCGGATGTTCATCGTCGACCCCTCGAGTTTTAAGAAGGCAATCACGTATTTCTTAAAGTATCGCCCATGCGAGGAGTTACTCGGTTCGGCGCAAAGGGAAAGTTGTGTCCGAGATTCGTTCGGCCGTTCGAAATACTCGAGCGGGTCACCCCAGTGGCCTATAAAATTGTGCTACCGCAGACACTAGAAGGTGTACACAATGTCTTCCACGTCTTTAAGTTGCGGAAGTACGTGTATGACCCTAGCCACGTGATAGATTTTGGCCAGCTAGACCTGAAGTTTGACTTATCCTACGTTGAAGTGCCAGTTCAAATCTTAGAACGCAAGGATAAGCTGCTATAAAATCGAGCGATCCCTCTCGTCCGCGTACTCTGGAGTAACTATTCGGTCGAAGAGTCGACGTGGGAGCTTGAATCAGAAACGAAGTATAAATTTCCTTCATCGTTCTCGTAGAGGTAGGTTCTATCGGTATGTTTCGAGGACAAAACTTTTTATTAGTTGGTTGTGGTGTAGTGTTCCGTCCCTACATCGTGCCCCATTTTCATCCACAGGGTGCGCAAGAAAGGAACAATGTCGCTATCGATTCGGTCGGGACCGATAGGTCGGAATTGGTCGAATCGATCGAACGGAAACGGTTGAATTATGATCCATTCCACGTTATAGAGTGGCTTCTTCGGAACCAAGTCCCATATTCAGCGGGTTACGTGAAGTTATTTCTGCCGCTGAGTCGGGAGAGACCTCCCGTCGCTTTGGTTTTTATGCCGTACTTGATTTGGCTTTGGTTTTCGTGAATGCATTTTCGTGAATGTTTCCGATGGGTTTCATGACTTACGTTTTTGACCCTCACATTCATATCAAAATTTCTTGAATTACACAGTGTTCTAATCAGTTGCTTATGTGATTGCAGGTGATCATGTAGGTGACGTCAGCGCAGCTAACCAGTCCCTCGCCTGAAGTAAGTCTAAGGCGAGTGGATGACCTCCTTCGCCTCGTCCCTCTATTTTAAAAGCAATATGAAGTTAAATGAAATGCTTGTCATCATAGTGTAAAATGAAGGAAATCATGGATCGATTCTTCACGAAACACTTGCTATCAAACTGTCGATATTGAAAATAGAAAATGTGCTTTCTTATGCAATTCCACTTATCCTATACAAAATAATGAATGAATCGATTAACGTCTATCGCAATGATATGGCTAAGTGATTAAATCGACTAAGTTCAAAAGAAAGGCTAAGTTTTGCAACTAAAAGAGAAAGGATAAGGTTCTAAAAAAAAGAGAGCATTTTTCAAGACTCTGCAAAATGGTCATTGGACAACTTATCGACATGGTGTAGTTTCCTCGAACGGTTGCCTAGGCCAATGAATCGATTCAGCCCAGGAGGAACGAATTTAGCAAGCGCCAGTAATACATCGATGTGGATTATTCGAAAACTTTCGCACAGGGCTCGCTACCCACCGCGAAATGGTCGCCGTCTAACCTAGCTATAGTCCGTGATAGCTTGACATTGCCAGTTACCTTCATACCCTTTCACTGCTTAACTAATGCATGTGACACGGGATGAATATGATAGCTGCTTAATGTATACAATTTTGTCTGCTTGCCTCAAAACATGTTAACATGCAAATCGATCAGGATGGTTAGAAAGATCACAGAAATAGCTAGCTAACATGTTTATAAAATTGCTTGAACCAAATGCAGAGCTTCAATTTTAATTAGCCATTCGCCAGTACATATAATTGTACTGATCCTCGCCCTTTGTAGGTCTCGTGAATCAGAAAGGACGCACCAACTAGTTCGACGATGTTCGTGATTTTGAAGCTTCGGCCGTGCGTCGAAGACTTGTCCCGCAACTCTACTTTTGAAGAATCTCAACTGTCCAAGAAAGATGGCTCAGTGTCCCTCCATTCCAGGTCACTGGAATACTCTGTTGTATATTGAGGGATGTGTGCAATGAATGGAATGGCTATCTCATCGACATTCTTTTGTAATTGAGTCATATTGTCGCCCGTGCGACATGAGTCCTGTACTGGAGTTTGTAAATGATGTCCATTATCAATAAAGATCAAAGTTCTCTTTACTTAATGTGTGATTCAATTTGTCTGTTTGCTCTTTTAGATTCTCGTGTTTCGGATTACCTTATGACTATGTCTTGTGCGATCGCAAATTAGGTTCGTACGGCATCACGTCTGGGAGACGACTATCGATTCGACGGAATCATGACGTAACAAACATTACTAAAATCAACTATATTAGCGACGTAATTTAGCGACATTAGTTAAAACGTCGCTAATTCTTGCAATTTAGTGACGTTTACGTTAAACGTCGCTAATAGTCGCTATTAGCGACGAAAATAACGACGTGCCAGCGACATATATTAATTAAATGAGCTTTTCGTCGCTAAACGTCGCCATTGCGTCGCTAATAGCGACGAATTTAGTGACGTACTCACAACGTCGCTAAATTTTAATTAAAATTCCCCCCGATTCATTTCCTCCTATTTTTACTCTCTCACTCTCTCCTCACTTTCCCTCCAGCACCGCGGAGGACTCTCCTCCCTCTCCGGTACGTAACTCTCCCCTCTCTCTCTATTTTGGTTGTAGGGGGGTGCGGGTGGCTCGGGGGGAGGGGCAGGGGAGTGCGGGTGTGTCACGACCTGGTCCCAATTTCTTGGGTCAAATCGGATCATGCCCAGCTTACACCGTTGTTGAGACGGCGGCAGTAAGCTGTATCACTCATGCAGGTAATCAACAACATAGACTAATTGCCACAACATAATATTTCGATAATTAAAAACTTGTCCAACAAAAGGTACAACTGATAATAGAAATAGTCTTTTCAAACAACAACAACTGGAAATAGAAAATGACAATAGCTAAAAGATAGACTCGTCATCTCCAAGATCAGCATCATCTGGTAGCACAGCTGGATACAACTCAGGGTCATAGTAGCTACTTATCAGTAACTCTGTCTCATCAGGGGAACCTATTGGGGGTGGGAAATCCAGTCAGGAAAGGAGCAAAGTACAATTATAAAAATTAACAATTTCACTAACGATTAGCAATTTTGCAATATTAAACAGTTTTGAAATAATGATTTTCAACTAAACTACAAGATAGTAAACAATATGATTCGAGTATGTAATGACTATGACCGGTTTGGGATGATTCAATTGTATCCTAATGATACGGTCCGGCCTATCCTTGTGAAAAAGGAATAAGCTCGCACAATCAATTATCTATTTGGCTTTGGTCATAGAACACTACGATACTCCCCCAATATCCCGAGTCAATCAGATTCAATCATTACTCCATGAGAGAGTTACGTGTAATACAGTGGTTTAAACATGCAAGATTACTAACATTAATTAAACTGCGCATTAACATAACCGTACTTGCCTTGATTATAACTGGATTCGAGGTTGGTTCCGGGATGATGCTAGTACAGTCCTCGAAACCCTACAATTGAGAATTTCTGACTTAGATTTCAAAAAATTGCCATGCTAGATGTGCTAGTTACAATCTCTAAATTTGTCCTAGTCAATTTTTAATCTTTATTATACTAACACAAACAAAACTCGATTATCTAATGCGTTATATTTAATTATGATGGAAAGATCATTTTATATTTAATTTCAGAAAACTTTGTATTTATCAGCTTATTGGCAAAACTTGGTATTTTATAATTTATATAATAAAACTACATTTTTCTTTAAATGAGAAAAACGTGAAACTTGTTTAAATAATAACTTGTAATTTTTCCCTAATTTATTTAATGTGAGAAAATAATATTGATTTTCTATAAAATAATTATTTTACTATTTCACGTGTTTACGTCAATCACAACTAGAAAAGAATAAAATTTAACTAACTTATTACAAAACCATAGAAAATAATAAAACTGGGCTTATTCCCTTTACAGACCATTTTACATGAATTTAAATAAGAAAACTTTGGTTAGTCTCTAAAAATTATCCTACAATTTAATTACAAAATAAAATAATAATTTAAATTAAATTGAATTAATTTACGAGTCTCAGGTATTGGTCCAATCATCAAAACTAGCTAATGCCTCAACGTCCAATATAAATCCCAAACCAGTGAAACCAAATATATATAACTTTATATACAGAGAATACGTTCCCGAGATGAATTCGGAAAACCCGAAATAAATCGGAAATCCCGAATACTAATCCAGAAACACCACAACACCATAAACCATCAATTTATCTCAACGGAACAATAAAACCAACATCGGAAAATCCACAGAAACAACCAAATAAAATCCAGAATATTTCCGAAGAAAGTTCGGAAATCCCAAAATAATCCCAAACCATCAGAACTCTTTCCGAAGAGTTCTCAGGAAAACCCAAAATCAACAGCAACTAAAAACCACAGAACAAAAATGTCAAGAATGGTTCCGAAATTCCCGGAAACCATAATGTAACAGAAAACTGAATTTCCGAAGAGAATTCGAGGACCAATTTCATCACAAACAATTACGGGAGGGACGAACTACTGTGATTACACAGAAATTACCCAAACGACGGATACTGAAGAGTAGCCTCGGACTCGAAACGAAAACGGGAACCCACGGAATACGGAACGACACAGCGGAACGGTGTCGAGCAGATGGGGATAGCAGCGACGGGCAGGGGGCCACTCGGATCGGGCTGGCATGCACAGAGGGGACCAGCCGGGGAGCCACGCGTGGTCGGGCGCCGGGGAGCGGCGGTCGGGGCTGGAATCGGCCTCGGGGGTCGGCGCTCGGGTAGACGGGCGCTTGAGGAGGTGCGCCGGCCAGAGGGGTCGGACAGGGGTCGGGTTTGCCGGATCGGGCTAGGGATTTGGAGTAGGAGTTTGGGGAAAAATAAATGGAGAAGATGATGATGGAAATAGGAATGGTATGGAGGGGTTTTATAGGAAGGAAAGAGTGGGGGTTACCTAGAGGGGGAGGTGAACGGCGGGCCGGGAGGTGGACGGGCGCCGGTTTCCGGCGGTTCGGGAAATGAGGAGTCGGCCGTAGCCGAAGCTACTTTCGGTTCCAACAGGAAGATTAAAGGATGAAAGAGAGAAAGCTATATTAATGAATGAGACATTCATTCTGATGAATGACTAAAGTTAATGGCTATTGTATTTAGTTATTGGGTTTCATTAGAAGTGGGCTATTGGGTCGTAAATGGTTTAGTAAGGGTTTTAGTAAAAATAGGTCGGGTTTTGGTAATCATAACATAGTTTGTGGGCTTTTATGCCATAGGCTAAAAATGGGCTCAATATTTTGGGCTATAAATTAAAATTATTCTTTTAAGAAAAATTGATAAATAAATATTTGTAACATTAAAATTAATAATTAAAAAAATTGTTTTTAGAGTCAGATTGGGTTCGGGTCTGGCCCAGACAGTCAAAAGGCCCAGTGTAATTATTTCGAAAAGAATTTTACATTTTAAATAATAATACTAAAACACAATTAAATAATAAAAATTGAAATTAGAAAAATTGTGGATTTTACAACCTTCCCTCCTTAGAAAATTTCGTCCTCGAAATTTAAAGAGTAGAGTTAGGAATTACCTCAGGTCTCAAATAAATATGGGTACTGCTCCCGCATCTCATCTTCTCGCTCCCAGGTAGACTCGCCTGGGAAATCGTGCCTCCACATAACTCTAACTATGGGAGTCACCGAGGTCCTGGTCCTCTTCTTGCCTCTGTCTATGATCGACACTGGCTTCTCTGGTACTGTAAGACTGGGTCCAATCTCCAGCTCTGAATGGTCCAAGATGTGACTCGGATCCGGGATGTAGCGTCTGAGCTGCGAAACGTGGAAGACGTTGTGCACGCCCTCAAGATTAGCTGGTAGAGCTAACCGATACGCTACTTCACCAATTTGGCTCAAAACTTCAAATGGTCTAATATATCTGGGACTCAGCTTCCCAGCTCTGCCAAATCGGATAGTTCCTCTGATAGATGAAATCTTCACAAAGGCACTATCTCCTTCTTCAAACTCCAGTGGTCGACGACTGCTATCTGTCCAATGCTTTTGTCTGTCTTGGGCAATCTTGAGCTTGTCCCTGATCACCTTCACCTTCTCTGCTGCATCAGTCACCATCTCTGGTCCCAGTAGTACTCTTTCTCCTACGTTGTCCCATGCAAGTAGAGTGCGACAACAACGTCCATAAAGAGCTTCAAATGGTGTCATACCAATGCTAGCTTGGTAACTGTTGTTGTAAGAGAATTCCACTAAATGCAAATGGTCTTCCCAAGACCCTCCAAATTCCAACACGCAAGATCTCAGCATATCTTCTAACGTCTGGATGGTTCTCTCCGATTGTCCTTCAGTTTGGGGATGGTAGGCTGTGCTGAACTTCAGTTTTGTTTCCAAGCTGTCATGCAAACTCTTCCAAAAATATGAGATAAATCTAGTATCTCGGTCAGATACAATACTTACCGGTACTCCATGAATCCGGTAGATGTGCCGCATGTACAGTGCCGCCAACTTCTCGGTAGATAAACCATCCTTGAAGGGGATAAAGTGAGCTGACTTAGTCAATCGGTCCACAATAACCCAAATGGCGTCTTTTCCTCCTTGGGATCGAGGCAATCCTGACACAAAGTCCATTGTTATATATTCCCACTTCCACTCCGGAATGTCCAGCGGCTGTAGAAGTCCTGCGGGTCTCTGTCTGCTAGCCTTCACTTGTTGACAAATCAAGCATCTAGCCACAAATATGGATACATCCTTCTTCATTCCATACCACCAAACAATAGTACGCATATCCCGATACATCTTATTAGCTCCAGGATGTATGCAATACTGCGACTGGTGCGCTTCTTGCATAAGCTCATTCCTCAGTTCGCCAGATGGTACACATAGCCTCGTACCATTCTTTAATGCTCCGTCACTGGCGATAGAGAATCCTTCAAGTGTTCCTGCCAACACTTGATCTCTAAGTTTACAAAGTGCCTCGTCTTGAAACTGTGTCTCCTTGATTTTACCCATTAGACTTGAACGTAACTGCAACTGCATCATGGATGTGTCAGCTCCAGGTACAATAGCTTCTCGCCCCAGTTCCTTCATCTTTTCCTCAGGCAGTACAATCTCTAGACCAAGCTTCTCTATGTCCTCCAACAAGTGCCGCTCCTTAGTTAGGAACATCGCTACTGGGTATCGACTAAGTGCATCTGCGACCACATTAGCCTTACCCGAATGGTACTGTAGGTCGATGTCAAAATCCTTCATCAGCTCCAACCATCTTCTTTGTCTCATGTTCAACTCCTTCTGAGTGAAAACATATTTCAGACTTTTGTGGTCTGTATATATTTCCACTCTCTCTCCATAGAGATAATGCTTCCATATCTTCAAAGCAAAAATGACTACAGCAAGCTCCAGATCTTGTGTGGAATAGTTCTTCTCATGAGTCCGTAATGGTCTAGATGCGTAAGCAATCATTTTCCCATATTGTTGAAGAATGCAACCCAGTCCTTTTCCAGAGGCATCGCTGTAGATTGAGAAACCGCCGGTACCTGCGGGTAGCGCAAGTATCGGTGTTGTGGTAAGTCTCTTCTTCAGTTTCTCAAACGACGTCTGCCAAGCTTCCGTCCAGATAAACTCTTCATTCTTCCGAGTGAGCTTCGTCATCGGTTCAGCAATCTTGGCAAAATCCTTCACAAACTTCCGGTAGTAGCCAGCCAAGCCCAAGAAACTTCTGATTTCAGCAACTGAGCTTGGGGTAGACCACTTCTCAACAGCAGCTATCTTCTTAGGGTCCACCGATATTCCTTCTCCTGTGACAACATGGCCAAGAAAATCCACCTTGTATAGAAAGAATTCATATTTGGATAGCTTACCATATAACTTCTCTTTCCTCAAAGTTCCCAAAACTTTCCTGAGGTGTTCTTCATGCTCCTCTTCCGTCTTTGAATAGATCAGAATGTCATCGATGAAGACAACGACAAACTGATCTAAGTATTCATGAAAAACCTTGTTCATAAGGTTCATGAATACAGCAGGAGTATTTGTCAGTCCAAATGGCATGACCAAGAATTCAAACTGCCCATACTTGGTGTTGAACGCCGTCTTGGGAATGTCCTCCTTCCTGACCTTGATCTGATGGTAGCCAGATCTGAGGTCTATCTTCGAGAACACCTTAGCTCTACTGAGTTGATCAAATAAGTCATCGATCCGGGACAGAGGGTACTTGTTCTTGATGGTGATATTATTCAGCGCCCGGTAGTCGATGCATATTCGCACAGTTCCGTCCTTCTTGGGAACAAACAAGACAGGTGCTCCCCAGGGTAAAGCTCCGTCTCGGATAAATCCTAAAGCCTTCAGTTCATTGATCTGATCCTTCATCTCCTTTGCCTCCTTCGGGTTGACTCTGTAGCATCCCTTAGAAATAGGGAAAGAGCCGGGGACTAAGTCAATGGTGAACTCTATGTCTCAATCTGGGGGTAATCCGGGAAGACTATCAGGAAAAACATCCATAAATTCTGCTATGATAGGATGGAGAGGTCCGGGTTCTTCAGTGATAGAGGTATAGGTAACACACTCCATATCCTCCGGAGTTCGAGAGATTTCAAACTCCGGCTCTCCAGATGGGCTGAAGACTACACATCCTCTGTGACAGTCTATCAGCGCATGCTGCTTACTCAACCAGTCCATCCCTAGGACTACATCATAGTTGGGTAAGGGCATCACAAGCAAAGGTGCTATGAATTGGTGGCCTGATATGGTGATAGGGCAGTTATAGGTCTCAGTGATGGGTAGGGGTCCTCCACCGGTCATGACTCTACAGATCTTCTTACTAAAGCCCGTAACTATGTGGTGTGCAGAGATGAATTTTGTTGCTATGAAACTGTGTGATGCACCCAAATCAAATAAAGCTAAGGCAGGATAGGAATGTACATAAATGAAACCTGCAATGACATCAGCGGTGGGTTTCTGCTCTGGCTCTTGCTCCTCTGCTGTTAGGGAAAAATCTCGCCAAGTCTTCTGTTGATGTTGCCCAAATTATTGTTGCTGAGTGGGCAGAGGACCTTTCTGATGGGTTGCTCCAGTTCGGTTGACCACCGAGGGGCAGTCCTTCACTTGGTGGGTGGCAGACCCACAGACTAGACAATATCCTAGTCTCTTCCTGTAGATGTTCACCTGATGACCTGGCCTCTTGCAGTAACTACAAACAGGGATCTGCCTCTGAGGTGTTATGTCATTGTTCTTCGCCTGTTGGTGCTGCTGCTAGTGGTGGAGGAGGCCGGTTGTTGTTGTTGTTGGGCTTCTTCTGATTACCCTGGAAGTTGTTAGTTCCAGGATAATCCCTCTTTGAGCGAGGAGGTTGGCTCTTCTCTATATCTTGAGCTTGCTCCAAGATCCTTTCATAAGTCTTAGCACCGCCTGAGATCACATGGGTGCGGATCTCCTCTCTCAGCCCATATATGAACCTTTCAGCACGGTCATCAGGGTCAGCTACCAAGTTCTTGGCAAAACGACTGAGGTGGCCGAATTCTGCCGCATATTCTCCAATAGTCATATTTTCTTGCTTCAGGTTCTGAAATTGTCTCTCCATCTCCCGCAACTCTGATGTTGGGAAGAACTTCCTCTGGAACAACCTCTTGAAGGTGTCCCAGTCAAGCTGCTTATCCTGGAGTCGGGGTTCATTTCGATACCATGTGCTTGCTACACTTTGCAGTTGGAGCCCTACTGCTTCGGCCTTGAGGTCTTCTGGAAGTCGAACGACGCTCAGGAGATGCTTCATGCTGTCGAGCCATTCATCAGCATAGATGATTCCCTCGGTTCCCTTGAAGGGTCGAGGGTTCTGCTTCTTGAAACTCTCAATATCGCCCACCTCGGTAATATGATCCTCATTAATTTAAATGGCCTTAATGTTTCATAAATTAATCCCTTAGATTTATGTTTACCTTGGCAAGCCTTGGTTCAAGTTGAGCTACTTCTCCTCTTCCCAGAGCAGTCATAGCCACGTTATGAGCATTCTCCATGCTTTCCCTCATAATCACGGTTTGCTCTTGATGAGCTTCCGTTTGAGCTCTCTGGGCTTCTAGCACTCCTCGTAGCAGACCTATAAGGTCGGTGGGGTCCACAGGCACCGGTGGGGCAGCTGGAGGAGGTATTACCACAGGGGGCTGCATCTCCGTCTGGGAAGATGATGGATCCGCCGTTGTAGCAGCATACATCCCACGGGGTACATTATGGGGACGGTCGGCCAGCTGCCGAGGTATAGGATCCGGACTCGATTGGGGAGGTGGGGTGTGATCAGGTGAAAATACCCCATCGCCAGCAGGATTTGTGGCCATATTCTGGAAAGTTTAGGATTGCAAAACATAAGCAAGGTAGCCTACCAATCTATAACAAACAAAAATATTTAATATATATATTTCGGTCCTATGTTGTGACAAATTAATGTTCTAGTGTTCTAAATATTTCTAGATATGTTTTTCCTAAGTTGTTGATATGACCTGCATGGGCCACCACTAAAAACATGTCACAACCCGGTCCCAATTTCTTGGGTCGAAACGGATCATGCCCAGCCTGCACCGTTGTTGAGACGGCGGCAGTAAGCTGTATCACTCATGCAGGTAATCAATAACACAGACTAATTGCCATAACTTAATATTTCGATAATTAAAAACTTGTCCAACAAAAGTTACAACTGATAATAGAAATAGTCTTTTCAAACAACAACAACTGGAAATAGAAAATGACAATAGCTAAAAGATAGACTCATCATCTCCAAGATCAGCATCATCTGGTAGCACAGCTGGATACAACTCAGGGTCATAGTAGCTACTTATCAGTAACTCTGTCTCATCAGTGGAACCTATTGGGGGTGGGGAATCCAGTCAGAAAAGGAGCAAAGTACAATTATGAAAATTAATAATTTCACTAACGATTAGCAATTTTGTAATATTAAACAGTTTTGAAATAATGATTTTTAACTAAACTACAAGATAGTAAACAATGTGATTCGAGTATGTAATGACTATGACCGGTTTGGGATGATTCAATTGTATCCTAATGATACGGTCTGGCCTATCCTCGTGAAAAAGGAATAAGCTCGCACAATCAATTATCTATTTGGCTTTGGTCATAGAATACTACGCTACTCCCCCAATATCCTGAGTCAATCAGATTCAATCGTTACTCCAGGAGAGAGTTACGTGTAATATAGTGGTTTAAACATGCAAGATTACGAACATTAATTAAACTGCGCATTAACATAACCGTACTTGCCTTGATTATAACTGGATTCGAGGTTGGTTTCGGGATGATGCTAGTACAGTCCTCGAAACCCTACAATTGAGAATTTTTGACTTAGATTTCCAAAAATTGTCATGCTAGATGTGCTAGTTACAATCTCTAAATTTGTCCTAGTCAATTTTTAATCTTTATTATACTAACACAAATAAAACTCGATTATCTAATGCGTTATATTTAATTATGATGGAAAGATCATTTTATATTTAATTTTGAAAAACTTTGTATTTATCAGTTTATTGGCAAAACTTGGTATTTTATAATTTATATAATAAAACTACATTTTTCTTTAAATGAGAAAAACTTGAAACTTGTTTAAATAATAACTTATAATTTTTCCCTAATTTATTTAATGTGAGAAAACAATATTGATTTTATATAAAATAATTATTTTACTATTTTACGTGTTTACGTCAATCACAACTAGAAAAGAATAAAATTTAACTAACTTATTACAAAACCATAGAAAATAATAAAACTGGGCTTATTCCCTTTACAGACCATTTTACATGAATTTAAATAAGAAAACTTTGGTTAGTCTCTAAAAATTATCCTACAATTTAATTACAAAATAAAATAATAATTTAAATTAAATTGAATTAATTTACGAGTCTCAGGTATTGGTCCAATCATCAAAACTAGCTAATGCCTCAACGTCCAATATAAATCCCAAACCAGTGAAACCAAATATATATAACTTTATATACAGAGAATACGTTCCCGAGATGAATTCGGAAAACCCGAAATAAATCGGAAATCCCGAATACTAATCCAGAAACACCACAACACCATAAACCATCAATTTATCTCAACAGAACAATAAAACCAACATCGAAAAATCCACAGAAACAACCAAATAAAATCCAGAATGTTTCCGAAGAAAGTTCAGAAATCCCGAAATAATCCCAAACCATCAGAACTCTTTCCGATGAGTTCTCGGAAAAACCCGAAATCAACAGCAACTAAAAACCACAGAACAAAAATGTCAAGAATGGTTCCGAAATTCCCGAAAACCATAACGTAACAGAAAACCAAATTTTTGAAGAGAATTCGAGGACCAATTTTATCACAAACAATTACGGGAGGGACGAACTACTGTGATTACACAGAAATTACCCAAACGACGGAATTCGAAGAGTAGCCTCGGACTCGAAACGAAAACGGAAACCCACGAAACACGGAACGACACAGCGAAACGGTGTCGAGCAGATGGGGACAGTAGCGGCGGGCAGGGGGTCACTCGGATTGGGCTAGCGTGCACAAAGGGGGCCGGCCGGGGAGCCACGCGGGGTCGGGCGCCGTGGAGCGGCGGTCGGGGCTGGAATCGGCCTCGGGGGTCGGCGCTCGGGCAGAGGGGTGCTTGAGGGGGTGCGCCGGCCAGAGGGGTCGGCCAGGGGTCGGGTTCGCCGGATCGGGCTAGGGATTTGGAGTAGGAGTTTGGGAAAAAATAAATGGAGAAGATAATGATGGAAATGGGAATGGAGTGGAGGGGTTTTATAGGAAGGAAAGAGTGGGGGTTACCTAGTGGGGGAGGTGAACGGCCGGCCGGGAGGTGGACGGGCGCCGGTTTCCGGCGGTTCGGGAAATGAGGAGTCGGCCATAGCCGAAGCTACTTTCGGTTCCAACAGGAAGATTAAAGGATGAAAGAGAGAAAGCCATATTAATGAATGAGACATTCATTCTGATGAATGACTAAAGTTAATGGTTATTGTATTTAGTTATTGGGTTTTATTAGAAGTGGGCTATTGGGTTGTAAATGGTTTAGTAAGGGTTTTAGTAAAAATAGGCTGGGTTTTGGTAATCATAACATAGTTTGTGGGCTTTTATGCCATAGGCTAAAAATAGGCTCAATATTTTGGGCTATAAATTAAAATTATTCTTTTAAGAAAAATTGATAAATAAATATTTGTAACATTAAAATTAATAATTAAAAAAATGTTTTTAGAGTCAGATTGGGTTCGGGTTTGGCCCAGACAGTCAAAAGGCCCAGTATAATTATTTTGAAAAGAATTTTACATTTTAAATAATAATACTAAAAAACAATTAAATAATAAAAATTAAAATTAGAAAAATTGCAAATTTCACAGGGTGGTTGGGGGTGAGGGGGTGGCTGGGGTGGATGGGCAGGGGAGGATACGGGTGGTTGGGTGGTGAGTGGGGATGGCTGGGGGGAGGGGCAGGGGGGTGAGGGCGGTTGGGGGTGAGGAGGAGGGGCTGGGGGGAAGGGGTAGGGTTCGAGTTCGGGTTAGGGTTAGGGATGGTGGGGGAGAGGGGCAGAGGGGTGAGGGGGGCTGGGGGGTAAGGGTTAGGGTTAGGGGTGGTAGGGGGGAGGGACAGGGGGGTGAGGGGTGGCTGCGGAGGGGAGGGGGGCTGGGGAGGGGAGGGGAGGGGCAGGGGCAGGGGGTGGGGGGATTGGGAGGGGAGGGGGCTGGAGGGGTTCGGGTTTGGGTTAGGGGGGTGGTGGGGAGGGGCAGGGGGGTGAGGGGTGGCTGGGGAGGGGAGGTTACTGTTGCTTTCATGTTTTTTTCTTCCCTAAAGTTTTTTCCTCAGCGTAAAATGAGCATGCATTGTGCATATAAAATCCATGTTACATGTGCAACCATTGAACTTAATTAGTCAAATAAACATGATGCTGGAATTTTATTAAATCAATTGTAGTGGGTTTTGACAATTAGGTGTCGTGTTTAGGAAATCTACCATTCTGTTTCTATCATCTTATGAATAATCTACCATTCTATTTCTATCAAACGAAGTAGCATTTTGTTTTCCATCAAAGTTTTGTATTTGAATTCCAATATAAATAGTTTTGGAGTTTTTCACCCTCAAGTATACCATATTTTTAGTTAGATACCGCAAATTCTAGTAATTGCTTAGTAAGTCTTTTGAATCCCTAATAATATGGGTTAAGAGTCCTACACATTTGTTCCTCTCTATCGATTTTGTAGTGGAAAGAACTCTACATCAATCTTAATCGTTGATAAAGATTCGATTGCTTCGTATATTAAAAAATCTAAGAAAGTTGTGCAGTGTATTAGTGTTAGTGTTAGACACATCCCGAAAACTCCAAAATACATTAAAACGCACCAAAGCAGACGATTTCTCCATATTACCATATCACTACGACGTCGTGTCGTATATGTGTTCGTATCCAGGTCATTAAATTTTTTTTCCATGGTTCAGATATGGAACCTAAGAAAGTTCCACAAAAGGATTGATAAACTTCACAATTGATACGGTCGTATGGAACCAATAACAGTGCATAACATATGTGCAAACATTGCAATAGACTAAAGATGGGATTTTAAAAAAATAGACACTGCAATAGACCAAACACAATCGACAAATATAAATAGTTTTGGAGGAATACCAATATAACATCTTCCGTTTATGAATGAATCCATATTGTGTGCACAACATGAGCTTGAGTTATGGTATTAGTATCCAGTTACTTACTAGTTACTAATCATTTCACAATTTCCTCGATCGATACTTTTGAGAAACAATTAACAATTAATATACATCCAGCAAGAATTATTTACAGTTTTGAATAAGAATATGGCAAAGATTCTTGAGGTATAGACCACTATTGTGTTTATTTTCACCTTTGATAAGCACTATCTTCCCTCACTCGTGGGACGATACCAATTCACTAATATGTCTTTCATAAACGTATAATTTTCATAAACGTATTATACACAACATGAATATACTCTTATGCACCTCACTAATATGCGTGCTTGGAATGAGTTAATCAAGAGATTGGGTAGAAAAATAGACAATTGATAAGATTGAATTAGAAAGGTAAGAAATGACCAATTATTTGGAAGCAAGTTATGATTAGAGTTGTTGCTATTGTAAAATGTTTTGTTGTTCATAATTTAGCCTTTCATGGATCGAATAATATGGCTACTAGTAGAGGAGTATGGCTACTAGCGTGTAGAGGAGAATGGCTACTAGTGTCTCCTAGTGTAGAGGATGATGGCTACTAGTGTATCCTATCAAGAGTGTATAGAACTAGTTCAGAGTAGCGGGATCGGTATCGCGGGCTATTCCTATGTAGAGGAGTACGTCACGTATAGTATCGGTATCGCGGTATAGAACTAGTTCAGAGTAGCGGTATCGGTATCGCGGACTATTACTGTATATAACTAGTTCAGAGTTGGGGTATCGGTATCGCGGACTATTACTGTTGTTATTAGTTGTTATTTAATTACACTCTAAAATTCTTACATGTCTATTGAATTACAGTCTGGCTCTTTTGACTTGGTTGGCACAATTATTTATGAGGTACAACATCCACCTCCCCGACCGTATGTACTTAGTATTGACCGATGGATTGGTATTGGCCTTAGAATTGACCGATGGATTGGTATTGTACTTAGTATCGACCGATAGGTATCGGCCGTATCTAAAACGTATCGGCCGTATATCGGATTGGTATTGGCCTTAGCGAATTATTATAGGCCATATCCGATAGGTATCGGCCGTATCGAAAACGTATCGACCGTATCGGATTAGTATGATGGAAAGTTTAGTAACAACTGTACTTCAATTTCTCTCTTCTGGAACTAGAATACCATTGCAAGAGAGTCACGAGAGAGTAAAAAATCTCCTAAATAGTGATGTTTACTGGAGTGATTGGCCAGTTAAATCTCCTGCAATTGGTCATTCATTCTCGTAAACCTCAACAAGAGTGATTTGCTAGTTACATGAGATTTAACTGGCCAATCACTCTCGTAAACGTCAATATTTAGAAGATTTTTTACTCTCTCGTGACTATCTTGCAATGGTATTCTAGCTCGAGAAGAGAGAAATCCAAGTACAGTTGTTACTAAACCTTCCAATTCGCTAAGGCCGATACCAGTTCGCTAAGGACGATACTAATTCGCTAAGGCTGAATCCAATCTGATATGGCCTATACCAAACCGATAGACCGATATTAATCCATCGGTCGATACTAAGTACATCCGGCCTATACCAGCGGATCTACTAGTTACTGCACGGTGGACCTCGGAGTACCCCCGGACTCAGTTACATCCGGTTACTGGTGAGTACATGATTATATACTAATTCTGTTTAGTTCGTCTTAAGATTGGAAGTAGGTTTGTATGTGAAAGGTACAAATTTCGTGTTTACGGACTGGATTAAGATTCTTTTTGTGTTCCCGAATCTGAACTGTTTCTAAAGTGTATTTTTATGGATAATTCAATACTCGAGACTGTGCAAAATTAAATCGTCAAATGAAGCTGAGTTGAATTTTGTATATACGTGCTCTCATTGATATTTAATGGTCTTACCAGATGGCACCCAAGTTCCGAGGATCTTGCTTGAGAGAGGCACAGATGCCTGCTCCATAGGGCAGTTCCACCGAGAGAGCTGCTCCAGAAGTGATTCCTAAAGCCGAGAGAGCTGTGAAAGAGGAGGTGGCACCAGAGGGCAGTTCCACCGGGAGTTCCAGTCATCCATCTCCTCTGGATATTGATCTGGCTGCCGTGGATCCTACTTATGTACGCTGGTTGAGAGAGTTCTATCTGCCCCAGCATAGACGATAATAGATACATATATTTACTGGATTTGTTTCCAGAAGACTTATTTCTTACAACCGATATTTGATGGATATTTATTTTGATGGATATATCTCCTCTGGATATTGTGATGGATATTTGTTTTGATAGATATATCTCCTCTGGATATTGTGATGGATATTTGTTTTTTGGTGTGTGATGTATATTGGTTTGTGTGATGTGTGATGCATATTGTGATGTATATTGGTTTGTGTGATGTGTGATGCATATTGTGATGTTCCGCGAGGCTTGAGGAGACGACCAATTATTATTTTTTCTTTTCTCGATTGTATTGTGCGTGTCGGTGTTGAGTGTTCCACCGAAGGGGTCGGCGAACCTAGGGATTAGATTCTGTATTTTGGATTGGATTGGATTATGTATTTTGGAATATACACTTGCATTCTGGATTCTATTTTTTTTCTTTCAATTGAACGACGTTTTTAGCAACGTTTATATGTGTCGCTAACAGTTAGCGACATTTTTATACGTCGCTGAAAACATCGTTAAATTGCTGACGTGGCAAGCAATCTGATGTCACCACATCGTCGCAAAAACGTCGCTAATCGTCGACCACAAAGAAACGTCGCAAATAACGTCTCTATTTAGCGACGTTATGATCGTCGCTAATTTACGTCGCCATAGCGACGTTTTGCGACGTTTTCTCGATTAACGACACGCTTTTTTCCGTCGTTTCTAAAACGTCGCTAAAAATGTCGCTAACTTAAGTTAGCGACATTTTGGCCGAGATTAGCAACGTTTATAAATGTCGCTAATCTGACAAATTTTTGTAGTGAAATAACATAACCTGTATAGATCCTTGTGTATTGATTGGGGTACAGGGGAGTAGAAGTGGTCATGTGAACAATTCAAAAGTAGTGTAATCATGTGCAAACTCTGTATTGTAATCATGTGCAAATTCAAGCCGTTCACATAACTATCTTGTGCTCTAAATCACTTAATTACTTACAGTTCTCTATTACCATATATAGATATCTTTGTTATCATATTCTCTCTTCCTCTTCATGTTTGTTCTTACAGTTTTTATGTACATTATTCTATAACATGCTTTACATTTTCTGTCATGATATGAACTGTGTGAGAGATATGTATTCGTTCCTGTCCTGATTGGACCCGTTGAAAATATTGTAGAGGATGAGGAGAAGTTCTGCCCCACATATTATGGAGCTGGCTTAGATGACACCGGTGATTTGGACCCTTAGGAGGATCCAGCAGTGGCTGACGACTTGCCCATTGTCTAGATTAGACTACTAGACTACTTATCTTTATTTAGTTATCTTGTCTTGATGTACTTCTAGATATTAGATTTTTGGTATTATTTAAATACCCAGACTTATTTCTTTCAGGTGTAGTTCTCTGTTGAGATTATCTTTTTATCTTATATTTCTATTTCCATTTTAGACATTATGATTGAGTTGTACCTTCTGTGTTATCCTCCTTTTTGGAGAGTGTATTATTGTATAGGTACAGTTATATATTATTAGATGTTGTGACCTAGGACAATGTTCTACCGCCGACACTACGGCGTAGGCTGGACGTACCCACTTCTCGTGCCCCTATACTGGGTGCGGGTCGTGATACATTTTTAGTGGTGGGCCATGCAGGTCCATAGGGTCGCAACTAGTACGCTTTCGTATTGGTACTTGAACTACAGTATCACTACATCCTGCAGTAGGATATAGGATATAAGTTTAAGGTACTCAATCACATTAGGAAAAACTCTTATTTAATTTATGCCATCTAATTCATGCTGCTAATTGCCTTCTTTTGAAATAACTGTCCTCCTTTGATCATACCATTTTCTGCTCAGAATTGACTTCTTTGTTTGATCTGTCTTCAGGATGGTGGAGACATGATCGCATTGCTCTGGCCCAAGGGATACCACCGAGAGGTCTGCCACTTCTCGCCTGGTTCAACAGAGCTCGGGGACCGCAGCTCCCCTTGTTCCTTCTCATGTTGGAGTATCTGCCGTATTTGGGGGTGCACCTCCAACTGTTCGGAGGCCTACCCCCATTATCCCAGAGGTATCCCAACAACAGCCACCTTCGGGATCAATGGATACAGCTCAGCTTTTTGCCTTCTTCCAACAGATGATGGAGGCTCAGCGACGCTAGTCGGATGATATGAGGCAAGGCATTGATAATGCCCATCAGCTGGCCATGGTAGCAGTGGAGAAGGTGACTGTCCAGCCGCAGAGAGGGCAGATATAGAAGTACCAGCCGAGGACCTCGGGCATTCAGAACTTCCAGAAGATACGGCCGAAAGATTTTATGGGTACTAAGGGCATCCTATATGTCGACGACTGGATCAAGCATATAGAGGAGATCTTTCGCCTCTCGCAGATACCAGCTGGGATTCAGATAGAGGCAGCGGATAACCAGATGTAGGACCTTTCCTACACATGATACCAGACCGACCCTAGGGTTGGTACAGCGGGACAGACATAGGAGGCTTTCAAGAAGCTCTTCAAGAAAAAGTTCTTCCCCGACCCAGCAGTTGGCACCTTGGGGACGCAGTTCGAGAAGCTGGTTCAGGAAAACCAGACAGTAGAGGAGTATGTCGTAGAGTTCTGTCGCCTGGGCAGATTCGTTGAGGGCCTTTGCGAGACGTGAAGGCCATGAGGTTCAGGAAGGGCTTGGTCAAGGAAGTCAAGTCCTTGACCAAGAGTGATAGACATGCTACCTTCGAGGACATTCTGTCGGGAGCTATAGTAGCGGAAGACGACCTCGAACTGATGCTGAAGAGAGGTCATGATTCACATAGAGCCGGCGACAGTGGAGGCCCGGCCAAGAGGCCCCATTATCAGCAGCAGCATCAGCAGAAGCTGTTCCAGCAGTAGCAGTTCCAAAGTCAGGGTCGTGCGCTTTTTCAATAGAGACAGATACAACAGGCACCTAGAAAGCAGCTAGCCATCAGTTGCACGTTTTGCAAGAAGCCAGGGCTTTGGTGGAACGACTGTAGGAAGAGGCTAGGCAAGTGCCTACCTTGTGGTTCAACGAAGCACCAGCTGAGGGACTGTCCCATGTCTTCGGGACGTATAGCTCAGGAAGCAGAAGCCAAGGCTCCGACAGGACAGCAGAAGGGATCATTGCAAACTCAGCAGCAAAAGTTTATTCAGCACCAGCAGTAGGCCAGAGGAGATCAGCAAGGGCGAGCTTTCGCCATGTCAGCTAAGGATGCAGAGGCAGTGGGAGATCTGATCGCAGGTTCTGTTCTTCTCAACTCTTTTCCCGTATTTGCTTTGTTTGATTCGGGTGCTTTCCATAGCTTTGTGTCTGTATCATTTGCTATTAGACACCATCTATCTTCTGAATCATTGCCTAGGACTTGCAAAACTATGACTAGGGGTGGCATCATTCTCGTCAGTGATATTTATAAGAACCAGAGAGTAGTTTTGGGAGGCCGAGAACTGGATATGAGTCTGCTTGTAATGCCATTACCGAACTATGATATTGTACTCGGGATGGATTAGTTGAGCAGGCACCATGCCATTATAGATTGTCGCGGTGGTAGAGTTCTTTTCAGAGTGCCAAGAGAGCCAGAGTTCGAATTCACCAGACGGGAGTCTTCTGCGGAGTTTTAGTAGAGGAGCAGAGCGTGCCACATCCATTGATAGCTGAGTTTATGGATGTATTTTCGGAGGAGTTGCTAGGGTTACCTTCGGACATAGATGTGGAGTTCTTTATAGATTTGGTGTCCGACGCAGAGCCGATATCTCAGCATGTCTGTAGAGTGAATAACAACGAGCTAGTGGAGTTGAAGAAGCAGGTGGATGAGTTACAGGACAAAGGGTTCATCCGATCGAGTCCTTCACCGTAGGGTGGCCCGGTACTCTTTGTACCAAAGAAGAATAGGTTGGTACAGATGTGTATCGACTACAGAGCACTCAACAACCTCACGATCAAGAATAAGTACCCGCTGCCGAGGATCGATGATCTGTTCGATCAGTTGAGCAAAGCGAGGGTATTTTTCGAAATTGATCTGAGATCAGGCTACCATCAAGTGAAGGTGAATAAGGAGGACATTCTGAAGACAGCATTCAGGACATGGTGTGGCCAGTTTAAGTTCATGGTGATGCCGTTTGTGTTAACTAACACCCCGGCAGTGTTCATGAACCTGATGAACAAGGTATTCCACCATTACTTGACAAGTTCGTGGTGGTGTTATCGACGACATCTTGGTGTACTTGAATACCCCAGAGGAGCATGAAGAGCACTTGAGAGTTGTTCTTGAGACTCTTAGAAAGGAGAAGCTTTATGGCAAGCTCTCGAAGTGTGAGTTCTTTCTGGATCGAGTTGATATCCTAGGTCATGTTGTGACCGGGGATGGGATCTCAGTCGACCCGAGGAAGATCACGGCATTTAAGGTGTTGACAACACCGATTTTAGTTGCGAAGATCAGGAGCTTCCTGGGATTGGCAGGCTACTACAGGAGGTTCGTTCAGGATTTCTCCCGGGTTGCAGAGCCATTGACTAGGCTAACCTGGAAGGACGCAGAGTTTATCTGGTCAGAGGAGTGTCAGGTCACTTTTGATGAGTTAAAGAAGCGGCTGACGACAGCCCTGATTCTGGTATTACCATCAGGATCAGGCTGGTTCACTATCTACAGTGATGCCTCAGGAAAGGGTATGGGTTGTGTCTTACAACAGCATGGGAAGATGATTGCCTATGTATCCAGGTAATTACGTCCGCATGAGAAGAACTACCCTACTCATGACTTGGAATTGGCGGCAGTTATTTTTGCTCTTAAGTTGTGGAAGCACTATCTATACGGAGAGCGTGTGGAGATCTTCACAGGCTAGAAGAGCTTGAAGTATGTGTTTACACAAAAGGAGCTCAACATGAGGCAGAGGAGATGGTTGGAGTTGATAAAAGACTTCGACATTTCATTGCAGTATCACCCAGGGAAGGCCAACGTGGTTGCTGATGCCTTGAGTAGGTATCCGGTAGCTATGTGTTTGACGATAGATCGTCACTTGTTAGCAGATCTGGGGAGCCTGGAGATCGCGGTGATAGTGTCGGGAGTTGAGAGACAGATGTGGGGACTGCAAATTTAGTCAGACTTGATGGAGAGGATTAAGTTGACTTAGTTCGACGATGTTGCTCTACGGTGTATTCGAGAGCAGGTTTGAGAAGGACTTGTGGATGAGTTTATCATTGTAAAGTATGGCGCTTTGAGGCACAGTTCCAGACCGTGTCTGCCTAGTGGAGACCTTCGGGAGCAGGTTATGCAGGAAGCCCACCGTTCTCAGTACTCTATGCATCCAGGTGCCAACAAAATATATAGCAATCTAAAGGAGCATGTATGGTGGTATGGGATGAAGCGTGAGGTAGCACGCTTCATAGCCAGATGTTAGTCTGTCAGCAGGTTAAGACAGAGAGGCCGAAGCCAGGAGGACTGTTACAGCCACTACCCATTCCAGAATAGAAGTGGGAACATATTATGATGGACTTTGTTTCAGGATTGCCACGTACACCAGTAGAAAAAAAATACGATTTGGGTCATCATAGACAAGTTGACCAAATTAGCCCATTTCTTGCCATTCAAAGTAGGTTTGTCTACAGAGAAGCTAGCAGAGATGTATGTGCGTCAGATTGTCAGACATCATGGAGTTCCGGTGAGCATTGTCTCGGATCGGGATAGTCGCTTTACTTTCTATTTCTGGCGGAGTCTGCATACAAGTTTGGGGACTCAGCTCAAGTTTAGTACTGGATACCACCCTCAGACTTGTGTCATGGATTTTAGAGGTTCCTGGAAGGATCATTTGTACTTGGTGGAGTTTACATACAACAACAGTTTCCAGGACAGCATTGAAAAGTCATCATTCGAGGTATTGTACGGGTGTAGATGTCGTACTCCCTTGTCTTGGGATGACGTTTGTGAGCGAGCTTTATTGGGACCTGAGATGGTTATTGACGCAGCTGATAAGGTAAAGCTCATCAGAAATTGACTTCGCATGGCGCAGGACAGACAGCGGCATTGGACCGATAACCACCGGAGACCTTTGGAGTTTAAGGTACAGCTTAGACTTAGGATTAGGAATTTTTTTGTTTTATGATTTTGTTTGATCATGTGATTGTTATCGTTAAGTTTGAGACCATGTTTGTGCTAGGTTGGAGATCTGGTGTTCCTGAGGATACCTCCGACACGAGGTAATATTCGCTTTGGTAGAGGTGGTGTAACGCCCCAGTCCCAAAATACGTAGGACTAGAACATAATCATGCCAGCTGTATACATACGAAGTATATAGACCGTCGTATATATACATAAGCTGTAAAATGCAGTAACCAAGGTACTAAATCTCATCCACAAAGATAAATATGATATAAAAGCAACTTTGAATTTGTCATGTTTACAATCGTTGGACGGAGACAAATCTACTACCAACAAGTAAAAAAATACATAAAAAATACAATGAGTTTGGCGGGCGAAGCGAAGACGATCGAAGTGCAATCATCCTCGAAAAAATAGTGACGATCATGGCCACGGCTAGCACACCTGCGAAAGACAAGAACACCCACATGGCGGGATAACCAGGTCCTCAGAGGGACGTAACAAGATACAATAAACATGCCATATAAATACTGAATATAAAATATGCTACAATCAAAGAAAGTGACAAGACACAAATAAGGTAAACTAACCGAACTAAAGTGAACATGCAGTGAGAACAAACCTTTCGTCGCATGGGCCCTGGCTGTAAATGGGATCTGGTATAGTCCCCACTTGGGAACCAGTGACCTAAGCGCATGACGTTCAAAAACGACAGTGGCCAACCTGAGAGGCTCATACCCGTATCTCCAGCGGAGCTTTCGGGTTACAAGGGAGGTGCAATCGAAGCCCATACGATAAGGAAATGTTCTCCCCACCCAATGTACCTATCATGTCGCATCCACAATCGTGTACCTCTACTAACTGCTAAGTCTCCTAACACGCCTCTATTAGCAGTTAGCCCTAACGCATGCACATGGAGGATCAGTCCACACGTAAGAACCTCTACATGCTACTCATCTCATACATCCTCGTGGTACAACTGTGTTAAGGTATATGCAATACACTACAACGGTAGTCCGTTAACTCTAGGTCCATATGCAATTAAAGGATAAATAACAAAGTACATCTAATATCACTGAGCAGGCAGTAAATCAAGAACTGGAAATAAATGAACAATGATATGTAATAAAATGCAAACTAAAAATAAACAGTATAATGGCAAGGTATCTTGCCTGGTGTGTCACCTGGTATGGTGCGGTGTGACAATCTGACAAGTCACGTCTGTCCAGTAGCCATGTTTGATGTGGAATGGTTCGAGAGTCACGAGAAAATTAGGGATATCATTAGTCATAAGAAATAAGGATAATTGGGAAAATTTGCAGGGTACAAATATTTATATTATTTCAGAAAATATTTATGAGTTAAATAATTTTACGTAAATACTTGAAATTAGTTATATATATTAATTTAAGTTGAGAAATATTTTTATTAAATACTTTGATAAATCAAAATCGTATTTAGATATAAGTTTGTAAAAGTAGAATTTTTGGTAGACATCTATGTTTTCTTAGTCAAAAATATTTCCATGAATATAATAATTCTAGAAAAATATTTTGGGAAAATTTCGAATATTTGAAATTACCTATATAACTCTATCTTTTATTCTATACATGTAGTTGAAAAATATTAATAATAATACAAAAATTTTGAAAATAATACTTTAATACTAATGATAATAATAATGATAATAATAATAATAATACTGATATAATAACAACATCAATTAATAATAATAATAATAATAGTAATAATAATATAATAATAATAGCAGCTTAAAGACTGCTGTTCCCTTCTTTTCTATATATTTTTTTTTCTTTTGCTTTAGAAAACTAACAAGTGTGGGAGAGAGAGAGAGGATGGAAAGTTGGGGATTCGAGAGGATTCTTACCAGCGGATGGCGCCGGTGGCCGGCGGCCGGGCGGCGAAGCGTCGGGGTCGGCTGCGGGAAGGGGCAGAAGAAAGCGCCCGTGGCGGCGACTGATACTCGGGAAGGCGGCGGCGGCTCGTCCGGCGGCTGGGTGCCGGGTTTGGGCGCTGCGGTCGATCAGACGATGGAGGCGGACGCCGGGGAGCGGCGTTCGCAGGCGGAGGAGCTCGTCCCCGAGTGGCGCGCGGCCGAGAGAGGGGGGAAATCGCTGCGGGTTGCGCAGGGCGTGATGGTCGACGCTTGCACGGGCGGAGGTTTTGGTGGTCGGAGAGGAGAGAGGGGGCGGAGCCCGGTCGTCGAGGCGGAGGAGTTGGGCGTCGAGGACGGCGCTCCGATGGAGGACGCGGTGGGTCGCGGGGTTACTCCGTACGGATCCGGCGCCGAGATGGGGGTTCTCGCCTGAGAGACGGCGCAGTCAACGCGTCGGTGGAGTTCTGCACAGACGGTGGCGCGGAGGTCAGAACAGAGCCGGCGCTCGGTCAGCCGCGAAGGCGAGGAGGACAGGCGGTAGGCGGCGGAGAACAGGATAGGGCTTAACCTTCTTCCTTTCTTTTCGCTGTGGTGTCGATGGTGGTCGGGTCTTTGGGATTGTGGTGGTTGTCGTGGCAGACACGCGGTCGACCAGGGTGGTGATGACCGGAGTCGGAGAAGGCAGTGGTGGTGGCGATGGCGACGGGGCGAGGGTGGTGGTCGACATAGGCAGCTAGGAAATTTAGGGTTAGGGTCGGTTGTAGTGTCCTGATTGTATGTGTCGGGGCGTCTGGTCCTGCGCGACACGAATTAGATGTCCGGGTGTGTCGGGCACATAGTTGGGAGAATTGTAATTGTAATGGAAAGAAAAAAAAATAGTGGAGGAGATGAGGCACAGACACGATGCACCTGTGATTATGGTGTAGAAATTGGAGGAGTACCTCTCCTTATATAGGAGGTGGGAATTCCCAGTTGGATAGGGATTGAGAGAATTTAATTTCTCCCTAGATATATCATATTATATTTTAAATTCGATTTAACTAGTTCAATCCAAATCAAATCCAAACCAAATAAATTCTATACTTAAAATATTTTAGATAAGGTCAATAAAATCTTTTGCAATTTAATTTACCATATTTAATCAAATATTAAGATTAACAAAATTTGAAATCTCATTTTCGTAATTAAATAAATATAGTAATAATTAATTTCAAAAATCACGATAAATACTTAATTATTAATTATGAACTAGCTTTTATAATAACAAAATGTATTAATAAGTAAATTTCACATTTCGCAACCATTTGGAAACTTTCATATAACCAAAATTTTCAAATTACTACTTATCTTTAAACGATGAATAAAATAACCTTTTTTTATACAAAAGAAAAATATTTATCACCTTTATTTGAACATGTATTTTTCTATTAAAATAAAAATATTTTTTCTAACATATGTACCTCGACACATATTCGCACTCGTCATTTATTTACGAAACGCATGTAAAAGCATGGAAAAGAATAAAGAAAGATCCATGCGGCCAGAGAGCCCCCTGCGGCTCAGAGAGTTCATGCGGCTCAAGTATCCATGCGGCTCGAGCGTCTATGCGGCTCAAACAAGTCCCATGCGGCTCAAAGAGGAGCCACGTGGCATACAAATTGTTCTCTCATTTTGCATTAATTGTCTTGACGGCTGACAGCTCTGACAAGGTGACAGTTCTGACACAAAGATATCATTATGACTCCCTCATAATGACGGGCTCCTTGGGAAGCGAAGAAAATCTCTGACACAATCTCCCGAGATTCAAAAACTGTCATGCGGCCTTGACACGTGGACAGTTGTATGCGGCCCAAGCGGAGACTCCCCCATGCGGCTAACGAAGACTAGCCCCATGCGGCTCACGAAGACTATCCCCATGTGGTTCACGAAGACTAGCTCCATGCGGCTCACAAAGACCATCCCCATGCAGCTCACGAAGACTAGCTCCATGCGGTTCACCCATGCGGTCATCCACACTCATGCGGCTCAAATCATTACCATGCGGTCCAAATGTTCAGGGGGTCCACTCTTAGGCAGCCTGGACACGTGGCCAGCCTTATGCGGCTCAATGAGGAGTAACCTTCCTGCAGCACAGATTTCTGCTATGGCTCGACACGTGGCATGATAGCGGGGCACGTGGCATCAGATTGATCGAAATCTCTCAACAAATCTCAATAAAATATTGGGATCAAATCAGATTATTTGCAAATAAGCAAATTGATGACACGTGTCAAGAAATCCGAGATTGGCATGACAAATCAGGAGGATTTATGTCAATCAGCATTAATTATCCACAAAAGATTTAATGCAATCACATTATTGCTCAAATCTCGATGAATGGCCCAGATCCAATGATCCTTAGCCGCCGACTTTCAAGAATGGGCAATCATTGTAAACCCTAATGAGGCCTCCCACTCTTATAAATAGCAGGGTGCCATTCCCTTGTGAATAGACACAGAGAGAGAGATAGAGAGACATATACAGAGACAGAGGCAGACGCACATAGAGACATAGAGAGCCAGAGCGCCTGAAGAGAGAGCATTTCTTCATCAACGCCAAGCAGTTCTTCCATAGAGCCAAAAAGCTACACCCGATCGTCCAAGGAGTAAGACAGAGCGGCCGTCGCTTTTTTGAGCCTCTATCGTCACCCCCCAGAATCTAAAATAAATAATTGTACTTAGATTGCTGTACCTAGGTTTTCGTCCCTAGGCTTTCTTTGTACAAGCGAGTTTGTAATGTAAAGTAAAAGTCTAGTCCTCCGATAATTGTTCTGTCCTTTTATATTTCATGGCAAACACGATGGCGACTCTGCTGGGGACAAACTTCTCCACGGCTGAGGAGTTGGTGATGCAATCGGATGCAGCTAAACTGGGCTCCACGCAACAGAAGATGGTCGTCCGCTTCGACCAACAGGCGTTTGAAGAAATGCTCTCTGAAGGAAGTGCTGGCCCGATCCAGAAGCGAACCCGCACAAAAAAAGCTCGCTGCGAGTGGAGGCCAAAATCATTTGCTTCTCCACAAGTTCTGGACGGGGTACTCTCTGCTACCCAAGACGGCGAAGACGACTCTCACACGGCTCCACTTCGAGCCGTGGAGGACTCTGCTGTCACTAAGTCCGGCAGAGGAAAGCACTGCGATGCTGGACTTGCAGGGCAAAGAGTGGTCCTATACGCCCCAAGAAGAAGCCGAACGCTCATATGGCCAAGTCTGCCAACTACATGTAGGATGCTCATGCGGCTGAATCTGCCAGCCGCATGAAGAAGGTCTATGCGGCCAGATCATCCAGCCGCATGAAAAAAACTCATGCGGCCGAGACTCCCAACCGTACGAAGAAAGCCTATGCGGCTACGTCTGCCAGCCGCATGAAGATTGTTGATGACAGTAGCATGACGCCTAATCCACGTGGCTCTATCTTCGACCGCCTTTCCTATGGTCCTGATCTCTTGTGCTCCCAAGAAGATATGTCTGACTCTCTCCAGCATCACCTAGACTCTTCCTACTATGTGCCCTTACGCACTAGTGTAAAGAAGTCTAGGCCAGCGCGAGCTTGGCAGGCTCGGTTCGCTGATCCGGTCTCTGACCATCCGAGCATCCCACATACTGTTATGCGGGCCTCAGAGGTGAAGTTGTACAGAACCACTCGAGTCCAGCCCCCGGCGGCAAACGGACAGAGAGGTTCGCAAAAGTCTTCCAAAATCCAGGGAGCAAACATGGTCGATCCAGACCCATCTGACTTGCGTGAGGCCATCCTCCACAAACGCAAGGAAAGAGAAAATACATCGAGGTACAAAAAGTCCTCCCACGGACGTCACTGTACCCAAGTCATCGTCAACTGCTGCAGCAATAACGCGACGGTACGAGAAGACCGACAGTCCATCTTTCAAAGACTGTAACAGCCGTCTTCAGAAGACGAGACACTTCCCGTCGTCTCCTGCAACTCTGCTCAGAAAGTCCCCGCCGATGGGAGAGGGAAGAAGACAAATGTTCCCAGCCCGAAGATTTCAACTACTTTGACTAAAAGACTGTCGTCTAAGCGGGTGCCCACCACCGAAGTTTTCCAAGGTACTCGTTCTAAGACGAAATCTGCTACAGTGGGAGATTCGTCGTCCATGACACTGGAGGTTGCTGGGACTGGGGGTAGCACTCATCCGAACCTCTACGACAATCCAATTTTCCAAGAAGATGAGCCGGGGGAGACAACTCTCCCATCAGATGCAGCAAACCCTGACGTCTCTGAGGACGTCCATAATTCCCAAGACGAGGCGAACTCGGAGACTGGGGGTACAGTTCCTTCTGAGTCCGAACCAGAAGAGAACATTCCCACATATCCCGATGACTTCTCACTACAGGGGTATGATTCGGAGGGCGCTTCCTCCACCGCTCCGTCCATCTCTTCTCATGTAAAAATGATATTCATGACAGACAGCAGCCAAGGTGGTTCCAGTGATCGCCAACGCATCGACACTCTCAAAGCCATATTGCTTGCTTTGGTCAAGTTTGTGGACGAGATCAAAGCAGCCCTTCCAACTCTGCAAGGAGGGACGCCTGGCCAAACAAGCATGGGTCCCGCGGTTAATGCGGACTCAAATTCAGCGACACCGAATCCAGGCAACAATCCTCCTGAAGTGACGGCCTCCACCGCCGTGGATGAGGTCTGAGAAGCAAGAAGAGAGGTCCAGGAGCTCCGAGCCATGTTTCACGCTCGAAAAAACTTTCAAGACCTCAGAATACGGCAACCGTACCCTGCTGCCTGGAGGGATGTTCCATTCCCACCAAGATATAAGCCGTTCAATATTAATCCTTATGATGGCAAGACCTCAGCAAGTCGGTACATCACTTACTTCTAGGTCACCACCGACCATCTGCCCCATGACGATGCCATTCTCACACGATTATTCATTGGGGCATTGGAAGGGGTCGCCTTCGACTGGTACCGTAACCTGTCTGACAACTGCATCCAATCCTTCGTCGGCTTTAAGCGCATGTTCTTGGAGAGATTCTACGAAGCAGGGTAGGACATCACAATGTCCACCCACATGGACGTCGTCCATGGGGAGAAAGAGCTGACAAGAAACTATATCGAGCGGTTTCGCCAAACCGCAATGAAGCTGCCGTCTGGAAATCCGGATTCCTCCTTGATTGAAATTTGCCAAAAGAGATTGCTCCCAACAATCAGTCTCTGGATGGGCAAAATTCAATTCAAGGACTGGAAGACGTTCATCATCAGTGCCACGAGCGCCGAAGAACGATTGAAGAAGGCTCGCCAATTGGGATTATACATCTCGGACGGAGAGAACAAGGGCAAGCGTCCTAATACCAACAACGACAATGGGGGTAGCCCTTCCAATAATCGGGACAATAGGGGAAAGCAGGCTATTGTGGCCGATACAGCACAGAAACCTGAGCCAAAATCGACAGACAAACAATGGCCGCAAATTACATACTCCTTCGAAGACGGTCACGTAAAGCCCATCTTGGACATACTCATACAAGGAGATAAAATTCAGCTTCCTCCACCAAGACAGGAACCTCGGCCGGCAGACATGGAGAACCCAAAGTACTGCCATTACCATCGCTACGTCCACCATGCCACACACGACTGCTACCAACTAAAATGGTACATCCAAAATCTCATCGATTCGAACGCTCTGGCCATCGATTTTGAGGAGGTAACAATGGCAGCCAATATGATGTCAGTACAATTCAGCAGCTTCCTTCCGATGGAAACTCAAGACGGTGTGGTCCCCATCCCTCTGGCGACAATGGAGATTGCTAATCTTCCACCTCCCCGAGATCAGGCTACTGTTCTAGTGCCTCTCACCACATCACGAGGGGAGGTCATGTGGGTCCATCCAGACTTGGTATCAGAAGTGACTCAGCCCACACCACCTTCTATTTGCAAGAAGAAGAGTGGAAAAGTCAGGTCCTGCCGTACAATCTCGACAAATATCGAAGAAGCTACAGCCGTCGTCACTCGGTCTGGGGCCCAATCCCAACCTGTGGCTGAAAACTCGGCTGAAGATCATCAGCCCGCTACAACTGACGCTCCGGGACCGGCTCAGCCTCCAACGACCGACAAGCCTAGGCCGAAGGAGACTCGCTTTGACAAATCCCTCCGAAAAAAGGTACTGCAGGGGCTGGAGAAGCCCTACAACTTCGACATCTTGGCACAATTGGCCAACACACCGGCCAAGTTATTATTATACGAGCTTCTGAGACTCTCAAAGGATGTTCGTGCGGCTTTGAGCGATGCACTCCAAAATGTCGACGCATACCTGGCTCAGGTCAACCTCACGAGAGAGAATCCGCCTGCAGATCTCCAAGACAGCGCCTGCACGGGAGCAATGCCCAATATTGTCTTCACTTCGCAGGACATGCTCATCAAAACCAACCTGCACGATCGCCCGTTATACTACACTGGATACATCGGCGACGTAAAAGTGGATCGGTTGCACATTGACCCTGGCTCGTCCATAAGCATTATCCCGAAGGGTCTGTTACATCATCTCCGCATCCTAATGCATCGCCTGACGCCTACAAGTACCGCCATCAGCGGATTCAATTCGGGCAGGAGCTACCCAATTGGGAAGATTCGTCTGAAGTGTCAGATTCGCGATCTCCAATCAGAAGTCACCTGCTACGTCATAGATGCAGAGACTTCTTACAACATACTCTTGGGACGCCCTTGGATACACGATTATATGATCGTGCCTTCTACGCTGCACCAATGCTTCAAGTATGTCGACAAACACGGCTTCGTGAGGACAGAATTTGTTGATATCGATCCCTTCAAAGGGGTCGAATCCTACTACTCAGACTCCTGCCTGTACAAAAAGTCGAAGAAGCACCTTAATGAAGGAGATGTGCAAGCTCGTACCGAAACAGCCACAGGATTAGAAGAACCTCTGACGATCCTCTCCAAGCTCGCAAACCTGGCAAGTTTGTACCACTTACAGCCACTCTGCGTAAGGACGCAATCAGCCTCTCGGCACAAGAAGAGCAAATAATAATTCGGCTGCCAAGGTCCGGCCAAGTGCCAAGACCCACGACAGAGCCACTGACAATCATGCTGTCAAGAGTCGGCCAGCCACAAACGGAGAAGCTCAATCCCTCCGACAAACCAATAACGATACGCCTTCCCAAGAAGGGTCGTCACCCCGATGCAGGGTTTGAAACTTCTAGCGAACCAACCACTCCCCACCCAGCATCGAGTACCAAGCTGGGGGTCGCTAGTCTGCCAACAATTTCACGCTCTGCTCCACCAGCTGAACCTCTGACGATCAAGCTGCACAGGTCGTCCTCTCAGTCTTCGTTTATACAAGGGGTAGCCTTAGAGGAACCGGAGCTAGCCAAGTATGTGGCTGCCCACACTGATGTTCCCTCCGCAGATGATGTAATCCCCCTAGAAAAGATACCTTATTTATTCAATAAAGGGCTATCTTTGAACTACCTCGAGCTCAATAAGCTGTGTACAATGTATGCTATGGAACACGATATAGGCACTCACCTACACACACAGGTGATAAATGTGTACACCGCAATCCAGCTTACTCCAGTGGAAGACGCTTATCGCATAATCGAGGGAGGGGACCATCCAATCATCTTCGGTCGGAAGGACGATCCGCATCCCTTCACCATAGAAGAAGTCGACCTTGAATCAGATGCCGGGAGACTTCCTTTGTATCTTTATAGCCCCCAATCCAAATATCTCATGCAGAAACAGGGGTATGATCTAGAGACGATGCCAGGCTTAAACTACGGTACTGGACGACGATTACCTTTGAAGACACCAGTCCTGGCTGGCAAACCACGGGACTACTATAGCAAAACTCGATGTGGATTAGGGTATGTTACACCCACGACGACCCCTGAGAGTTCAGATGAAGAATGTGACTGGCATTCACATTCAACCGGGTCACCAACTTCTGACTCGGATACCAGCATCGGAGACGTATTCAAACAAGTCCTGTCAGTCAATATGGCATTCGCCGACGCTTATTAAGAAGACGAAGACATCCCTAAAATCCTCGAGTTAGAGCCATGGGCCCAACAGTTGGATGCACAATGGGAAAAGCGGTTCGAACAGAGAGAACCTCCTACTGAAGATGAGGTCATACAAGTGGATCTCGGCAGCAAATCTTCTCCAAAACCGATCTTCGTCAGTAAAAGCCTAACAGACGAAGAGCGAGAATCGCTGCTGGAACTTGTCAAAGAATATATCGATGTATTCGCCTGGAGTTATGAAGACATGCCAAGACTAAACCCCGAGGTTGCCCTTCACAAGCTCAACATTCGGCCAGATGCAAAGCCAGTCAAGCAACAACAGCGACGCTTCCGCCCGGGCATTATGGATGCCATCGAAGCCAAAGTCAACAAACTGATAGCCTGCGGCTTCATTCGTGAGGAGCAACACCTGACTGGGTCGCCAACATAGTACCCGTCCTCAAAAAGAATAGAAAGATTCGAATCTGCATCGACTTCCGCAATCTGAACGAGGCATGCCCCAAAGATGAATTCCCCCTCCCTATCACGGATATCTTGATTGACAACACCTACGGCTTCGACCGTATGTCATTCATGGATGGTTTTTCGGGGTACAACCAAATCAAGATGTCTCCTAACGACGAAAAGCATACATTCCGAACACCGATTGGCACATACTGCTACACAGTCATGCCTTTCGTTTTGAAGAATACCGGTGCCACATATCAAAGAGCCATGACCATCATCTTCAGAGACCACTTACGCAAGACGGTAGAGTGCTATGTTGACGACATCGCCGTCAAGAGTCGCTGTAAGGGAGACCATTTGCAGGATCTGAGGACGGTATTCGACCTGATGCGAACACACAATCTAAAAATGAACCCTACGAAGTCCTTCCTGGGCGTATCCAACGAGAAGTTCTTAGGCTTCATAATCAACGCCCAGGGTATCCATGTAGACCCTGAGAAGACAAAGGCAATCATGGAGATGGGTCCCCCGAGAAATCTCCACGAACTCAGAGGCCTCCAAGGGAGGCTAGCTTACATCAGAAGGTTCATTTCTAACCTCTCCGGGCGATGCCGACCATTCACCCATCTCATGAAGAAAGGCGTCTCGTTCGTATAGGACAAAAAATATCAGCGGGCCTTCGACAACATCAAAGAATATTTGTCGAACCCTCCAGTCCTGGTGGCCCCGGTTGCTGGAAAACCATTCCTGCTCTACGTACGAGCAATAGAACATTCCCTCGGAGCTCTACTGGCACAAAACAATGATACGGGCCACGAGCAAGCCATATATTACCTCAGTCGAATGATGATTGGGCCAGAGCACCGATACACCGCTGTGGAGAAGGAATGCCTTGCCCTGGTGTTCGCCATTCAGAAGACGCAGTATTATGTCACTGGACAAACAATACATGTGATCTCACGAGTCAACCCTCTCAGGGTCCTCATGACTAAACCAGGGGCACTCAGCTCTCGCCTCGCTACATGGGCAATATTGCTGTCCCCTTATCATATGATCTTCGTCCCGTAAAAGGCTGTCAAAGGTCAAGCCCTGGCAGACTTTTTGGCAGCCCACCCGGGCTCAGAGTCGTCCAGAATATATGAAGAAATCCCAAATGAGGTCGCCGACTCGCATGCCATCTCTCACGATGATATATGGCGAATGTTCTTTGACGGTGCTTCGAGAACTAGACCCAAGGGCAGCATCGTCGTCGGAGTCGAGGTGGTACTGGTCTTTCCTTCCGGATTGGTTATTAATCGTGCTTACTCTCTCACAGAACCCTGCTCTAACAATGTGGCCGAGTACAACGCTCTGGTCATTGGCCTCCAACTTGCAAGAGAGTTGGAGGTAGAATATCTTGAAGCATACGGCGGTTCTCAGTTAATCGTCAATCAGATCCGGGGCTCATACGAAGTTCGCCAGGAAGACATGATCCCCTATTACCAAATAGCGATCGACATCATCTCATCGTTCGAGGGGTTCATCATCGAGCATTGTAGGAGCGTAAAAAGTGCTTCAAAGCAAGAGTCATCCCATTCATAAGTGATCAGTTTTTACACCAAGCAGAGCGGGTAATCTCTTTTACGCCCAAAGCTAGGCTAATCAATTTACACCTAAGCAGGCTGATCATTTTACGCTTGGGTCTACACCTGTGATTTTACGCCAAGGACAGAGCAGCCTATTTTACGCTGGACAAAGCTGTCAAATCTCGTATTTAATGCAAACTCTGACATGAAGAAATTAATGATGGCATTTACCACAGAATTTAATAGAATTTGTCTTATACAAAGACTATTGTTGTCGTTTATGTGGATTGAGCTACTTTACGCTCACTATATGGTTTCTTTTACGCACGGAGTTTTATATGAGTCCTTACGCTCATAAAACAATGTGTGCGTAAAGTCTATTTGAGCTATTTTACGCTCAAGGTTATTTAATAACCACTTTACGCTGGAAACCTATGACAGAGGTATTTTACGCTCATCTTACTGCTTTACGCCCAGAGGATGTTGGGGCTATCTTTACGTCTTATTCTTTCTGGCCAGTTTAGAACGTGGTTTGCCTACATGGCCTTTATGCCACATATTTCGAAGAACGTGTGTACATGTATCCTATTCTTACGGAAATGATGGGATGCGTGTCAACGTATGCAAAGGATGACTCTGATCATGGGTGGCAGTTGTTAGCGTAAAGACAGACTTTGATGCTCTTTTACGCACAGAAGCCCCAGTCTATAAATAGACTCATTTTTCTCAAAGAGAAGGAGACACAGAGAGAACATGAGAGAATACAGAGATCAGGACTTCGAGATTTTGATTCTCCGGAGCATTCTTCTTCAACTTTTCTTTTAGAACAGAGTGAAGCAAAGCAGAAAAGCATTCAGCCTCGCCATCAGTGCCCAAGTGCGTCGATACCTTTCTGGTGACTTAGTTCTTCCAAGTTGTTCTATTTCAAGCAGTGATCTTTATCATCATCATCATATGGTCCAAGGAACAAAGTGATCATTTATAGATCAGACTTCGATAGCAATACTTTCCCAGAATCAAATTTGTACTTCTTGTACTTTTTCTCGTTTTATTTTCAAAATCCAACCTTTGTTTGGCAATTTTGTTAAGTGAAACAAAATGGCGACTCTGCTGGGGACGACTTTCTCCTCCGACGAGGAAGTGATTGCTCAATATGATGATGTTTCGGTCGGTTCGACCAAGAAGACTCTGGTTGTGCACTTCGACCAGACTGCCTATGAAGAAATGCTCCGAACTGGGGGTGGTTCTCGCCACTCCAATATTCAAAAGTCTCACAAAGCACGAAAAGTTTGGATTCCCAAATCCAAAGTGGTTTCTGATCTCTCTGTTGCTTCTGATGACAAGGGAATTCTTCCCATTCCTATCGTAGGGGCTCCCGTTCGTAACGAGGCGGTCCTTACTTCAGAGTTGCACTCAAAGTGTGATGATTTATCTCCCGTTTGTAATGATGAAGATAATCAGGTTTCACGCCCACTGCGTAAGAATCAAATTTTACGCTCAGTGAGTAAGAACCAAATTTTACGCTCAAGGCATAAGAATGAGTCTCCCATTTATAATATGGTAGATTCTAATGCTTCTGAGTGTAAGAATCAGTCTTCCGTCGGTGACATGGTAGGCCCACACAAATTACGCTCCTCGCGTAATATAAAATCTCCCGTCTGTGATGTGGTAGATAATCAATTTTTATGTTTTACGCGTAAAGGTAAGTCTCTTGTCTGTGACAGTGTAGATAAAATTTACAGCGATGTTTGCACATCTAATGTGAATGTACCTAAACGCATACAGCGTAAAAATATTGTTGGTAAAACTTCTGTCCTACACCAACAACCTTCTTATACTGCTTTACGCAAAGTACCAAACTTGCAAATCATGCGCCATGAAAATGGAGTCCTTCGTGCTAAATCTCAAGATTTATGCACACAACTCCAAACGCGTAAAAATGTACAGTTTGGTTCTGCGAATGAAGCCAGTAATCTTCTTTATACACAAGGGACTAAACGTTTTTCTACCCCAAATGTAATAAAGAAGAATATTTCCTCCACTCCTTCTGACTTACGTGAATTGCTAATGCAAAAGCGTAAGAATTCACAATCTCCAGTGACGCTCCCCCAAGAAAAACATCATTGTGAATATCATCAGGTTGTGATCAATTGTTGTTGTTCAGCTTCAAAATGGTCAGTTTTTGATCGACTGAGTTTTTCGCTTCAACATCAAGCTGAAGGCCAAGAAGATGAGCTGTCATATGCATCAGTCAACATGGCATCTCATACTAACAGAGGACGAAGACCGAGACGGAACATGTCCCAAACTCCAGGACAACAACAGTTCAACAGACTTCTTGATTCCTTTGAAGGAGTATACCAGAATACTCGATCAAGAAGACAAAGACAATTGCAGACTTCTGATTCAGAAGCTGGGGGTACTCAATCTTTTGAGTCTGATACCGATAGTGTGGATTCATACTTCTATACTAATCCCTCTATATCTTCAAGAGAGGTTGAATCCTACGCTGTTGGAGATGAACCAGAGACGTCATCTGCTAATACGGAACAACGTCTCACTGCCGTGGAGCAATCATTGAAAGACATGCTCAACATGGTGCAAAGCATGCATCAGATAATTTTGAATCAGCAAACTGCTCAACCTACAGTAATAACTCCGGTACCAGTACCAGTACAAACTCAAGATAGTCAAGGTGTTGATATACCTTCGAATATTCAAGAACCTGCTGTTAATCAAAATTCTGCATCTCCAGATCCCATCATTCCAGAAGATGTACCACCTCCAGTGGGGGTTACGGTACATCCAACGACTATTCAAGCAAATATGCTTCCTCAAACCAGTAAAGCCATTCAAGCAGTGCGTGAACTCAAAGCACAGTTTAAAGTTTTGAGCCACAAAGATCAGCTCCAGAGATTAGGGATTAAGCAACCTTATCCTCCTCACTGGAATGATGTACCCTTTCTACCGAAGTTCAAGCCACAATCCATAGTTTTATTCGATGGAAAAGCATCTCCCAGTCAATATATCAATTACTTTGATATTATGACTGTACACTTGCAGAAAAATGATGCTCTTCTCACTCGAGTGTTCATCGGGTGTCTGACGGGTTCAGCTTACGATTAGTATCGTAGCTTACCCGATAACTCTATTTCGTCTTTTGACGAATTCAAGGCAATGTTTCTTTCCCGCTTCTATGAAGGAGGTATGGACATGAACATGTCCTCCTTGATAGAAATCAAACAAAAGGAGAAAGAAGATACTCGGACATTTATTGAACGTTTTCGACAGGCTACTCTAAAGATGCCTCCTGGTATGCCAGATTCAGCGTTGATTGATACATGGAAGATAAATCTGCGACCATCCATTGCTGTCTTCACGGGTCCCCATTTCTCAGATTGGGCTTCGTTTATCATAGAAGCAGTTTCTGCCGAGACCAATGGTAGGTTGGCTCGGGAACACGGGATGATTTTCGCTTCAGAAGATAAAGGAAAGAAAAGTAACCCTGGTAATAATCCTGGCAATCGTAATGTGAAAAAAAAGATACTCTTATGGTCAATCTCTCCAAGAACAAAATGACGCCAAATAATCAGGAATCTTCCAGGCCAAAGGAAGAATACTCTTTTGACGAAAGTGATATCCCAGGGATATTTCAGTGTCTGGTGAAGAGTGGCAAACTTCAGATTCCAGAGCCAAAAAGGCCTAATAAGGTGAATCTGACTGACAATCCCAAATATTGTATCTATTATAGATACATTAATCATCCTACCAGTGCTTGCTATGTCTTGAAACAGAAGATCCAAGACCTGATAAATGGTGGCGCTATCGCTTTAACCAATGATGACCATACAGTTACAACCAACATGGTCTCTCTTCAGTTCGGAGATTTTCCTCCACAGCAAATCCCAGATGGAATTATCCCAATTCCGAAGGCGACTATGAAGATCGTGAATATCCCGTCCGCCAGGGAAGAAAATACAGGATTGTTGCCGCTCACATTGAAGAATGGTGAAATCATGTGGGTACATCCTGACTTAATACCTGAGTTGGAAAATGAAGGTAAAACTTTAAAATCCAAGAAAGGTAAGAAAGTCAAAACCTGCAACATGATTTCTCATGTTATTACAAATCCTGATGACTTAGATCATCTATGGGATGGCCTTCCTCTAGAAGATAGACTGAAAGGACTAAACATCTGTCCTCCATGTCTAGCTCCTTCTACCAAGCTCAAGCTTACTCATCAACAGTGGCTAGCCATGAATAGTGTTCCTTTATACCGGGCACAATAAGTCTTTGCTGCTTATGAAAAAGCTCCAACAGGAATTTCTCCTCGTATCCCGAATCCTTCTCCTCCCTTAACTACAAAGATGTATATGCTTCATTCTCCTGTAGTTGCAGAGGTTCCTTCTTCTTTCTGTGCTGAAATACCTGTCCAAAGTTTACTGCCTATCCACTTGTATAGTCAGCAATCTGTCCTTCTTATGAGGAAGATGGGTTACAACTTTCAAAAGGCAGAAGGTTTGAATTATGATAAAGGAATACGTCTTCCTTTACAAATTCAAAATCAGAATTCCACTGCTAGATTAGGTTCTGAAGTGCCTCGTAACAACCCTCACAAGAAGAAGGCTAAGGGAAGAAAGACTAAATCCTATAATATGGTACTTCCTTCTTCTGAGTCTGAAGAAGAAACTTTTGCTGGCACAAGATCTGGAAAAGAGTACCACAAAGACTATGAGGGATCCTCCAAAGAAGCAGAAGATGTAGTGGAGACTCTACCAGTTCAACCTTCTCCTGTTCCTGTTAAACCGTCTGTGGTTGAAAAGGGGAAACAGAAGGCAGTACGCTTTGATATCCCATTGAAGCCTGCTTCCAATCAGGGGGTGGTGATGAAGCCTTACAAGTTTGACATTCTAGCTCAGTTAGCCAATACTCCAGCTAGACTTTCTATATTTGAACTGCTTCGCCTTTTCAGAGAAAGCAGAGAGACTTTGAGCGAAGCTTTACTTCAAGCAGATTCATGCTTGGCACAACTCAAGACTCCTGATAATATACCAGTGTCATGTCCGCAATGCCATAGTGTGATGGAAGCAATTCCCAACATCACCTTTACATAAGAGGATATGCTATTGAAACACAACAAGCATGATAGGCCTCTATTTTACACTGGATATATCGGATCCACTGAAATTGACAGGATTTACATCGATCCTGGGTCTTCAATTAGTATAATTCTTCAGAGTATGCTAAGACCCCTGAGGATTCCTACTAGTGAGCTGACTTACACTAGTACTACGATAGTCGGTTTTAACTCTGGCAAGAGCAAACCACTGGGGAAAATTTGTCTGCAGATTCAGATTGGTGATCTTCGAACTATGGTAACTTTCTATATTATCAACTCGGATGTATCCTATAATATTTTTCTTGGAAGACCGTGGATTCATGAGCACAATATTGTGCCTTCAACTCTTCACCAATGTTTCAAATATGTGGACTCTCAAGGAGTTGTGAAAACTAAGTTTGCTGATATTAATTTGTTCAAAGGTGTCGAAGCCTACTTCTCTGATTCAAGGCTTTATAAACAAGAGCATGTGAAAGATATATCAGACATGGCTGAAGATCAATCATCCTCTGAGGATCACTCTATTAGTGAAGATCCGCCAGAGGAGCAACCTTTGAAGATCATAGTCAAGGGACGAATCCAATCCCAACCTGTCAATGATCAACCTTTGATGATCAAGGTTAAAGGAAGAACTCAAACTTCATCTGAGGAATCAATAAATATTCCTGTCAAGAGCCAAGTTCAACCTTTTATGATCAAGGTCAAAGGACGTACTTTTTGTACGAATGATCCAGAACCACCATTGATTGTCAATCTTGGCAAATCTAAGCAGAAGACGGATGATGGTCCACTGTTGATTAATCCGAAGCATAGCAATCAGACTGTAAATGATGTAAATATTGACCATTCTGTACTTTTTGATATCAATAAAGATTTCCTGTTCGAGTATATGGCTGTCAAGTTTATTGAGAGAATGACTTTATCTTCTGATAATCAAAGTCATCCATATAAAGGCAACATACAACCGGAAGAAACTTTATACATTGATCATAAGGAGAATTCTTTCCCTCCTTATACAGATGTTGGACCATATGCTCAAAGGTTCCTAACATCATCTCCTTATCTTCTACCTGTGGCCGCTTCATCACAAGCTTGTGTAACTTTTAGACGTTATGAAGAATCTTATTTCGTGGTTCCGTCTGATAAGAAAAACAAGCGCCAAATTGTGTTTGGCCTGGCTAGAAATATCCCTGTTGCTCAGACAGATGAGCTGAAGGATAAAGACAAAGGAAGAATCCGAATTGACAAATACAGTCAGCAATCTATCAAGATCATTCAGAACATGGGGTATGATTTGAAGACTATACAAGGTCTCGATCAGGGCAAGGGCGGACGATTACCATTATGTGGTAATCCGTTTTACCAAAAGACTCGTCATGGGTTGGGATATGACCCGTCCCACATGTTTAATGACGATATACAAGAAGGATTCTCTTCTAGTTCTTCACAATCATCAGATTCAGAGGAACTTCAATCTAAAGATGAATCTAGACAAGTACTCTCAGTCAATATAGTTCAAGCTGATGATGAATCAGAGCCATTTGAGAATGATCCTTGGGCTCAACAGATGGATACTCAATGGAAACTTTGTTTTGAACAACGACAGCCACCTACAGAAGACGAGGTTATCCAGATTGATGTTGGAGATGGAGTTACGTCCAAACCAATATTCATCAGTAAGAATCTTTTTGAAAATGAAAAGGAAGAGCTGATAAAACTTATAAAAGATTATATTGACATCTTTGCATAGAGTTATGAGGATATGCCAGGGCTAGATCCTATAGTTGGTACCCATAAACTCAACATTTTGCCTAATGTCAAGCCTGTAAAACAACAGCAACGACGCTTTAGACCAGATATGATGGATGCAATTAAAGCAGAAGTCAAAAAGCTGATTACGTGTGGCTTTGTTCGTGAAGAACAACACCCAGATTGGGTGGCCAATATTGTTCCTGTTATGAAGAAGAACGAAAAAGTCCGAGTTTGTATAGATTACCGAGATCTTAATACGGCTTGTCCAAAGGACGAATTTCCACTTCCAATTACTGATATCATGATAGACAATACATGTGGTTTTGAACACATGTCTTTCATGGACGGATTCTCAGGATACAATCAGATCAAGATTCATCCAGAAGATGAGAAGCACACCGCTTTTCGTACACCTCTTAGGGTCTACTGCTATATAGTTATGCCGTTTGGTCTTAAAAACACCGGTGCCACGTATCAACGGGCTATGAGCAATATCTTTCAAGAATATCTACGAAAGATAGTTGAATGCTATGTAGATGACATCGCTGTTAAAAGTCGATCAAAGGATGATCACATTCAGGACTTGAGAACAATATTTGAATTAATGCGTCAGCATTAATTGAAAATGAACCCTACTAAGTCTTTCTTAGGGGTTTCCAGTGGTAAGTTTCTAGGATTTGTTATTACCTCTCAAGGTATCCATGTTGATCCTGATAAGGTTAAAGCAATTCTTGAAATACGTCCTCCTCGTAATCTGAAAGAACTCCGTGGCTTTCAGGGCCGTATTGCTTATATCAGAAGATTTATATCTAATCTTTCTGGGAGATGTCAACCTTTCTCCCGTCTATTAAAGAAAGGGGTATCTTTCGTCTGGGATGAAGCGTGTCAAAAAGCCTTCAATGACATTAAGCAATATCTTACAAATCCATCTGTTCTAGTACCTCCGGTGGTAGAAAGACCATTTTTGCTATATGTTCGAGCCTTAGATCATTCACTTGGTGCTCTTCTGGCACAAAAAAGTGATATGGGTCATGAACAAGCAATATATTATCTGAGCAGAATGATGGTCGGAGCTGAACACAGAATACTCCTGTAGAAAAGGAATATCTAGCTTTGGTTTTTGCCATTCAAAAGACAAGGCATTATGTTACCGGACAGACTATTCATGTCATCTCCAGAATAAATCCCATTCGGGTATTGATGAGAAAACCGAGCATTCTTAATTCCAGGTTAGCTACCTGGGCGATGTTGCTCACCACTTATGATATGATTTATGTGCCTCAAAAATCAGTGAAGGGCCAAGCGTTAGCTGATTTCTTAGCTGCTCATCCTATACCTGAAACTTCGAAGTTATATGAAGACATTCCAGACGAAGTAGTGGATTGTAACATGACTTTGAAGAATGATATATGGCAATTATATTTTGATGGAGCATCACGAGTGGGACCTAAAGGCAATATTGTCTCTGGGGTAGGAATTGTCTTGGTTTTTCCTGACAAAATGATCATATACCGTGCCTATTCCCTTAATGAGCCATGCTCTAACAATGTAACAGAATATAATGCTCTATTGATTGGTCTCCAAGTAGCAAAACAATTGGATATTGAATTCTTAGAGGCTTACGGAGATTCTCAATTGATCGTTAATCAAGTTAGAGGGACTTATGAAGTCAGAAATCCTGATCTCATCCCCTATCATCAAATGGTAATCGGGTTGGTCCTATCATTCAAAGGATTCTTCATTGAATTTGTACCTCGTTCTCAGAATGTGGAGGCTGATGCTCTTGCCAGCTTAGCTGCAGACTTGGCTGTCCCAATCCGAAGGCAAAATATAATTACTTTGATAGACCGAGACTTATTCTGTGTGAAGAGTAATCTGTATATTGAACAAATTTATACTACAGAGTCAGGTTCTCAGCAGAAAGATTGGAGAACTCCATTCATTGATTATGTAGTTCATGGAATTTTGCCTGAAGATCCTAAAGAAGCTGCATCAATTAAAAGACGGTCATTTCGGTTTTATTATGATTCGTCTTTACATATGTTATACCGACGTTCCTATAATGGACTCTTGCTGCGTTGTCTCTCAGAAAGCGAAGCCAAATAAATACTGCGTGAGGCTCATGATGGTGTCTGTAGTGCTCATCAACCGAATCCAAAGTTGCAGGACCGTATTCGGAGAATGGGGTATTATTGGCCTTCTATGATAGCAGATGCTGTGGACTATACCAGAAGATGTAAAGCATGTCAGATTCATACTGATTTTATTCATCAACCATCTGAATTTCTACATCCTACAGCAGCCTCTTGGCCCTTCGAAGCTTGGGGTATGGATGTTATTGGTCCTATTAACCCTCCTTCTGTTAAAGGACATCGGTTTATACTAGCTATAACCGATTACTTTTCGAAGTGGGCAGAAGCAGTCCCTCTTACGGAACTGAAAACATCTAATGTGATCAGTTTCATCAAGCTCCATGTCATTTATCGTTTCGGGATTCCTCGACGGATAATTCATGACAATGGTCCATAATTTGCCAGTAAAGCATTTTATCGATTATGTGACAAGAATCGAATTCAGAATTTGGCTTCTACGACTTATAATCCAGCTGCTAATGGTTTAGCTGAAGCTTTCAATAAGACGATCATCAAACTTCTCAAAAAGTTTATTTTTTCCAATAAACGTGATTGGAATGAGAAACTTGGAGAATGTTTATGGGCTTATCGAACAACAGTCCGGACTCCTACTGGTTTTACACCATTCTCATTGGTTTACGGATGCGAAGCTGTTCTCCCATTGGAAATCCAGATCCCTTCTCTACGAATAGCCATTGCTAATGAGCTAACTACAGAGAATAATGATCACTTACGACTCCAAGAACTTGAAGGGTTGGATGAGAAGCGTCTTCAAGCACAACAACACATTGAACTGTATCAAGCCCGCATATCTTGAACTTTTAATCGTAAAGTTAAGGAGAGGGTATTCAAAGTTGGCGAGCTTGTATTAGCTGTTCGGAGACCGATGGTAATGACTCATAAAAGTAAAGGGAAATTCCAAGCAAAATGGGAAGGCCCTTATGTAATTGAGTCCATGTTTTCTAATGGCGCCTATCGGTTGTCAAAACCCAACGGAGATCTACTCATGCTACCGATCAATGGCAAATTTCTTAAGAAATACTATGTATAAAAAAAAAGAAGGCAGAACAAAAATAAAACTTCTTTTATTATTATTTTTGTTCAAAATGAAAGACTAAGGACGAGGGCCACTCCCTTCCTTATTGAATACATAGTCGGCCAATGCATAGAAGGCGTCGTTTCCTGAACACACGAAAAATTTGCAGGCAGCCATCCTCGACGCTTCTTCTTCAGGAGTTTTCCCTGGCTCTACTAAAAAAGCAAGAATGTCTTCGGGTGGCTTGGGCGCAGAAGAGCTTCCATCTATTTCGGTTGAGCCTGATGAGACTGATACAGGGGGCTCAACGGGGAACGTATCAATGATGCCCTCGATTTTCCGGGGGACTTCATTCTTTTGCTGTACATCTTCGGAAGACATTTCCAATAGAGAAGCAGAAATAAGAGTGGAATGATTACAGAGGATTCTCACCAATTTATAGAGGAGAATTATTAATGAACTAGTTTCTGAAGTTGAGAAACGACTTTTTATTTCCGAAAAGACTCGTCCGTTTATGTTACCAGGTTTATCCATTTAAATTAAGGAATTGAATCGTCCTTTCTGTTCCCAAGAAATACGCTAATTCGTCCACCGTCTTGCATATACGCTCACAATATCTGTCTTCTTATTCCCCAGCTACCAAGGTTTGGTTAAGCTGACTTCTTGTTTCCGGTGAAAGGGATTTTATATCTTCAATATCAATTGATTAGAAAGTGGGATTCGCTATTTATTATGTTTCCATGACCTCTGAATAAATATTAAATCTACTTTCTTTTCCTATCTATCACTTCTATTTTGACCTCTGCATAGATATTAATCTAATTTTCTTTTGAGTTCATATATGCTATTATGTCCATATTACCTCTGATAGTATCATATACTCTAAAACAGAAAATAAGATTTCATTTATCTATCATGTCCATATTACATCCAGATAGATACAAATCATTGATCATAGAAGAATCATCATTTTCATTCCCATATCATCAAAAAGTCTATTATATTTCTTAGACTTTCTTACAAGTTATAATGAAAATCTTTTACATTCTTGGATTTTCATTCTATACACCAACGATAACCTAATAGAGATCTATTTCTTATTTGATCCTCTTTGACGGGTTCGTTGTTGGTGGCAGTTCCTGACTGTCTGAGCTCCAGTGGCGACCAGAACAGCAGGAATCAAACTCTGGTCTTCTCTCTCAGACGAGAGGAGAACCCCAGAGTATGGCAACCCGAAGGTGTGTTGCTGCCAATACAATTGGTGGATTAGTGGCGGCACCTCAAAGGAGATAGGAATGTATCCAGCATTGGGATACGATTCCTAGTTCTGCCGTGAAAGGAACTCTACTACCCGATTTCTTGGGGAAGAGTTGACTCCACCATCCAACTCTCCGTGTATAAAGGCTCTTCCTACCAACAGAGGAAGACCCTTCGATCTCACGAAGAGTTCTGAGTTGTCTGATTTGCGCGTCAAAAGTGCATAAGCTCCCTGATATTGATGTCAGAAGAACGCTCCTCACAACGTTAAAATCGCCAATGCCGGTTCTGGAAAAGCTGCTCAGCCAAACTTCTGCAGAAAACAACAAAGAAAAAATATTTTAAAACAGAAGTATTATAAGATGCGTATTAAACGCTAACTAAAAACAGAGCACAAGGCTTTTTACGCCAGTGGTTCAGCAAAGCTTTTACGCCAGTGCTTCAGCAAGGCTTTTACGCCAGCAATCAGCAAGGCTTTTACGCCAGCAATCAGCAAGGCTTTTATGCCAGCAATCAGCAAGGCTTTTTATGCCAGTGCTACAGCAAGGCTTTTACGCCGGTGATTCAGATAGGTTTTTTCGCCGATACCTCAGCAAGGACTTTACGCCAATGCTTCAGCAAGTTTTTACGCTCGTCAAGAATTTACGCTCATGAATAGATGTTTTCAACAAAAAAAAAATTTCGAAGACAAATATTCGCTTACGATCGGACTTACCATTTGAGTCGAATGGTTTGACTCTAATGGTGGTTGAATCTGCGTCTAATGACTGGGCATACAAAAGAACACCGTGGGAAAGCTTCGCCATCCTCATTTGTTGAAGAACAACATCACGGAAAGTTATCTTCAGTGGAATGAGTACGAGAATATGCGAAACATTCTCGGCTATTTATAAAGGCTGAAGAACTGTTGGAAAGAGTCTACTTCGGGGGAAGATCCTATTTAAAGGCTCTCGTAACCACAAGACAGACGCCACGTGTCAAGTTTGTTTCTTGGGAATGAACAATCATAGAAGCAGTCAAAATAAGTGTTGAACAGTTGAGATTAACATCAAACTTTATTTATAAAAAGGGGGAGTGGACCCCTACAATAAGAGAGTCGCAATACATGGAATTTCATTTTCCCTCTCCTTCGTTGGACTGACGAAGAGAGGCACCTAACTCACGCATGTTGTGAATCCCGGAGCGACGCATCAGATTTAAAAATGCTTCTGCATCTCCTGAGCCCTCATGTGCAGTCGGGGGACATCCATCGATGCGGCTGAAGACTGCTGGAGTTAATCCGAAGCACGCTACAAAGTTGCGTGCTCGCTCAAAGTCAATCCTTGAGCCTGAAGCCTCTTCATTGTTAATCTCCTTCTTGGGCGCCATGTCACTATGGAGATGAATGACAAGAGTAAAGAATTTCTTCTTATTTATACGGTTAAATCAGCTCTCCATATTCCTCATTGGAAACTGTTTATTATAAATGCAAACTCGGGGAAGCGAAAAGGCATTCGAGAGTTTCGAAAAAATAAATTCATTGTGACAATTAAGTGTTGACCGACACTGTTAGAAATTACGCCGACTGTTGGACATCTCCGCTTTTACGCGGATGGCTATTGCGTATCCCAAATTTTACGCTGGCAGATCAAATCTCAACTTTTACGCTTCTATTCAAAGTGTTTCAAATTTTGGAGATATTTGAAAACTTTGAAGGGGGTCTTGTAGGAGCGTAAAAAGTGCTTCAAAGCAAGAGTCATCCCATTCATAAGTGATCAGTTTTTACACCAAGCAGAGCGGGTAATCTCTTTTACGCCCAAAACTAGGCTAATCAATTTACGCCTAAGCAGGCTGATCATTTTATGCTTGGGTCTACACCTGTGATTTTACGCCAAGGACAGAGCAGCCTATTTTACGCTGGACAAAGCTGTCAAATCTCGCATTTAATGCAAACTCTGACATGAAGATATTAATGATAGCATTTACCACAGAATTCAATCGGATTTGTCTTATACAAGGACCATTGTTGTCGTTTATGTGGATCGAGCTACTTTACGCTCACTATATGGTTTCTTTTACGCACGGAGTTTTACATGAGTCCTTACGCTCATAAAACAATATGTGCGTAAAGTCTATTTGAGCCATTTTACGCTCAAGGTTATTCAATAACCACTTTACGCTGGAAACCTATGACAGAGCTATTTTACGCTCATCTTACTGCTTTACGCCCAGAGGATGTTGGGGCTATCTTTACGTCCTATTCTTTCTGGCCAGTTTGGAACGTGGTTTGCCTACATGGCCTTCATGCCACATATTTCGAAGAACGTGTGTACATGTATCCTATTCTTACTGAAATGATGGGACGCATGTCAATGTATGCAAAGGATGACTCTGATCATGAGTGGCAGTTGTTTGCGTAAAGACAGACTTTGATACTCTTTTACGCACAGAAGCTCCAGTCTATAAATAGACTCATTTTTCTCAAAGAGAAGGAGACACAGAGAGAACATAAGAGAATATAGAGATCAGGACTTCGAGATTTTGATTCTCCGGAGCATTCTTCTTCAACTTTTCTTTCAGAACAGAGTGAAGCAAAGCAGGAAAGCATTCGGCCTCGCCATCAGTGCCCAAGTGCGTCGATACCTTTCTGGTGACTTAGTTCTTCCAAGTTGTTCTATTTCAAGCAGCGATCTTCATCATCATCATATGGTCCAAGGAACAAAGTGATCATTTACAGATCAGACTTCCATAGCAATACTTTCCCAGAATTAAATTTGTACTTCTTGTACTTTTTTTCGTTTTATTTTCAAAATCCAACCTTTCTTTGGCAATTTTGTTAAGTGATACAAGCATGTTCCCAGACTCCGAAATATCGAAGCCGATGCCTTAGCCGGCCTGGCCGCTTCCCTAGCAGTGCCAAATCATACTCATCAATCGGTGGATGTGATAGGCCACGAACTGGTCTGCCCTAAGAACAACGTTCAATTCGTGGCAAGTTATTCCGCCCAGACGATCGACGACGTCCCAGATTGGAGACAACCATTCATTGACTTCATCGTCTACGACGTCCTGCCCGAGAACCCAAAGGAAGCCACTTCTATCAAAAAGCGTTCTCTCAGATTCTTCTACGATACAGAGATAAAAATGTTATATCGCCGATCCTATGATGGATTATTGCTTCAATGTATGTCAAACGCAGAAGCCAAAGAAGCCGTACGAGAAGCTCATGACGGTGTCTGTGGGGCCCATCAGCCTGGCCCTAAATTGCAAGATCGTCTTCGTCGAATGGACTAATACTGGCCCACGATGGTAGCAGATGCGATAGACAATGCTAGAAAGTGCAAAGCTTGCCAAGTCCACGCGGACTTCATCCACCAGCCATCCGAATTTCTACATCCGACAGTGGCGTCCTGGCCATTCGAAGCATGGGGGATGGATATCATCAGTCCGATTACTCCATCTTCCTCCCGAGGACATAGCTTCCTACTCGTAATCACAGATTACTTCTCCAAATGGGCGAAAGCTGTCCCGCTTGCAGAAGTGAAGACTTCAAACGTGATCAGCTTCCTTAAGCATCACGTCATCTATCGCTTTGGACTGCCCCGGAGGATCATCCACGATAATGGTCCGCAGTTTGCAAGCCACGCCTTCTATCGGTTCTGCGGCAAGCACCACATCCAGAATATTGCTTCGACGCCATACAATCCAGCGGCAATTGGGTTGGCAGAAGCATTCAACAAAACCATCATCAAGTTACTCAAAAAGTTTGTGTCGTCCAATAAACACGACTGGAACGAGAAGCTTGGTGAATGCTTATGGGCGTACCGTACCACAGTCCGAACAGCCACAGGGAACACACCATTCTCCCTGGTGTACGGGAGTGAGGCAGTTCTTCCCTTGGAGACTCAAATACCCTCACTCCGCGTCGCCCTCACTTATCAATTGACGACGGATGATAACTACCGACGCCGACTACAAGAGTTAGAGGCCTTAGATGAAAAGCGCCTCCTGGCTCAGCAAAGAATCGATCTATACTAAGCACGCATCTCTGGAGCCTTCAACAAGAAGGTTAAAATCAGAACATTCCAAGTGGGACGATCTCGTTCTGGCAGTCCGGAGGTCGATGGTCATGACTCACAAGACCGCCGACAAGTTCCAGCTAAAATGGGAAGGTCCATTTATCATCGAGGCTGTATTCTCCAACGGTGCTTACCGTCTCGCAAAATAAAATGGAGTCTTGCTCATGTTGCCCGTCAATGGCAAGTTCCTGAAGAAATATTATGTCTGAGCAACACATTCCAGATTATCGAGTCATGTACCCGCTGGTGCCGCTGAACTCACATCCACAACATTCCAGATTATCGAGTCATGTACTCGCTGGTGCCGCTGAACTCACATCTACAACATCTCAAATTATCGAGTCATGTACCCGCTGGTGCCGCTGAACTCACACCTCCAAATTCCAAAGTATCGAGTCATGTACCCGCTGGTGTCGCTGAACTCATACCTCCAAATTCCAAATTATTGAGTCATGTACTCGCTGGTATCGCTGAACTCACAACCACAAAATTCTAAAATTATCGAGTCATGTACCCGCTAGTGCCTCTGAACTCACATTCCGGTCACTCTTTCAGATAGTAAGTCATGTATGACCATACCTCTGAACTTTCTTCCTGAAAGAGATCCTCCCTCGTGATCCACTACCCGCACTCCCAGTGCACAAAAAGGGTAACTGATCCACAAATTTCCAAAACGGCCATGTCCTCATTACCTCTGAGTCGTTTCACTTCTGCCAAAAACAAATCACCCCTTCACATAGAACTTCCATGTCCTCATTACCTCTGAGTCCTTCTATATACCCTCCTTCATTGAGCCCACTCCTGTCATGTCCTCATTACCTCTGAATGGGAAGGCTCCGTCGAAGAAACCTTCATGCTTGCCATGTCCTCATTACCTCTGAGTAAGTATGATGATTCCCTTTCGACTTATTATCTGTACCCACAACCGGAGTACGCCAAGGATAATAGGTCCACAAATATTCTCTACTGGGTCCACTCCTGCCATGTCCTCATTACCTTTGAATAGGAAGACTCTACGGTAAAACCTTCGTACTTACCATGTCCTCATTACCTCTGAGTAAGTATGTTGGTCCTCTCTCGTCTTATTATTCGTTCCCTGAACCAGGGTACGCCAAGGGTAATAGGCCCACAAATGTCCTCTGTTGACCACAAAAATCCTCCGTTGAGTCCACTCCTGCCATGTCCTCATGACCTTTGAGTAGGAAGACTCCACGGTAAGACCCTCATACTTGCCATGTCCTCATTATCTCTGAGTAAGTGTGTTGGTTCCCCTCCATCCTATTATCCGTATCCTAAGTTGGGGTACGCAAGGGTAATAGGCCCACAAATGTCCTTCGCTAAGTCTCTTAGTACAGGCCCACTATTCCTCATCATGTCCCGGAAGCCCAGCTGCTCCATGGCATTCTATCTCCCAATACTTGGAACGTCCACGACAACATGACCACGGAACTGTTCTAAGTATCCCCAGTCAAACTTGTTATCCGTACCTAAAACCAAAGTATGCCAGGGGTAACAGGTCCACAAACAAGTCCCCCATACGGGGCAAACATCACCACAATACCACAGGTACAACAAGCAATACAAATGAAGGGTAGAATAGAAAGTAATCTTTATTTGAAAGATGAAAAAGTATGACATGTTATGGGACCACGTCCTCTCAGAAAAAGAAAGAAAAAAAATAGAAACGAAAGAAGGAAAAGCCGACTATAGTTCGGCATTACACAACTCCAAGAGGCGGTTTCTCACCAAGGCAGTCCCTCGCTCAAGCCTCTGTTTTGCTCGGCGCTCGGCCTCCTGGGACAACTGCTCTGCATCATTCAAATACATATATACCTGTCAGTCGTTCTCTATCTTCTTTAGGGCAAGTTCTAGATTGGCAGAAGCCCTACTAAATTTGTCAGCCTCCTGAATGGCAATCCCTTTCTCAGCAAAAGCAGCTTCGAGCTCGGACTCCAAGAAAGCCAGCTTTCTCTGGAGCTCGAGAATCTGCTCCCGGGTGTTAGCTACCCCGCGGGAGGCTGCCGCTTCCCGAGCTGCACAATCTTCAGTCCGACTATTCCATTGATCGTACAACTGAGTCAGATCCTGGCAGTCCTTCAATATAGTTGGCTTGATCGATTCTCGAGCAAGCCTCACCTTCTCCACCGCGGTCATAAGAAAATTTTGCTCTTGGTTTATTACCGCGGGTAAATCAGCTTGCTGCAGCACGCGAAACTGGGCCACAAGACGATCAGCCGCTAACAGCTTAGGCTCTAAAAGCGCAGCCAGTCCCGCTCCACCGGGGAGTGTTCTAAGGATATTAATCTGGCCACCGGCACATTGACGGGCCATAGAAAAGGGAGTCCCCCTCTCCACAGCTGCCTCAATCCTCCTCTTCAGGTGGCGGTGGAAACTGTCGACCACATCCTGGGACACTTCATCCAAAACTTCTGTAGAGGACGGTGTTAAAGGGACTATGGCAGGCAGTACCAAAGGAGTAGCTTCAGAACTGGCCGTCCCTGCCACCAGGGAAATGAATTATGTGTGAAAAGAGGCATGGATGGCAGCTAGCTCCTCTTCCGTCGCCCGAAGAGCCTGGATACTTGGTAGAGCGGAAAGGTTAACTCCCGAAACCCTATTCGCAGAGGATGGCGCGAAAAACGTCGTCCCTTGCTCCAGCTGTGCTATCACCAAGGCTCCCAAACTTGACCCGGCTGGAAGCCCCTCAGTATGGGTTGGTAAAGAAAGAGACACGCGTGCTTCCATCAAATCCCCCCTGGTAGAGTCCGCCCTGGCAATGTCCATCACCGGCAATAAATGAGTGGGACCTGCACGTCCAAAGCAATCATTAATCCACGAAGGACAGGGTGATAGAGCAAATAGGCTTCCTCACAAGTTAAAAAGCTGGTTTATCTTACCAGGGGAAGAGCTCGGAGGCTGCAGCTCGTTCGAAGCTAGCATGGTCTCCCCACCCGCAGCTTCCAACTCAAATTCAACCGGTTTCTCTGTCCCAGCCACCCCGGAAGGGGAGTCAGCCAGGTCAGTGTCATCTTGTTGGAATTCAGCTATCTCAGGGATAGGGGCAGTAGAGCCCCCGTCCCCATAGGTTGAGGTCTCAACAAGGTGAGACTCCCCGGCCGCCTCCGGAAAAACCCCAGCGGGAGTGATGGCGGTGCACATATCATGGATCAAAGTAGACAAGGCTGGATCGACTTCAGTAGTCGAGTCCCGTGAAGCAGACTCCCCAGACGCCTGCAAGGAGCAAAAGAAAAAATGATTAGGCCATAATTTAGAAAAAGAAGGAAAAGGCGGCTGAAATTCCAATCACCTCAGAAATAGCATCAACATCAATAAACAGCCTGCGATGTCTTACCGCAGCCCGCTTTGTGGAGTAGGTCCTGCCATCGTCAGTAGATAGACGCCTGCCTCGTTGGCACGAAGCACCAGGCACAACAGGTGGATGATCCTCCACCTCTTTGTCCGGTACAGTAGGAGGCTGGTTCTCCACCTCCTTCTTCGAAGAATGCGACGAGTCATCGGCGGCCTGCTCGTCATCCTCTTCGTCTGCCGCAGTGGACTCCGAGTCTGGCACGGGAAACCTATTCGCCCCTCTCTTTCTCTTTCTGGAACCCTCTGGCTTTTCTGCCAAGCCGGTCCCGACAATGAAGCTGGTGTTCATGTCAAAGTTCATGGGAGATTTGCTCGCCGCAACGTGATAAAGAGCCGCCATGTACAGAATATCCCCTTGCGTATTAGCGTCATGGACTGAGAAGCTAGCCCGGGTATGAACAATATTGTAATAATGCCACGCCCGGATGCCGTCAAGGATACTGCCCTCGAAGCCCAGGCAAGCACTGGGGCAGTCAAGGAACAGTTGACTATACCCGAATTGACGAGAAAACCTGCTAGGCAAATAAGGCTCCAAGTATACGTTATTTTGGTAATGATATACTATGTGCACAGGGCGAATGTTGCACAGCCATAGAAGCATCTTTTCAGATAAGAGCTGGGGAGGTTCAATGCCATCAACGTGTACCCTCCTCACTTCTCTAGGGGTAAACTGAGGAAAAGACACAAAGAAGTCGGGCCCGTCAACTCTTGCCAATGCCTTCCGACAAGACGACATGGTGTCATACTCCCAAGATTGATGGCGGTATCGAAAAAGGAAGGCGTCATCAGCGGTGACATCATCCTCTGTCCCGGGCCTCATCAATGACCGATAATGCATCAATAACCACCCCATGAGATAGTGGTATGGTAGCTCTATCCGCTCAAAGTCCAGCGTCGTCTCACGAGCAATGACTTTAGACGAAAAGGCACGGAGGCCGTGGTGTATACTACACACCATAGCCGGAAGAAGGGCTAGTCTTACTTTGAAGACCAGCTTCACAGCCGGGAGAATGAAGTGGCGGCTGATCCTTTCAGTAGAACCTGCCCCTCCTGAGACTACGCAATTTCGTAGCTATACCATCAAGAACCCGGCCAAGATTGCTTTCTCGAACATTTGCCGGGTACCGTAGTGAAAATAACTGAAGGATTCAGTGCGGCTCCCAAACCTGTCACGGGTGGACCTCGACCTTTTGGCCTTCAACATCATGTCCTTCACCTCCTCCGGGGTTTGAGGACCTCGAGATGAAACCTGACCGGAAAGACGTAATTTGAAAAGATACGCGACCCAGGCCGTGGTATGGGGGGCGTTCCCTTCTGAGCTATTTTCTTTCTTGATAGCAGTCTGGTGGCAGATGCTATGGTGGCACAGCAGTTCTCGGTACACAGCAACGAAACCAGGAAATCGTCGATCCAGGTCATCGAATTCCTCGTTCGTTGGGGTATATACTTCAAAGGCCTCGCCTCCCCACGACAGCTTAGAAACGACATGCATTTCATGGAGAGCAAGTCCCAACTCTCCCCCGGGCGCGAAGAAAGTCCCCGTACGCCGGCTATACATCTCCAAAAGGGCCATGAACAGCGGCTTGTTAATGAGCAACCCGTAACAGGTGCCCCGGATGGCGTAGTAAAGGTCAATCTCCCGAAGGAGTTCCTCGTAGTTCCTTAGGATCCATGAGGAAAGATTGGCCCATGTGGGAATGGGATTTAGCCAATTCAGCAGTGACAACCTGCCCACAGGATAAGACCCCTTGCGAGCGAGCTGATTCAGGAAGGTATCAGCTCGGGTAAAAGTGAAGTTAGGACCAGACAGATTTATAAAAGTACCAGGAATCAGCCCCATCACAATCCGGCTGACTGACACCCTACTTGCACATGCTGACCTAATACTCATATTATAGTGGATGTTGCCAACGAACATCCCCTGTTGGGTTGGAGTTAGAGAGCCCACCATTTTCCTGCCCAGCGGCACCATATTAAACCATGAGAGGGGAAAATGCCACTCCATATCGGGAACATGGATATCCACCCCGTCCACAGTGAAGTCCCAGTTCTCAGAAACGTCCAGCATTCGGGAGTTCTTTACGGACAAAGCATCCCCAAAGAGAAAAGCTGGTTTCAGATATTCTCCGTCCAATTTCCCCGAATTCATCATAGTGCAAAGAAAATGGAAAGGCTGGTTGTTGATGGCAGCCACCCTCTCCAAAAGCTTATTAGAAGGAAGTTGATCTGACATATGTCGAATTATATCGTCAAGCCGCACACCCATGGCAAACTGAGTTGAACCCACTAGAAGCTCTCTGGCCGGGTTGGTTAGGAGGTTCACTGGAAAAGGACAAAAGAAACAGGATTAAAAAAATAGGTTAAAACGAAACTACTTAGAGTTTCTCAAAAAGAAGTTTCTATGAGCCTATGCGGCTCGGATCGACGAAGCCTTATGCGGCCCAATTCAGCTGGGTTTCATGCGGCACGGCTTCAATAGAGCCTATGCGGCTCGGGCCAACACATCTTCATGCGGCCCAATTCAGTTGGGAGTCCCATGTGACACTGATTCGATAGCTTATGCGGCTCGGATTAAAACTTATGTGGTTCTATCTCGCAGAGGAGTTTATGCGGCTCGGGACAACACATCTTCATGCGGCCCAATTCAGTTGGGAGTCCCATGTGACACTGATTCGATAACTTATGCGACTCGGATTAAAACTTATGTGGTTCTATCTCGCAGAGGAGTTTATGTGGCGTGACTCAGCAAAAGTCTATGCGGGCCAGGTTGTCAGGGATATATGCGATTCCGCTCAAAGGAGGTTCCATGCGGTTCAAACCCGGAAGCACTCATGTGGCTCAAATCTTTCCCAATGCAGCTCAAACATAGGGCATGCCCTATGCAGTTCAAATATGAGAGGGTCATGCGGCCCATGCAACATATGCGGCTCTATCATGGTCGAGCTTGGACGGTTCAATAAAAACAAAGGATGAAGGCTTGTGCATATGTTATGCAACAGAGCCATGGGTCTTTGGGGTTCAAAGTATTCAAGATCCATTTCTTATCCTTGAAAGCGGGACAAACATCAGGATGCACTTTGGGCACGACGGCCGACGAGGAAGCCACCTTCTTGCCTTTCGCAGCAGCGGAGACGACCTTGGAAGATTTGGGGGCCATTTTCGACAGTCGGAGAATGGAAATAGGAAAAGAAAGGAAAGACAGAAACGGTTGGGGACGAAGGAGGAAGTAAAGAAATCCCTCCGACTGAACTCATCCATATTTATAAACAAAACCAAGGCGCTTCGATTCTCGTGCAGAACGAAAACCAACTCTTCGGTTATCAAGGCGAGCTGCCTAAAATGAAGGCCAGACTCCTGGGATCCCGCCCCAAAAAGTGACCTCAAAACTGACAGCAAATCAACAGCATTTAATGCAAAAGATCTTCATACGTGGCAAGATGATGTGGCGGAAAGTCCCCACGGCTGAGATAGCTATGCGGCCCGAAAGTCCCTGCGGCTGAGACACTTATGCGGTCCGAAAGCCCCTGCGGCCGAGTCATCCATGCGGCCGAGACATCCATGCGACTGAGACATCATATGCGGCCAGGAGAATTTATACATGGCCAAGCATCTCATTCAAAGTATTTCAATTTTGCAAATTAAAAACTTTGAAGGGGGTCTTGTAGAAGCATGAAAAAAAATAAAGAAAGATCCATGCGGCCAGAGAGCCCCCTGCGGCTCAGAGAGTTCATGCGGCTCAAGTATCCATGCGGCTCGAGCGTCTATGCGGCTCAAAAAAGTCCCATACAACTCAAAGAGCAGCCACGTGGCCTACAAATAGCTCTCTCATTTTGTATTAAATACCTTGACGGCTGACAGCTCTGACACAAAGATATCATTATGACTCCCTCATAATGACGGGCTCCTTGGGAAGCGAAGAAAATCTCTGACACAATCTCCCAAGATTCAGAAACTATCATGCGGCCTTGACACGTGGACAGTTGTATGCGGCCCAAGCGGAGACTGTAATGACCTGTTCCGTCCTAGCGGAACGCCGATTCAAACGACAAGTGCAACGACTCAAACGAGCCGTCGACCCGAAGAGTTGGCATCGACCTGATGAAGAATCGATGCAAGGCTAACATTGGCCATCAAGATGAATCCAGACTTAGACTTTCAAAGGCGCGCTCGGGGTATCGCTCGGCCGATGCGAACATCGCTAAGGTAGGTGGCTCCGATGAAACTGTCTTTTCTTAGCCTAGATACTTAACAATACGGACACTATCACGAGAATCGCTAGGCGATAACACCGTGCATGTTAATAAATGACTCAACGCACCTAGCTAAGGGATTAATCCCACCTTGCTTGCTTGTGTAGAATATGGAAAGGAACATGGAAAATATGAGAACTCTAGCACCGCGCTCCATGCTCGTGCTACGGCACAAGCTTACGTTCAAGTCCCTTATGCGTTCAACAATGAAACAATGAATGGTTTACAACAATGAAACGGAAAGACTATCAACATAGTCATTCCGAGTAGAGTTTAGCAACATTGAAAGACCATGGGACCGATGGGTCACCAAGGCGGCTCCTGCACTGGGAGTTGCGTAATGCTTGAATGAATGAATCAACGAATGAATGAATGAATACGTGAATGAATCAATGAACGAATGAACAATAAAAGAAAGAATACATGAAAGATAAGAAAGGAAAGAATAGTTAGTGACAGGTGTGACGGGCACGTGCAACGGGGCTCGCTACTCGCGCTGCACGGATGCCAACCTTGTCGATAACACAATATGGCTAAGGGTTAGCCTACGGCTCGGTGACAGCCGTTAAGTTAAATGACAAAGAAAACGAAATGGTCGTGGACAATCCATTAGTATACGGGAGGTGGGAGATATAAGGGATTTCCAGTGGCATAGTCAAAGTGTGAAGGACGTGCCGGTCCAGACGAAAATCAAAATATGACTTACGGGCTGCCTGAGTGCGGGCTTGGCCACCAGGGAACGTAAGGCCGGGTATTTCAAAAGACTATCAGGGTGTACCAAGCCGCACGCCATGATAGGTGAGAAAATTACCAAGGGAAAGACATGTCCAAATTGGCTTGTGATGCCAGCGACCGAGGCATATAGATTAAGTGGGCTTGCTGGTGGCAATCCATATGCAAGTCCTTGCATTGAAATCAAAGTAGTCTAAGTTAACTAAATGAAGTACCTTGTGAATATGCTTGAAATGTAACACACCAAATGATAATGAGAAATCCACGCAAGTGAGTTAGACAACGTGCCTACGACGTACTAGAATTCGAGGCAGGGACACGTACTTGACATCAAAAAGTTCATATTGAATTGTTGACTAACTTGGTTTACTTTGGACAGGGAAGGCCGGACGGTAAGTATGGATAAGTCGTGCATTCATTTCCATGCACACACTTGAATTCGACAACACGAGATAGGTCATGAAGTATGCCATGAAACTGATCCTAAGGCAAGATTAGAATGAAAATGAATGATAAACGGTGCATAAAAGTAAATGGAACGTGTTTGGTAATGATAGCATTATGGGCGAGCTAGCCTCCCCACCAGTGCATAACAATGTACTGATAACCCCACAGTCTGCTTGCAGGATGCAGGAGACGCCGGCGGGTGCGGAGCTTCCATCGAACGTGTTAAGGCACGGAGTCAACATCCGGGGCCTTGGGACGTTGCAAGAATCTGAAGCACCTATACATGACATAATGTATCGGAACATCGTCATGAATCATTCCATGTTGTAAGCCACTTGGCACGCCTTTTATGTTTCAGAGAGAGAGAGCTTGAGCGATTTGTAATATCGGCCTAGCGCTGCTTGTAAACTTCTTGAATATCAATAAAGAATTTGAATTTGCTTCTACTTGTGTTCATTTACTTTCTACTGCAAATGGGGACACTCTGTGCGACTCTGTAGCCTAGCTCAAATCGGTCGTTTCTTGACTTGGCCTTGTACGGGCGCAACCTAGGCCCATGCGGCATCACGCCTTAGCAAGGACGATCGCTCCTACGGGAGTGGGGCATGACAGATTGGTATCAAAGCACGGCTTTACGTCCTTGGACTTTATTTCGATTCTCTCAGTTTTGAAAGCTCGCTGAAACAAAAGAAGTGTATGCTCTCTTTCGTTGTGCCTTGGGATGTTCCATACAATAAGTCTAATATTTTCAAAAGCTCGTATAAGTACTTGGTTGAACGAGATCGATAGGCGAAGGCCTTTGTGCTGAACCACGACATACTTGAGTTGGAAGGGACCGATGCTAAGAGTTACAAACGCAAGACGTGCTTGAATAACCTTACGCTGACAATAGCAAACGAGTACGCGAGATCGAAGTATAGTTCGAACGGGATGGTTATACACGCAGCCTTTTGGCTAAGTTGTGTCGAGTATCGCGCACCTAGACTTTATGGTGCAAACGAGTTACGAGCGAGATCGACTATCGCTCGGACGAGAATAAGGGAGACTTAGAATGTATGTTGATAGAGATGCTACTTGACCGGCGCTAAAGCGAACGCGAGGAAATGGTTCTTAGACTTTGAGGAACGGACGAACGCGTGATTGAACACGTCGATTGGGAATCGAATGATCTTTTGAGGATTTGTAGAATGGCTTGACTCCGAGTGGTGTATGTGATAGCTTCGAAGAAGAAAAAGAGCGAGTGTCGATGACTAGTCGAGTGGCTCGAACCCTGAGTGGTGTATGGACGTTATAGAAATTGTTCGAGTAAGACTAAAGGATTTATGGATAGAACGAGTATGTCGGCAAGCGATGATATCGCACAAGGCCTTAGAGTAACGCTTAGTTGGTTTCGACTTTGAGAGTCTCAAACGAGATATCGTTCAGACGAATTAAGAATACGTAGTGCAAATTATGAAAGAAATGGAGGTCTTGGTCGAGAAAACATAGAAGATTGTGCATACGATTTTGAAATTTAGTTGAGTGGATTGAAACTTGAGTTAATGTGAATTACTCATGGACGAGATCGGGAATAACACGGTCGGAAGATAGCGTGCATAGGAAACGTTGATATGATGATACAAAAATGACTAAGGAATTGAAATTGATGTTGCTCGATGAAGAGTTAGCACACGACAATGTGAATTAAGGAATTAAGTTGCACGACTCGAAATTCGTTGCAAAAGGAAGATCGTAGGTTATGTGCATCATCGATGGTATTGAGGCGTATCAATGATCGATGTACGATAACTCGGGGGTACTCTAATTCGATGAATGATGACCGTGTTAGAAGTTATTGTTTCGAAGGATGCTATGTTGGGGATTGGATAGAAATAAATGTTGGTTGGAGAGGAAATTGACTTGATTGTTCGGTGATAACCACAACGACAACGATCTTGTCTTGCGCGAGCGCAACTCCAGCCTCGCACATGTGTCACGTCGGATTTGGGACGATTGTTCGGCATGAGCGTTGGCATGGTGATTCATGTCCAGCGGGAATGGTCGAACTCAAAATATCATGGCATGGCAATTTTGATTGCTTCGACTTGTGGTTTGAAGCGAAGGTGGATTCGAGGATTGTTAGGACTTGCGATTGAAGAATGAGAAAACTTAAGGATTGAGTAGACCCAATCCGCATATCAAAAATGGGCAAGTCTAGACGGAACGTAAGAGTTACGTCCCGATGAGGATGATTATTCTGCGGGAATGTTGACATGGTGATTCATGTCCGTCGTGGATAATCAGACTTGCGTGAGATCGGGGTACGATATATTGCAAGGCTAGACGACCTTGTGATCGACTACGTGAATTGGATAGGTGGATTGTATCAAACATACTTGAAGAGATAGACTACGATAATTGTTATTGCGGACGCACGATTTGATTGAGGACAACCAATCGTAGGATGACTTTCCTAAATGAGCTCGAACTTGGAACGGAGAATATATTGATGCGAATAGGGTGAACACTGCTTGATGTTTAAAAATTTGAGTGAAACAAACTGGGGTAGAAACTCCCGTACAAGCGAATAAATGGTTTGACCATAGGATTTGGGGCGAGCGTCGTGCAACGATCTTGCACGATGAGCAATGGACTTGACGTGTAACTATGACCCTGTGAGCTGACCTAGCGGATAGGCGGACGACCCTATGCCGAGTGATTGAACCTGTGTGATGGCATTTACAGTATCGTCTGGATGGACGATAGACTTGGGCAACAAGACTTAGAGTAGGACGGAGAACTAGGAGTGTGCGTGAACGACGGCGAGATTGGCCCCAAACGAAGGAAAAGATAGGAATGGATGATACATAAGTAAAGTTGGGATAACGAATTGAATCATTGATTGGAAGACGTACTCGATGATATTGCAATACTTGGTCTTGAATCGGACGGAAATTGCTTAAACTTGGTCGACTCCGCTAAGAAGAAATCGTATTGATTTCGTAGACAAGAACGCTTGAGAAACGAATCGAATCATCTCGATGACCGAGATAAACGATAGTGAGATGCACACAAGTTTGATTTTAAATCGAAGTTAGAAAAATGATCGGCAAATCAAAACTATCACGAGTAGCTTGTCCGACTTTGCTAATCGCTAAGCTTGGTTGAAATGTACGTATTCGGGGGAGGCCTTGAATATGTGCACGATCCAAACTCAGCGACATGATGAACTCGAATGCAGCTGCAAGTGGGTGTTGCGATGCGCATGAACGAATGAGTGAGTTAACCTCAACCTACGACTCTCGTATTTGATGAATTACAACGCACCCCGTGTGACCGTTTCAATCCCATGATACGTCAAAATAGCAACTAGTCGAAGAAACACGACAACTAAATAAGCACCATCAACTCTAAAATTAATGAAAAGCCATTCAATAAAATCGACCAAACGTATGCGACACAGAACTTGGAAAGGTATCGAGTATAGTTCGATGCCATCAAACGGTAAAGCCATTCGATAGGAATTGTCTAAGGTATGCACACGGCGATGAGTAAAGGAACGGTAGGATGACCCGCACTCAGGAAGTCTCGAGGACGAGACTTGTTTTGAGTGGTGTATTATGTAATGACCCGCTCCATCCTAGCGGAGCGCCGATTCAAACGGCAAGTGCAACGACTCAAACGAGCCGTCGACCCGAAGAGTTGGCATCGACCTGATGAAGAATCGATGCAAGGCTTACATTGGCCGTCAAGATGAATCCAGACTTAGACTTTCAAAGGCGCACTCGGAGTATCGCTCGGCCGATGCGAACATCGCTAAGGTGGGTGGCTCCGATGAACCCGTCTTTGCTTAGCCTAGACACTTAACAATATGGACACTATCACGAGAATCGCTAGACGATAACACCGTGCATGTTAATAAATGACTCAACGCACCTAGCTAAGGGATTAATCCCACCTTGCATGCTTGTGTAGAATATGGAAAGGAACATGAAAAATATGAGAACTCTAGCACCGCGCTCCATGCTCGTGCTACGGCACAAGCTTACATTCAAGTCCCTTACGCGTTCAACAATGAAACAATGAATGGTTTACAACAATAAAATGGGAAGACTATCAACATAGTCGTTCCGAGTAGAGTTTAGCAACATTAAAAGACTATGGGACCGATGGGTCGCCAAGGCGGCTCCCGTACTGGGAGTTGCGTAATACTTGAATGAATGAATCAATGAATGAATGAATGAATACGTGAATGAATCAATGAACGAATGAACAATGAAAGAAAGAAAGAAAAGAAAGAATACATGAAAGATAAGAAAGGAAAGAATGGTTAGCGACAGGTGTGACGGGCACATGCAACGGGGCTCGCTACCCGCGCTGCACGGACGCCAACCTGATCGATAACGCAATATGGCTAAGGATTAGCCTACGGCTCGGTGGCAGCCGTTAAGTTAAATGACGAAGAAAATGAAATGGTCATGGACAATCCATTAGTATACGGGAGGTGGAAGATGTAAGGGATTTCCAGCGGCACAGTCAAAGTGTGAAGGACGTGTCGGTCCGGACGGAAATCAAAATATGGCTTAAGGGCTGCCTGAGTGCGGGCTTGGCCACCAAGGGAACGTAAGGCCGGGTATTTCAAAAGACTCTCAGGGTGTACCAAGCCGCACGCCATGATATGTGAGGAAATTACCAAGGAAAAGACATATCCAAATTGGCTTTTGATGCCAGCGACCGATGCATATAGAATAAGTGGGCTTGCTGGTGGCAATCCACGTGCAAGTCCTTGCATTGAAATCAAAGTAGTCTAAGTTAACTAAATGAAGTGCCTTGTGAATATGCTTGAAATGTAACACACCAAATGATAATGAGAAATCCATGCAAGTGAGTTAGACAACGTGCCAACGACGTGCTAGAATCCGAGGCAGGGACACGCACTTGACATCGAAAAGTTCATATTGAATTGTTGACTAACTTGGTTTACTTTGGACAGGGAAGGCCGGACGGTAAGTATGGGTAAGTCGTACATTCATTTCTATGCACACACTTGAATTTGGCAACACGAGATAGGTCATGAAGTATGCCATGAAACTGATCCTAAGGCAAGATTAGAAAGAAAATGAATGATAGACGGTGCACAAAAGTAAATGGAACGTGTTTGTTAATGATAGCATTGTGGGCGAGCTAGCCTCCCCACCAATGCATAACAATGTACTGATAACCCCACGGTCTGCTTGCAGGATGCAGGAGACGCCGGCGGGTGCGGAGCTTCCATCGAACGTGTTAAGGCGCGGAGCCAACATCCGGGGCCTTGGTACGTTGCAAGAAGCTGAAGCACCTATACAGGACATAATGTATCGGAACATCGCCATGAATCATTCCATGTTGTAAGCCACTTGGCATGCCTTTTATGTTTTAGAGAGAGAGAGAGCTTGAGCGATTTGTAATATCGGCCTAGCGCCGCTTGTAAACTTCTTGAATATCAATAAAGAATTTGAATTCGCTTCTACTTGTGTTCATTTACTTTCTGCTGCAAATGGGGACACTCTGTGCGACTCTGTAGCCTAGCTCAAATCGACCATTTTTTGACTTGGCCTTGCACGGGCGCAACCTAGGCCCGTACGGCATCACGTCTTAGCGAGGACGATCGCTCCTACAGGAGCGGGGCGTGACAGAGACTCCCCCATACGGCTCACGAAGACTAGCCCCATACGGCTCACGAAGACTAGCCCCATGCGGTTCACGAAGACTAGCTCCATGCGGCTCACAAAGACCATCCCCATGCGGCTCACGAAGACTAGCTCCATGCGGTTCACCCATACGGTCATCCACACTCATGCGGCTCAAATCATTACCATGCGGTCCAAATGTTCAGGGGGGCCACACTTAGGCAGCTTGGACACGTGGCCAGCCTTATGCGGCTTAATGAGAAGTAACCTCCCTGTAGTACAGATTTCTGCTATAGCTCGACACGTAGCATGATATCGGGGCACGTGGCATCAGATTAATCGAAATCTCTCAACAAATCTCAATAAAATATTGGGATCAAATCAGATCATTTACAAATAAGTAAATTGATGACACGTGTCGAGAAATTCGAGATTGGCATGATAAATTAGGAGGATTTATGTCAATCAGCATTAATTACCCATAAAAGATTTGATACAATCATATTTATTGCTCAAATCTCGATGAATGGCCCAGATCCAATGATCCTTAGCCGTCGACTTTCAAGAATGGGCAATCATTGTAAACCCTAATGAGGCCCCCCACTCTTATAAATAGCAGGGTGCCATTCCCTTGTGAATAGACACAGAGAGAGAGATAGAGAGACATATACAGAGACAGAGGCAGACGCAAATAGAGACATAGAGAGCCAGAGCGCCTAAAGAGAGAGCATTTCTTCATCAACGCCAAGCAGTTCTTCCACAGAGCCAAAAAGCTGCACTCGATCGTCCAAGGAGTAAGGCAGAGCGGCCATCGCTTTCCCGAGCCTCTATTGTCACCCCCCAGAATCTAAAATAAACAATTATACTTAGATTGCTGTACCTAGGTTTTCGTCCCTAGGCTTTCTTTGTACAAGCGAGTTTATATTGTGAAGTAAAAGTCCAGTCCTCCGATAATTGTTCTGTCCTTTTATATTTCATAGCAAACAACACAATTTCTGCACGTTACGCAAATACAACAATGAGTACTCGTATGCGTCGTGCAGATACGAAATACAGAATGGATACAAAAATTAAAATAAAAAATTGTAGTAGAAATTTAGGGGGTTTACATCCTACCCAACTTAAAAGAATTTTGTCCTCAAAATTTATGAAAAATTAGGGTAGGTAAGGCGAAGGGGATGGTAAGAGTTTATTCGAATAGATATACGAGATCGTCTTGGGACGGGAATGCAAACAAATATTCGACGAGGAGGCGAACGACATTTCAATGGCAATATGTCCTTTGATCGACTAGAACATAAAAATTAGATACGACCATGTATATGACAACCAATCAATGGCTAAGCTCGATCAACCCTAACACTAACTTTAAAAAAAAGAACAACCTCATAAGTAGGTAATAAATTCCTTAATCCTTTGATATCATCAATATTCATGTAATCTCTCTCATCATAAATCGTTATTTTCAAAAATTTCTTCCGTTCCACGTCCCCTAAAACAAAACCAATGTGATTATAAATGTACTCTAATTTCCTCTATTTTGTCATAGAATTTTCGATAGTCTCAAATTTTTGACTTCCATAATCTTCATAGCTCATTTTTATATATCTTCCCAAGTTATAATTTCCTCTAAAATTAAAATTTCAAACCTTCAACCAATTTGGCCCAAGTAAAAGTTAAAATCTTCTTTCTACAATTTGTATTATTGGTCAATGTACGATGCATCTATAGGTATCAAAAATCTGTCTTCAATGTTTGATAAATCTCGAAAACTAACGGTATACCTTCATAACTCAATCTTCTATCATCATATTTAAAAATTTTCTCAAATATTTATTAGTCTCTCTCGAAAATTTGAATTCAACAATCTTTTCTTCTTGATGGTAGAAATGAACTCATCTTACTTCATATTCATAATCATCTTAGAACTTGATTCTCCATGCATCAAAATGTAAGGTTTCTTTCTTCAATCAAATGGTTATCCTTGAAAACTATCGTCATAACACTATATGTTATCGAAGGCAACGCCAACATTGTCTTTATCAAAAATTTGCATCCATAAATTTTATATATAACTTTGGTTCTTAAACCACCAACACTTTAAGAATTTCTTCGCTCAATATTTTGTTACCTCGAAACAAATTTTGTAAATTTGAGAAGTCTATTTACCTTTGATTGTTTCATCATAACATAATATATTCTCCCTTACTTCATTGTTTCGTATTTATCGCACATTTTTATTTATGTCTCATCTGTACCAACTTCATTATTTATCCATGCTGTGGGGTTCTCCAATCTAACTTCTACTAACCCAAGATTGTCATAATCAAATTTCATTTCGCATAATGGAATCATACAAGGAACAAGGTTGCATAAACTATGGTGGAATCATAATGAAATATAAGTTAAGCAATTGGAAGGGGGAAAAGTAAATGTTGCTAATATTGCATGAAGAGTAAAAGGTGTTATGGGTCTAAGTAAATCAAAATAATACAAAAATAAAATGACAAGAATTAGGCAGTCAAGATAAATCACAAGGTTAAGCAATTAACGGATTTAGTAGATCACAATCAGTATCGGGTCGAAAGACTTGAGTTAAGATTTGACCTCCAAATATATAGTCAAAGGCATATAGTTGAGTCTTTATGACCCGAAAGTTGTACCATAAAAATAGAGTACAAGCGGACGTGTTTTAGTGTGACATTATATACCTACATGATGGTGAGCTCGTCTAGGTTTTGCATGTGAAATTTGTGGGAAGGAAAAGTCTAGTGCTGTGCTCCAAATATTGAAGTCATGATAGATAACGCCAAATGATCAAAAATAGAAAGTGGGTTTTCATAAGGTACTGATTAATGCACCAAAATAAAAGGTTAAGGCACGAAATAAAGATAATTAGAAAATCTCCTAGATCAAGTTAAGATAAGTTAGAGGCACATTTTCTAGAGAGAAAATAGTCTCATAGATAAGGGTATGGTCAAGGGAATGACTCTAATCGTTTCAAAGTTTAAAACAATTAGATGGACACGAATAAAGATCTAGATTTGAGGGAAGGTCGAGTAAGTCATAGATATGTTCATCAGTTTGGTCGATGACTAACTATACTTGTGTATATGCAATATCATAATCATAGGTGGCATGGCATTATAATGTAGAATGCTTCTATCTTACTAGGGTGACCTTTCTTGCTTCTTGGTTCTCTACCGATATATGATATAATCTAAAATTTCAAGTTCCTCGAAATTTACTCAATAAAATTTTCAAGATATTTCACCAAATTTCCAATCATCGTAGGACGTCCACTTTAATCACAATTTTAAATTTCTAGTCAATCTCGAAACAACCCTTGCATATCGCAAAACAAAATTTTTTTTTCTCAAAACCTTAAACTTATCATTTAATAAGTTTATTAATCGAATTTCATACTACAAAATGGAACATTTAAATAACTCCCGAATCTAATCATATATCCTTCAAATGTGTATATCTAGCTTCCAATAAGTCACAACTACTCTTCAAAAGTAATTATCTTTTCTTTTTCTTTTTTCTTTTTTTTCTTTTTTCCCCACCAAAATTCAAAATATCCATAATCAAGGCTTTAGACTCAAAATCTAAATAACTTTTTATATCATAAATCATATGAGCAAATTTTAAATATTTAAATTTTTCCTTCAAAGTCGCCTTCATATCTTCCAAAAATATTTCAATTTTTTTTTATTACCGTTATCTCTTCAAGCTAAAAATTAAATACTTATAATTCGTAAATCGTAGAATCAATTTAAAACCTCAAGCTCTCTAATAAACCGTAAATCATAAACCCTTCATATTCTCTAGTCGTTTACAAAATCATAACTTATAATTTAAGATACTTTAATAAATTCGAGATAAACTTTTAACATATTTAATCCAAACTTGAACTTAATCGTAAATCATGTGTCACAATTTAAAGATGTTTTCCAAATCGGTTTCATATCACAATAAATCATAGTCTATTTCACAATTTCCAAAAATTATTAGTCATAAATTTGTTTTCTCGATCTAGCTATTCTCTTGTGTATGCCACCCTGTAATAGCAAAATAAAATTCCAACTATCCTGTGGAGGCGGTAATACGCTACTACCCAACTTAAAATTAACTAATCCTTAAAATCATACTTTCTAAAAAAATAAATTCCTTTATAACTCAAATAAAATTCCAATGCATATAAATTGTCAATGCAATCCATCTAGCCATGTGTTTAACCTATGTACATATACTAGTGTAGTCATCTTACTAAACACGAAACTAAAAATTTACGGTAGGAGGAGTCAAGCAAGATGCAAGTCAAGGAGGTCGAACGAGAGTTCGAAATTTAAAGTCAAGAAAGGATGTCAAATAGGTGGATGAGATTCTAAACTCTAATCCTATATTGTAGGCCCGTTCGGTACAGTCATGTAACCGAAACGGCAAACTAGACCTGCATGGGCCACCACAAAATATGTAACGCCCCAGTCCCAAAATACGTAGGACTAGAACGTAATCATGCCAGCTGTATACATTCGAAGTATATAGACCCTCATATATATATATAAGCTGTAAAATACAGTAACCATGGTACTAAATCTCATCCACAAAGATAAATATGATATAAAAGCAACTTTGAATTTGTCATATATACAATCATTGGGCGGAGACAAATCCACTACCAACAAGTAAAAAAATACATGAAAAATACAATGAGTTTGGCGGGCAAAGTGAAGACGATCGAAGTACAATCATCCTCGAGAAAATAGTGACGATCATGGCCATGGCTAGAACACCTGCGAAAGACAAGAACACCCACCTGGCGGGATAACCAGGTCCTCAGAGGGACGTAACAAGATACAATAAACATGCCATATAAATACTGAATATAAAATATGCCACAATCAAAGAAAGTGACAAGACACAAATAAGGTAAACTAACCGAACTAATGTGAACATACAGTGAGAACAAACCTTTCGTCGCATGGGCCCTGGCTGTAAATGGGATCTGGTATAGTTCCCACTTGGGCACCAGTGACCTAAGCGCATGACGTTCAAAAACGACAGTGGCCAACCTGAGAGGCTCATACCCGTATCTCCAGCGGAGCTTCCGGGTTACAAGGGAAGTGCAATCGAAGCCCATACAATAAGGAAATGTTCTCCCCACCCAATGTACCTATCATGTCGCATCCACGACCATGTACCTCTACTAACTGCTAAGTCTCCTAACACGCCTCTATTAGCAGTTAGCCCTAACGCATGCACATGGAGGATCAGCCCACACGCAAGAACCTCTACATGCTACTCATCTCACACATCCTCGTGGTACAATTATGTTAAGGTATATGCAATACACTACAATGGTAGTCTCTTAACTCTATGTCCATATACAATCAAAGGATAAATAATAAAGTACATCTAATATCACTGAGCAGACAGTAAATTAAGAACTAGAAATAAATGAACAGTGATATGTAATAAAATGCAAACTAAAAATAAACAGTATAATGACAAGGTATCTTGCCTGGTGTGTCGCCTGGTATGGTGCGGTGTGACAATCCGACAAGTCATGTCTGTCCAGTAGCCATGTTTGATGTGGAATGGTTTGAGAGTCACGAGAAAATTAGGGATATCATTAGTCATAAGAAATGAGGATAATTAGAAAAATTTGCGGGGTGCAAATATTTATATTATTTCAAAAAATATTTATAAGTTAAATAATTTTACATAAATACTTGAAATTAGTTATATATATTAATTTAAGTTGAGAAATATTTTTATTAAATACTTTGATAAATCAAAATCGTATTTAGATATAAGTTTGTAAAAGTAGAATTTTTGGTAGACATCTATGTTTTCTTTGTCAAAAATATTTCCATGAATATAATAATTCTAGAAAAATATTTTGGGAAAATTTTGAATATTTGAAATTACCTATATAACTCTATCTTTTATTCTATACATGTAGTTGAAAAATACTAATAATAATACAAAATTTCTGAAAATAATACTTTAATACTAATTATAATAATAATAATACTGATATAATAACAACAGTAATTAATAATAATAATAATAATAGTAATAATAATATAATAATAATATCAGCTTAATGACTGCAGTTCCCTTCTTTTCTATATTTTTTTTTTGCTTTAGAAAACTCACAAGTGTGGGAGAGAGAGAGGATGGAAAGTTGGGGATTCGGGAATATTCTTACCAGCGGATGGCGCCGGTGGCCGGCGGCCGGGCGACGAAGCGCCGGGGTCGGCTGCGGAAAGGGGCGGAGGAAAGCGCCCGTGGCAGCGACTGATACTCGGGAAGGCGGCGGCGGCTCGTCCGGCGGCTGGGTGCCGGGTTTGGGCGCTGCGGTCGATCAGATGACAGAGACAGACGCCGGGAAGCGGCGTTCGCAGGCGGAGGAGCTCGTCCACGAGTGGCGCACGGCCTGGAGAGGGAGGAAATCACGGCGGGTAGCGCACGGCGCGATGGTCGACGCTTGCGCGGGCCGAGGTTTTGGTGGTCGGAGAGGAGAGAGGGGCGAAGACCGGTCGTCGAGGCGGAGGAGTTGGGCGCCGAGGGCGGTGCTCCGATGGAGGATGCGGTGGGTCGCGGTGTTACTCCGTACAAATTCGGCGCCAGGATGGGGGTTCTCGCCTGAGAGACGGCGCAGTCCACGCGTCGGTGGGGTTCCGCACCGACGGTGGCACGGAGGTCAGAACAGAGCCGACGCTCGGTCAGCCGTGAAGGCGAGGAGGACAGGATGGTAGGCGGCGGAGCACAGGTTAGGGCTTAACCTTCTTCCTTTTTTTTTGCTGTGGTATCGATGGTGGTCGGGTCTTTGGGATTGTGGTGGTTGTCGTGGTAGACACGTGGTCGACCAGGGTGGTGATGACCGGAGTCGAAGAAGGCAGTGGTGGTGGCGATGGCGACGGGGCAAGGGTGGTGGTCGACATAGGCTGCTAGAAAATTTAGGGTTAGGGTCGATTGTAGTGTCCTGATTGTATGTGTCGGGGCGTTTGGTCCTGCGCAACACGAATCGGATGTCCGGGTGTGTCGGGCACAGAGTTGGAAGAATTGTAATTGTAATGGAAAGAAAAAAATAGTGGAGGAGATGAGGCACAGACACGATGCACCTGTGATTGTGGTGTGGAAATTGGAGGAGTACCTCTCCTTATATAGGAGGTGGGAATTCCCAGTTAGATAGGGATTGAGAGAATTTAATTTCTCCCTAGATAATATCATATTATATTTTAAATTCGATTTAACTAGTTCAATCCAAATCAAATCCAAACCAAATAAATTCTATACTTAAAATATTTTGGATAAGGTCAATAAAATCTTTTGCAATTTAATTTACCATATTTAATCAAATATTAAGATTAACAAAATTTCAAATATCATTTTCATAATTAAATAAATATAGTAATAATTAATTTCGAAAATCATGATAAATACTTAATTATTAATTATGAACTAGCTTTTATAATAACAAAATGTATTAATAAGCAAATTTTATATTTCGCAACCATTTGGAAATATTTCATATAACCAAAAATTTCAAATTACTACTTATCTTTAAACGATGAATAAAATACCTTTTTTTATACAAAAGAAAAATATTTATCACCTTTATTTGAACATGTATTTTTTATTAAAATAAAAATATTTTTTCTAACAAACGTACCTCGACACATATTCGCACTCGTCGAGTATTTACGAAATGCAATTTCTGCACGTTACGCAAATACAACAATGAGTACTCGTATGCGACGCGCAGATACGAAATACAGAATGAATACAAAAATTAAAAAAAAAATTCGTAGTACAAATTTAGGGGGTTTACAGGTGGAAAGCTTAGCCCGCACTTCATCGGACCTTTTTTTATCAGCAGGAGAGTCGGTGACATGTCATATAGACTAGAATTGCCACCTGTATTAGAGGGAGTTTACAACGTGTTCCACGTGTCGCAGTTGAGACGGTACGTGGCAGATCCCAGCTTTCCACGTGTCGAGATCGAGATGGGCCCTACTCTTAGTTATCAAGAATAGCCTTTGGAGATTCTGGATCGACAGAAAAAGGTGTTGAGGAACCAAACGATACCATTGGTTCGCGTCACATGGAGGCATCACTCTCCAAGTGAGTCTACCTGAGAGAGGGAGGATGAGATGCGCGAGCGATACCCTTATCTTTTTCAACCTTGAGGTATTATTTTTCTATACTTCTCATCTGTTCAGTTTTGTCTTTAATTTCGACGACAAAATTATTTAAGTAGGGTAGATTTGTCACTACCACTTTTCTAGGTTAGGGGTATTTTGGTAATTGTGTAATTTTTTAAATTTTGTTTATTTTCTTATATTTTAATTGGTGCTTTTGGTGTTAGTAGTTGGCTTAACCTTAGCTAACCATAATTATATACTAACCATGTGATTAGAGACCGAATTAGCATTTAGATTAGAATTTAAGGTTTAGTCCTAATTAGAAAACTTTTAAATTCATTTTTAGCCTCATTAATATAAATAGCTTTTTGGACTTTTGCTAAAAGGGCTTTCTATTAGATTTAAGATGAGTTGTGGCCCATACCTAAACCCTAACCTAACCCTAGCAGCAGCGCATGGCCGGCCAAACAGTCCTTCCTCTATTTGTTCATCTCTTGTAGCCACCAAGCCTTTTGCAAAACCCTAGAATTCCATTTTCTTCAAAGTAGCCCCCTTTCTCCATCTCTCATCAGATTTGCACCAAACAAGCTTCATTGCGATCCTTGGAAGGAGAATAAGTTGCTGGAGGCTAGCTAGCAAGGAATCAGAGGCTTTGGACCATAGCAAATTGACGTCGGGACGTTTGGAGGCTTTTTGCATTGAGATTTCGACTCTTGATAGGTAAATGCTTTTAAACTTCTTTAAATCCTGATTTTTCTTCATAGAGGCATGCATCTAGGTACCCTGGACCTGTAGATGTAGTTTGGTCAGATTTTATATCCGTTTGATAGGAGTATCGGATGCATATCGGTGTATTGGAACACGTGTTCGATGAAATGTCTCATAGAATTAAACGTTGATGTTTTTCAAAACTAATTTCACGAATTTATTGATGATTATATGTGGATCAAGTTCTGTGAAGACTGATCTTGGTTTGACACAATTTTCATGTCCAAATCGGACAGGGGGACATTTGCACGAGACCACCGTGCATGTCCTGCTGCTCGAGTGTCATAACTCGATGGACACGACACGGTTTGGGCTGAAATTTGGTGGACAGGTGGGGCAACCTATGCCCACGTGCTCCTAAAATTTCACGAGATTTCGTGGAGTGTGCATTGAGAAATCAAAGCCGTATGGGTTCGGCTGACCGTGCACGCGCGGGAAAACTGGGTCTGACACGGGTTTCGTGTCGACACACGGGAACACAAGGACACAATAAAGGGTGTCCTACACGTAGCCCTAGACCTAGGCTACCCAGTGACTCGACCATGTGACACGTTGTGGCGTGTCCTGTGGGGGCTGACACCTCCCCACAAGGCCCCGCGCGCGCGTACAGCCCTCCTTGACACGTGTCCACCTAGCTACGTGCACGAGCACGAGGCTCACCGTGTCGCATGTCGTGTCCTATCGAACCCGACATGGTTGCCCGAGCCCTAACCTTCACCAATTTTTGACACTTTGAATTGAGTCCTGACATGGGTTATTGGATACGATTCTGACACTTTGTGGACACGATTCACACCCCCACGTGATGACACACATGTGGGCCCCCTTTCCCCTAATTTTTACTGTATATAAATACATATTTTGTAATGTATCAGTATATACCTATTCTATGTATATAATATAGTGTATATTTTTATATATTTTAGATATTTTATATATTCATATCTACTGTCATATAGGGATAATTTCTGAGGTTGGGTTTCTGATATGTATATATGTCCAGTATGTTATTTCCTTTAATATATATATATATATATATATATATATATATATATATATATACATAAAAAAAAAAAAAATATATATATATATATATATATATATATATATATATATATATATATATATATATATATATATATATATAATATGTATATATGTTGGTATATATATACATTTTATATATATAGATCTATATATATATAGCTACATATATAGTACTCTTATATATATATATGTATATAAAAAAAATATAGGAATGATATTGTATAAAGTTATGTATTAGTGTGATGGCTGTTGGGATTAGCCCTGTCCAGCATACCCACAGCACTTGTGACACACACATGCACACACACACATGTTTCTTTCCTTCTTTCCCTTTATATATATATATATATATATATATATATATATATATATATATATATATATATAATATATATACATATATATATATATATATATATATATATATATATATATATATTTATATATATATATATATATATATATATATATATATATATATATATATATATATATATATATATATATATATATATACACTTGAATATATTGTCTATATATGCATATGTATATTTGATAGTGATATAAGATATTAGCCTACGGTTAGTGAGTTAGTTTAGAATGGACCTATAGGCCTAGTTAGGCAAGGTTTGACTAGCAAGTTGACCAAAGTCAAGTGTGGGTACACTTGAATATATTGTATATAAATGCATATGTATATTTGATAGTGATATAAGATATTAGCCTATGGTTAGTGAGTTAGTTTAGAATGGACCTATAGGCCTAGTTAGGCAAGGTTTGACTAGCAAGTTGACCAAAGTCAACTGTGGGTCAAACTTGACCTGGAATTGACTCAAATGGACTTAAAAGGACTAGTTGTGAACCCCCTAAATTCCTACTACATTTTTTAAATAAAATAAAATTTGGTATTTACTTGTACTTCGTCGCGTACTAGTTGCGTTCTCGTATTTGTACGTCACGTGCTAATTTACATTTTTCGTAATTGCTCGTCGAGTGCGAATATGTGCGAGGTACATCTTTTATATATATATATATATATATATATATATATATATATATATATATATATATATATATATATATATATATATATATATATATTATGGATTTCATTATAAGGGAAAGTATAGGTTCAAAATTCATATGATAATATTTTATTTACTCATATTATCTTTATTATTCGATTTACAAACTGTATCGATTTTATATAAAAAGGGCTATTTACTTTTATTATACAAATATAATTGATAATTTCAAAAATGATGTTTTAAATAAATAATCTTTTACATACGAGATACATGACTTTAAATTTATGAAAAAAATTATACTTTCAAAATTAATTAATACTATTATTTTATTATTTAAAAAAAATTAAATTTGTTATCAAGAATTAAATCAATATTTGATTTTATTGGACAATTTTTAAATTTTTTTAATTAAATATGAGGTTCGTCTAGTTTTTATATCGGAATGATATTATTAAAATGATTCGAATGTGATTTAAATCAATAGAGAAATTATCTAGGGGGATTTAACCAAACCCAAGTCCTTATCAAAATCGGAGCTCCACCACCTATATAAAGAGAGACTCATTGCTCCTTCTTCCACCAAAACTCCACAACCAAATTTTTTCCATCCACAATCACATGTGCATCATGTCTGTGGCCGTCAGTTCTTATTCCATTAGTACATATACATCATATCCTGCGTGTCAGACACACCCCCGACACAGTCGAATCCTATCCTAGCATAACCTACAATAGCACCTCCCTGAATCCCGCCATCGTCGCAACCACCCCAACCGCAACCATCGCCACCACTTTTCATCTTCCCCCGCCACCATACACCCCTGCCACCGTAGCAACCACCATCTTCGCCACCATCGCCACCACCAACAGAACTTCACCACCACCCTGAACTGATCCAGCCCTAGTCGTCACCACCACCCGCACCATACAACCGGCACCACCACCAAGAAAAACCAAAGAAAACTAAACCTAACTCACCTCCTCCGTGCCTACGCCACACCGTGCGCCGTGGCCGTACGAGCTCGGTGAAGCCCCTTTTCGCCACTTCCTCGTTCCCCAAATTCGGCGTCTCCTTCCCTCGAACCGCTGCCTTCGGCCTTCCACAGTGCCGCACTTGCGCCATGGCCAGTCCGCCTCCAGCAAATCCTCCATCCTCCGGCTGATCGTCCATGCGTCGGGCTGAGCACCACAGGGGCGACCCACTTCCTCCGCCTGGCAGTGCCGGAGCTGCGCGTGCCCTTTATTAGCCGCCGCCGTGTGCTGGCGAGTCGTCGCCACCGCGTGAGCGCCAACTCTGTCGCACGCGCATCCCCGACCTCGCCCCCTTGTCGAGCCGTACCTTGCTGCCCTTCCTCTCTTGATCACCTGCGGCTCCCCTCTCTCCACTCCTCGCCCTCTCTTCCATCTCCGCCTCCGTACGTAGACAACCCGTGAGCGCGCCTCCAGCCGCTCGTGCCAGCCGAGCCTTGCCTCCGGTTCCGCCAGGTTCCCGCCGACCGCCAGGTGAGCAAACCCCCTATCGAGAAAAGGGGATGAAATGAAACCCCCACTCTCTCTCCTATGTTCTCTGTAAATTGATAAAGCAGCTGTGCATTGATTCTTGTAAAGGGTTTATGTTTTATGTTTTGTTTTTTATTATTTTATTATTTTGTTATTATTATTATTATCAAAATCTATATACGCAATATTTTGGGTATTAGAGTTTTTGATATTTATAAAATATACTGATTAGTATTTTGTTATTATTAGTTGGTATAAAATATTTCTGAATTTAATTTATAATAAATATATTATTGGGTTTGGGTTGCTTAGAATTTCCATATATATTAGTAAATAATTTGCCCATTATTAATAGACTTTCCTAAAAATTATTGTTTGACAAAAATTGAGCTTTCAAATAATTATCAAAAAAAATTTCGGCTAATAAAATATAGTTTTCTATATAGAAAGTCTATTTTCACAAACTTAAGGTTTTAGCCTAAAACAATTTTTGATTTTCAAGTATGTACCTAAAAACATATTTTGACAAATACAAACAAATATTTTTCCAAATTGTATATATAAAGTATTTTCAAGTATTACGTAAAAATTTTAAAAAAATATTTTCTAAACATAGTATATGTATTTATTTCCAAAAATTCTTTTCAACTATCTTAGCTGATCGTGACTAATCGTATCCCTACTTCCTTCCCGATTTTGGACCCCTACGCCTCGATCGTGGCTATTGGACTATTGGGACATGACAAAACACCGTACCACCAGGCGACACACCAGGCAAGATACCTTATCATAATTTACTGTTTATAATTAGTCTGCATTTATTTATTGCATATTACTGTTCATTTATTCCAGTTCTTTTAGTTGTACCATTTATAGTGTCTAATTTACTGCCTGTTCAGTGATATTAGCTATACTTTATTTATTATCCCTTGATTGTATATGAACTTAGAGTTAAGGGACTACCCTCTGTAGTATGTTACATAACCTTGACATATTTGTACCACGAGTATGTATGAGATGAGTAGCATGTAGAGATCCTTGCGTGTTGACTGATCATCCGTGCTCATGCGTTAGGGCTAATTGCTAATAGAGCCGTGTTAGAAGACTTAGCAGTTAGTAGAGGTACATGATCGCAGATACGACCTAGATAGGTGCATCGGGTGGGGAGAACATTTTCTTATCGTATGGTCTTCTATTACACATTCCTTTGTAACCCGGAAGCTCCGTTGGAGATACGGGTATGATAACCCCCTCATGTTGGCCACTGTCATTTTTGAACGTCATACGCTTTGGTCACTGGTACCTAAGTGTGGACTATACTAGATCACATTTACAGCCAGGGCTCATGCGATGAAAGGTCTGTTCTTAACTGTATATTCACTCTAGTATGGTTAGGTTACCTTATTGAGGTCTTGTTACTTACTTTTATTTGTGGCATATTTTATATTCACTATTTTTATGGCATGTTGTTTATTGTATCTTGTTACGTCCCCTTGAGGACCTGGTGAATTCTCCAGGTGTGCCTTGTGGTTTTCGCAGGTACTCTAGCCAAGGCCATGATTTTCTTTCTTCTTTCGAGATGGTTTTACTTGGAATGTCTTTGCATCGCTCGACAAAACTTTGTTATCAAGTATTTCCCTCTTTTTTGTTAGTAGTGGATTTGTCTCAGCCCAACAATTTATAAATAATAATTTATGAGTTTATTATAAATTCTTTCTTCCTTATTTATGGATGAGATTAGTATCGTGGTTTACTGCATTTTACAGTTTATGTATACATACGATAGTTTCATATATTGGAGTATACTTCGTATGTATGCAGCTGGCATGACGACGTACTTAGTCCTAAGTATTTTAGGACTGGGGCGTTACACTAGTTAACCAAAGTTTGACTTAAACTTAGAACATTTGACTAGTTGACTTAGGTTTGACCTAGTTTGACTAGAATGGTTGACTAGAGTTGACCAAGAGTTGACTTTGACCTATAATGACCTAGAATCGTTTAGAATGCTTTGTAAATTTCTTTTATTTGATATTAGATACTTTGTAACCTGTGGTTGCTCTAAATAGGACTCAGTTACTCCGGTCCGGACATATTTTCTCATCAAACATTCAGGATATCAGGCGAGTAAATTCTCTGACGTTTCATACTTGCTAGGAATTATATTCTTGTTATAGACTAATTTAATTGATGCTGACACAATATTATCACGGATTAGTACTATATGGATCTTTACATGAGATGTTATCTCCTACGGGTGCATCGAATACATCATGTGATGTGCTTTCCACGAACATCATATATTCCATGTACTCTTATTATTCATGTACACTCATGTGCTCTAATATACCCTCATGATCTCATGAGCTTCATGTATAAACTTTCATGTACAATAACATAACCTATCTAGATCCTTGTGTATAAACTTTCATGTACAATAAACTTTTAAGCCGTTCACATAACTATATTGTACTCTAAATCACTTAGTCACTTACAGTTCTCTATTACCATATATAGATATCTTTGTTATCATATTCTCTCTTCCTATTCATGTTTGTTCTTACAGTTTTCATGTACTTTATTTTATAACATGCTTTACATTTCCTGTTATGATATGAATTGTGTGAGAGATATGTATTCGTTCCTGTCCTGATTGGACCTGTTGAAAATATTACAGAAGATGATGAGGAGTTCTGCCCCACATATTATGGAGCTAGCTTAGATGACACCAGTGACTTGGACCCTCAGAAGGATCCAGCAGTTGCTGAAGACTTGTCCATTGTCTAGATTAGACTGCTAGACTAGTTATCTTTATTTAGTTGTCTTGTCTTGATGTACTTCTAGATATTAGATTTTTGGTGTTATTTAAACATCCAGACTTATTTCTTTCAGTTGTAGTTCTCTGTTGAGATTATCTTTTTATCTTATCTTTCTATTTCCATCTTAGACATTGTGATTGAGTTGTACCTTCTATGTTGTCCTCCTTTTTGGAGAGTATATTATTGTACAGGTACAGTTATATATTGTTATATGTTGTGACCTAGGACAGCGTTCTACCGCCGATACTGCGACGTAGGCTGGATGTACCCACTTCTCGTGCCCTTACACTGGGTGCGGGTCGTGACATTAACCCAATGTATGAGAATTTAAACAATGAATAGTTAGTAATTACCGCACACTTATTAATAAAATGATTTGAATCATTTACTAGAAAATGGGCATCTTGCCTTTATCAAACGCCTAATTTATGACCTATATTAAAAGGGGATTTTTTTGGATTTGAAGCAAAATTACATTTTTGTATACATTAGAAAAGAGAAGTTTGAAATTAAATAAAAAATAAATAAAGAACAAATAAAGTAACAACTTTCTTGACAACTAAACATTTTTGTTTCTTTGGTCGGACTAATGTTAAACTTCTAGCTATTATAATTCCTCAAATTTAGAATACAGTTCATGTAAAGAGTTTTAAAGTATAGATGGATGCATAATCCACCATGTATATTCACTAGCAAAGGGTAAACATTTAAGCCATGAACCTATTAATAACTAATATATATGCATCTCTTGTAACTGTAATATTTTTTTGGTTATTGGCTATATTCCATATACTTTCTCTCTTTATTTAAAGACTAATAGGGGAATAAATCTAGAACCTGAAACTTAAAACCAAACTTGCTGAAACTTTTGGATTAGATTTGAAGAGAGTCAAACCAATGTCGAAAAAATGATTAAACCCTCCATCACATAACCCTAGTTGTTCCATCGTAGTGACAACATGGAGGCTGAATGTGTTTTCCTTAATAGTGTGAGGACTCTAAACCATAGTTCACAGTATCGGCCGATACCGATCCGATATAGCCGATACCGATACGGTTTGGCATGTCCCGATTCGATACCGACCGATGCCCGCTACTGACCGATACTGACATTGCGGGTCTCTTTTTTCGATCAATTCGGTAAAGAAAATTGAACGAAAAAAACCAATCAATAAGGGGCATAAGCAAGGAAGGTTATAAATGCATGTCAAAGAAGGAAACTTATCTATCGTATGTAAATCAATCGATAAGGGTGACTATTATTTTATTCAATTTTAAAACTACTAAGAAACAATACTGAAAAATATTAAAATTATGTCTAAAGGTATAAAATATATTTTCTAAAATGTTAATAACTTACTAATAATTATTTGCTTCCCGATACCAAAAAATTTGATACCCGATCTGAAACCTTGGATACTGCCGATCCTGATACTCATAGGAATGGTCCGATATCGATTTCGATACCAATACTTTGGTATACACTATATATTGAGTTGTGAATTGGTTTGTTGGTTAAGAAGGAGTTTCACCTGATAATTTGAATGGTTCATGCATAGCCAGAACCGTCCCTTTAGGCACTTTAGAAACTCCTTTTAAGCAATTCTTGGTTTGCTGAATGTATTAAAGAAAAATATAGACTGGATTAGCATATTTTTTTCTCTCTCTGTGAGAATTTTAATTAAATAAAAAAATTTCCAGTGGTGTTAGTTGTAGTAGGTAGCCATCTTTTACTTGTCATGCGTTCTTGTTTCTTTGAAGTGGCAATGAAAAGGACCATTCCTTCATATTATATGTATATATAGCATTTTTAAGACAATCAAGCATCAGTTTGGTTTAATCAAATAGCTGGACATATTTATAATGTACGTGTATTTTCCACTCTATCAAGTGGAGGGATAAATAAGATTGCTAATATTACAGAGTGAAAGACCTTAATGGAGATGAATGGAAGAAACCTATGAAGCACGAGTACTCCATTTAGGAAGGTATACCTAATACTTGGTACGTACTATTGCTACTCTTTGGGTACTCCTGGGTATGTACCACATACATACTACTTATTGTATTCTCAATTTTTTTATTTTGGTTATTCGTGGTACTTCTCTAGTGCAACTCATTATGTATGACCTTGTCTTTTAAAATACGACTTGGGTACTTTGATTTAGAAATCAAGTTCCTTATTTTTCGGTAGTATATTATTTTCCCATGTCTAGTTTGTGATCATACTCATTCAAGATATATGCATTTTTTTGTTTGTATATGGACTTAACAAATTAGCTTTCTAGACTCGGTTCTTCTAGAAGTGGTTAAATTTGAAAGGGAAGATAAAACATATATATGTTCATCTTCAGAAGTATATGGTAGCTATTCATGCGAGAAGCTCGCAAATGAATTATGAGCTAGGTTGTCGAATTGAGATACATGTTCTGTATTAATTCAGTTAATTATCATATTGTGTATTACACATATCCAATTTGCAATTTGATTGAAATTTATTAACTGAACACATTTATCAACAATAACGAGCATCATCAATCATTAGGTGACAAGCTCACTCTAAAGTCTATAATCAATATAATAAATATAGTCTTACTTGTCATGAGTATACATACATCAATAAGAACTTACATGCTAACAATGGTGGGTTACATTCTCAAAAGTTTTAAAGTATATGTTTAAGACAGTAAATATTGTTACATGTCATGAATATGCATTATGTCAATAACTTTCCTAGTTTTAGTTTCATATTGTTCTATTTGTTATCATAAATTATAATAACATGAAATTTTTCTTAGTTTTAATTTCATATTATTTTTATTTTCAACTTCACTTGGTAAATGATTATATTTTGTAAGGATTGGACAACTATACTACAAATAAAAATGACTTTGGACAAATCGTGGATGAGCAAAAGGGGTGGTACAAGTTATTTCAAAGGTGTTGAACATTTGTTAAGGAGAACGCAGCCGGACAAACACAATTTCCATGTCCATGTAAGTATTGTAAGAATTCAAAGGCACACATAGATCTCGATGAAATTGGCCTTCATTTGTTGAAGAATGACATGTACCAAAGTTATGTGGCATGGAAGCATTATGGAGAAAAGGCAAGAGATTTTGGTGGGAACGTACTAACAATGGCTAACCAAATTAAAGAAGCATCAATTGAAGGATCAAACTTTCCTAGACTGGAGGACCTCATTGACGATGTATATAATATTTATACCAAGGAATCTGAGCATTTACCTGCTGGTGTGAGTGTAACAAATGAAGATGATGAGGGAGATGACACAACTGTTTAGCCAGGGATGCAAGAGAGCAAAAAATACAAAAAATTAAGGGATAAGGCATCTGAACCTCTGTATCCGGGTTGCCCTAAAGGGAAAACCATATTGTCTACCATTATTGAGCTACAAAATTTGAAGATACGATATGTGTGGACGGGCACTAGTGTAACTGCATTACGAGGGTGGCTAAAGGGCCTGCTCATAAAAAACTGCAATCTTTCGAAAAATTATCCTAATATGAAGAACATGATTAAAGACTTGGGAAAGGAATATGAAACCATCCATGCATGTAGGAATGGATGCATCTTATACCGTAAGGAATATGAACATCTCCATATATGTCCGAAATGTGATGTGGGTCGGTATAAACTTGTGTTTGGAAATGATACATAGACAAAAAATAATTTCAAGAAAGAACCTGTAAAGTTTGTGAAACACCTTGATTAAGAGGAAAAAAAGATTCTTTAGTATTCCTTGGATTGGATAGGCAATGACTTGGCACCAAAAGTCAAAGAATAATGGAAATATAATGAGCCATCCTTGTGACTCGGGCCAATGGGATTCAGTCAAAGTTCATTGGCCAGGGTTTGCTGCAGATGCTAGAAACCTACGACTTGCAATATCAACGGATGGTTTTAACCCACATGGAACTCTTGGTAGGAATTACAGATGCTAGCCAATGATTTTGGCACCCTCAAATTTTATTTATTTATTTTACAGTTGGTTAATAATATTCCATATTTAATTAATCTTAGGTTGGGATTTCTGTCCAATTGATTTTTTTTCTTCAATAAAACAACTATACCTGCTAATAGTTTTGATTCCTGTAACATTTTTTGATACTTGACCATCGTCCCCTTTGACACGCCCATTTATGTGCCTGACAGGCATGCCGATGAGAAAGAGAGAAAGAAAGAGAGAGAGAGGGGTTCATGCCCTGTTCGTGTGTGTACCTTGGCCCAACTGTCATGCACAGGAAGTATGGACCATTATGTTTAGTTCAGTCATTGTCGTGAGCTCTCGTTTCCGAAATGAACCACTCTGTGGTCATCAAGTTGTTGCATTGATGGTGTTGTTACCTTGGCTTATCAATATTTCATTCATTGCAACTTTGTTTGTTCACAGTTACATGTGGTGGGCTCTGTCATCTCTTATTCTCTTCCAACAGGGTACTTAAACGCAATGTGTGCACACAAACCATGAACAGGGTAAAGCATTCTAGACTGAATAGCACAATTCATGTGCATTAGATACTAATGTTCAATTGGAATAGAAAGTTTGTGTTTGCATTAAATTTATTGCCGTCATGTACCACACATGACACACATGTATCAGTTGTATAAGAATTGATTTCCTTTCGTACTGTTGCTGATAAATGAATTGATTTCCTTTTGTATGACAGTTGGTTCATTTTGCAAATCATCTCTTTTTACCACTTTTGGATCTGTGATAACATTGATAACATACAGGTAAGACTCCTTATCTCCCTTATAGAAACTTGATTATTAGACCTTCACAAGTCCTATCAGACAAGTAACTTTGCAAAGTTGAAAATATGAAATGTGCCATATTGACAAGCTTGAAAATACTGCATTATCTCTATGTGCTCACTAGATGTTGCTTCATTCAAGTTTATCCAATCCCATAGCTTGATTCTTGCATTTGATGCCTTTATTAAGTCCATTGAAGATTGAATGACCTGCATGTGTACAAAATTAAACTTGACATCTAATTCTAGTTGGTATTTGTCAGGAAAATCCAAACTTGATTCTTAAAACACTTAAAGCAAGAACCAATATCATGAAAGATATGTTTTGAAACATTGTAAAACATATAGATGTTATTGGTCTGCTACATACGTATGCCACAAGCAATGTGCTCGAACAATTTGCATAAGTATGCAATTTGGGCTATAGTTCCAATATTACGTAGGTTGGCCTAAAAAACAGGTCCAGTGGTCCACATATGTATAACCCAAGTCATTCATCAAATTCTGTATTCGGATGTTTTGTTTATGGATTTATGTAACACTTTTTTCTCCACTAATTTTTTTGACCTTTCGACTTTGCAGGCCCAATGTCCATCCAACAATGAAAGAGTTTGATCATAAAGTGATGAGATTTAGCTATAGGGAAGAAAGAGAACGAGGAAGATCTCAAATTATTTTCACATCAGTAGGACATTTTGTTAGAATCGTAGTCTAGTAAAATTGTATGAAACATAATACAATATTTTGTAAGACATTTTGACTTAATTAGTCTATGCAGATTTATCTTTACCTATTTTGTGTGTACTTATGTTATTGGCATTTGTTTACTTTCTTTTATATTATAGTCACTTTTAGTTTTATAAAATCTGAAGATGGTTAAAAATTATTTATCTATATATGAATTCAGATTATGGGTATGGTATTTTAAAGAATCTGGACAATTAATAGGAACACATTTCTATCATTCCAATATTAGAACACATTATATTCGTTCCAGTATTAATGAAACTTATTCGAACAGTTTCTTATTAGGAACACTTTTTTGGTGTTCCGAGACTGACACTCATATAATGTGTTCCAAAATTATCCCTTGGAACCCTTTCTTAGGAACACTTTATAGGTGTTCCAACACTGGCACGCATATAAAGCAATCCAATAACCGTCATTTGGAAAAATTTTATTCTGTTCCAAGAATTTGGCAGCCCAAAAATAGGAACGGAATAAAGGCGTTCCAAAAAATGTTTGGAACAGAATTTCTCCGTTACAGAACGACCATTTTGGTGTAGTATGAATCTGCGGCACTCTTACCTCGACTCGCTATGGGTACGAGGAAGGAGAAAAAACATGAGCCATCCATACAGTAATCAGAGGAGCTTTCCCCTCTGTCTTCTTGTCTCCCTTCGAGAGACGCCTGTACATAGAGAGATGGCACAATAATTCCTTACACACAACAAGGAATTTAGGATCCTCCTTTTCCAATGATTGCAATTCCTTGTTTGAAGGAGTATACTCTTCGTAGGGCTCTTTGCCCCCAAGGCAATACGAACACTTCATATATATCGTGGAGGGCCAACCCTATCTCACCACCTGGCGCGAAGAATGTAATGGTGCAACAATTATACAACTCCACTAGCATAATCAAGGCACTAGCAATGATATCCAGGCCCCGATGGGTCATTCTGAGTGCGAAGAACAGCATAATCAAGGCACTAGCATAAGATCCTTTCGCTGCGAGCCTATTTACAAAAGTATCCGTGGCAAATGGACGAACAATTGGAGATAAGTCATTCATAGAGGCACCAGGTAGTAATCCTACAGACAGACCAGGAACGGGATCCCTGATGTTGGCATACACCTTATTCTTCTTTGAAGAGAACCAAATGATACCAAGCCGGACGTTCGCTTGCTTCTTGGTCAGTCTTACATACTTTCTTTAGGAAATTGATGTCAATGCGAAAGTGGACAACTACAGATGGCGCTCCATCGAAGATAAGTGCATGAACATTCCACCAAAGGAGAAATGCCAATCCTCTTCGACCTTAACTACTTCCGATGTCAAACAGAGAAGGGCATCGTCGAACAAAAATGACGGTTTCAGAAACCCTTCTCCCCTAGCGGAGTAGATCTTCCAGGTATTCAACTATTCTAATAGGAAAGACAAGCCCTGGTCATGCACCATCCTCTGACAAATTTTCGACTGGCCTTCGTTAATTTGAACCTGGATGGCGCCCTTCAAATCATCAAAGTTCGCCCCCGGCAATATTTGCTTCATACTCAAAAGGAGCTCACTATACGATTCTCGAGGAAGAACCCCTACAAAAGGGAAACTGTGGGTCGACTAAGTACATTTGGGGTTCTGGAAACAAAACCTACCAAATACAGAACAGTCTTACCTTCGACCGACCGCTGGACATTAGGAGGACACTTCAACGCACCCTCATCAGACATAGAAGTTGGATCCTTACCCTTCATGGCCTTCTTCGCACATGCACCGGAAGAGGAAGCTTTGGAGACCCTGACACCTATGGTTTGCAAGTGTGACATAACAGAAGCGAACAAACTGCTTTGTTCTCTTCAAGCCAAAATCCCTTTATAGCAGAAACTTGTCAGCCAACAATGTTTCAAAAAAAGGTGCACCCAGGAGAAGCGACATCATCAAGAATCCAGAGACTCCACTGAAGCCTTGGAGGCCCTAGAACCCTGAAGAGACCATGCTTCTCTTCAAACTATTCTAAACTTATTGCCAAGATTGAAAACTTTGAAGGGGGATCTTATAGAAGCATGGAAATTGCCTAGGCTAAATCAAGACCAAAATTACCTCAGGTAAAGTGCACAAAGGCCCGGAGAACTCCAGTAGGAAGCTAAGTCCCAACAGTATATTACTCCAAAGTACATCCTCTTTACAAAACCAAAGGCAGGTGGACCACTTCATGCGACCAGGTCACTTGCGGCCCAAACACTATGCGACCTCCATTCTCAGAATCCCCATGTGGCCAGTGGGGCATGCGACCCGAACGGCCCAACCAGTCTCAACGTTAAGGCAGGCGACTCGAGTCCTTGGTTGAGCCACCCTCAACACCAAAACAGCTGGTTCATGCCTTAAACAGGTTCACCACAAGCTGGTTCCTGCCCTAAATTGGATCACCTCAAATTCGGTTGGTAACGGCTAAAAGGATCAATACCACATTTATGGTGTGTGCAACATAACCGTCCCATTCAAATTGAGGATTCTTTCTAAATTGCGGCCAGCGCTATGCATCAACCAAAGATCGTACCACCTGATTTAAGTCTACCATTTATGGCGCACGTATTACTTAACCACGCCATTCAAAAGATAGGTTGTCCTAAACACTCATGCGTGCTAGGTCACTTGTGATCAAGCAATGCGGATGGACAGTCATATCACCAACAATCATACCCGAGGATCCTTAGGTCCTCACTCAGAGCTCCTACCACTGTACCAAAATAGTCATTTCCTAACGACTATAAGTGTTGGGAAAACTATTACTAACGATTTTTTATCGTTGGTAAAATGGTGTTGGAAATTTTACAAACAGTTATAACTGTTAGGAAATTAAATTTTCTAATGGTAGAAAACCATTAGGCAAATAATTTTCCTAACAGTTTGTTACTGTTAGGAATAAAAAAATTCGTAACAGATTTTTATCGTTAGGAAAGAAATTTTTTTCTAACGCTTATAACCGTTAGGAATGCAAAAAAAAATAATTAAAAATTATGGCTCTATTGAGCCTAAGAATCAACTTAATTTTCTTCTTGCACATGAATATAGACAAAACTTGGTTCATATAAAATACAAACAAAATTAGGATAATTATTCCATTCGACTATATCTTACACAAATTTCGTAAGAATTACAAATATTGCATAGTATAGACAATTGTATGGACCAAACCAATTATATATGAGAATATAATTTGTAAAACATATCTTATGAGAATAAAATTATAAAAAATATTTGCAGTAGAAATATTGACAAGATCTTATTCCCTTGCAGTGATATCACGCTCTGTTTCATTAGCACAGTATCAATCATCTTGACGTCTCCAACAACTTCATGTGCAATGATCTCGCAAGCAACCACAAGAGAGTCCGTCAATGGGGACTTCCCTGGAAATTAAAGTCATTAGTAAACAAATGCATGTAAACATTGGCAAGGATATGTCAGGAGAACAGAACTTCTCTTTTAGTGCAGTTGTTCCCAAAGCAAGCTTTTGATATCACATCTGCCGCAAAGCTCTTCAAATCGATGTCGAGCTTTATTTTTAAGAACATCCCTTCTACTCAATTTAGCATCCTATGAATCCAATAATAGGAGTGTTGATTCAACTATTATATTCAGTAGTGTATCGAATCGACCAAAAGAAAGGATGATAACCGAATAGGTAAACAGTAAAACCACTTTGATAATCGTGGAATACACATTTATTGCTCCTATCAGCTTCTTTTCATCATTAAGCAGTTTTTTCGTGAGCTTCTCTTTAGCTTGAAGTCTTATTTTCACTAGATAGGTTGAATTTGCTATAGCAATCGCTAGCGCACCTAATTGGATCAAAAACAACATCATTCGCTTTGCCATGTCAACATACAAACAAAATAGTCTGCATAATTCGCTGACTAGTTGCGCTAAGAATACTTGAAGCCACACTAATCAGTTGTAAGCCATGTCAATATTTTCTTGAACAAAGGAATAGTCCCAATAAAGTTATCACCTACAAACAAAATTTTGATATGCCAATAAAATTAACTAACACTGTGAGTATGAGTAGGATACTAAATAATTATTACACATCTAAAGTTAAAAGTTGCAAAAGTTATCGGATTATACAATCCAATCCTCAGTCCTCTGTAGAGGCATTGTCGATGTATTCCAGGTATGATGCCTTTCCAGAGCGACGCCACACCTCCTTCCCTAGCTTTCATAACGATAGTTCCTAACATTCCCTAGTAACCACTTCAATCTCGACATCTACTTTCTTCTATAGCAGAAGCCCGACTTTGGCAATGTCCAAAGGAATGGTGCACGGCTGCATATCAAAATGGGATAGGCACAATAATTAGTCTAACCTTCATTCAACTGTCTAAAAGAAATGTGATATATATAGCAAAAGTTGTCTAGAAAGGAATGAGAGTATCCATTCAAAAATCATTTAAGAGGAGGAAAGAGAAAATGCTACCCCGATGTCCAATCCGGCCTACACCACTTTGCAAATACAACTAAAAATGATCACATCATGACAACTTCAATACCTATGAGCAAGCTTCTCCTTCTTCGGGTAATGTTGAACATACTTGAAGCAAACACGAAGGTAATAATTTTTTTTATTGTTCAAGTAAACATAATGTTCAATTTGGTAAAAGAAAATAAGAAAAAGTAAGCCAACTACACGGCTGCATTATCTTATAGACCATCTTTTATAAGAAGAATCTAAATGGTAGTACTCATCTTTCATCTCAACAATATAATGCATGGCGCTTGACAACACATAAGTTCAACTATTCTCATGTATAAGGTTATGGAAATATAGGGACTTCTTTCTCATGGAAAGGTTGTAAAAAACCCAAAAGCCTGTCAAAACTTCAATAAAAGACAATAGGTGGATTTCAAGTTTTTCTATGGCAGAAAATGATATTGATGTAGTTTTTCTAGTTGTTTTTACTCCAGCGATCAAAAAAGGGAAGAAAAGAACAATGTCAAGAATATACATGATGGCGGGGAGGAAAAAAAGTAAGATTAGATAACTATTTCTAAAATTTCACATTTCACCACAAGATATGAGGTATAAGCAGCTTCCAAGGCCACTTTTACATTCTTGAGGTACCATTGTCTTGAAACTCTGAAAACACACTTTATTTTAGTAGGCGATGCTCAAATCCCTAGTCGCCACCTTTTCTATCCAATACCTTTCTAAATTTGAACTCTTCCAACCAAGACTACTCGTAGAATTTGAAGATGGTGAAGTGAAAAAGTAATTTGAGAGTGTGTTGTAGTCTCAACAATAACTTTCTACTTGATCTATATACCTAATCCTTTCCAATCTTTACCACAATCCCATCTAATGTTATATTGGACAAGTGGAGAAAATTTTGGTGTGTTATGCGACCGTCTCCATCATACAAGTTAATTAACATGCACTCCTGTTTAAGAAATAACCCTTCAACCTAGAATATATCAAGGACATTGGTACCAATAGGCTATTAAGTATTCCCATAATCGTTCTCGTTACTTTCTAATTGTTACTTCCATTTTATTATTACCACATTAGCAAAACGATATATTCCCCTTTTGACAGGTACTTCTTTCTTAGATAGGGATTTTTCCAGATATTTGCATATATCTAGTTTAGTCCTGCATCACTCTTAGCTACATTTTTTAATAACAACCATGTGGGTGTTAATTCGGTTCAAATTAAACTTATTGGTTCTCTTCTTAGACTTTCTAAACCAAAAATATCATGCCAATTCAGATCACACTCTAAACCCCATCTGTAACCTAAGTACAACTTTGAAACAAAAATTGGCTTCGATTCCAGTTTATGCTCTTTTCTCATAAGAAACCATCAGTTTCCATAAACCAAAAAAAATCACAAACACAAAAGCTCAATCTACATTTCAATGCACTCCAGCAAGTCTACATCACATTAAACTAAAGGAGAGCCACAGTTAACAACCAAGTACCAAATGATTTTGTATGTCCTTGACTAAAATTTTTCATGTCAGCTGGATAAGTTCTTGTGGCATGCTAACACAATAATACAATGACAACACCAATAAAGCATTTATCCTAGTTCTTTTGCATCACCATTTTCATTTAAAGATTAGCAAATACCATATCCTTTTCAACTAATCCAAGTTCTTTTAGGTTTATCCCCAGTTATAACATCTCCGTTAAGTAATTTCTCACTTATAATTGGTCTTCACTACAATTTAGCAAAATCAACAATTGGCAGAACACCAACCTCCCACAACATCTCTAACCAGATGTTGTTGCTCACAACTCAATACTCATCAAATAGCTTGAACAACACAAACACCAAGCTGCTTTCATGCATACCGTTAACTCACATGTTCTCTCATTGTGGCCGATCGCCTCTTGTCTCTCCTATATCTTAAACAAAAGAAAAGTAAGTCTAAGAGTATAAGTTCATTCATATTAACCACAACGAATATTGCTACCCTCCACCAAACACCCAAATTTCATCAATACAACATCAATAATAGGGGGACTAAAATCAACAACATTGCCAAGGTTCTCTCTGCAACACCTTCAGTTGTAAACCTTTATCTCTTCCCAAACATCCAAAACCAACCAAATTAGCAATAATTTTTCCTTCATGTCAAGCCCGTGTTTCAGTGTTCATAAACAGCATATTGTGTCGTGTCATAGCATGTGCCTTCACAAATAACCAACAAGAAAAATTCTTGCTTGGAAAAACCTTCAAGTAATAGTCTTTTAAATAAGATCATGTGATTAACCCCTCCTAATACCACAATGCAACAAAAACAACAAATCGGTCATTTCTTCCATGAGTAAATCCTTATCATGGTCCGTTTACATCAATGTGTCTTCTTCCCTTCTCCATAATGTAAAAAAGTAAGAAGATTTAGCAATTTCTACACCTTTATCGAAAGAAATGATCTACATAAATTCAACATAGAAGTTCTGACAAATTAAACACAACTATATTTCATTTTTGCCACAAAGACATAAGGTAATCTAACTGAATGAACTAACAGCAACTCCATTGGTTCTTTCCAACCAGCTCACTACCAACAATACAAACTAAAACAAAAATTATCCTCATAAACCAAGTAATAATCATTTTACACAAAAATCCAAAGGAACTCATATGTCAACAGACATCTTTGTCAACAAACATCTTCAATCTACTCACAAATTACACAACAGAAAGATATGATCACACAATCCTAATAATTTTCCACGATTTCCTCAAATAACTGATTATAAACCCTAATTGAATTAAACCCAAAGAAATCAGACAAAAACTAGATCATTTCCAATGAGTTCCATACTAACATTAAGCATTACAAACTGAAGCGAACTGGTCCTCATCCACCAAGTGGTTTTCTAAAAGGATCGATGCACACTCGACGCAAGGATCCTCCGAAGCCTGCCTAGATGTGAAGTGCATAGCATGGTGTAAGCTTCAACGAATCTAGGTGCATAGTTTAAGAATTTTTAAATAATATAGTTTTAAATAATTAATCTTCTGACGCTAAAACAGCAGTTGTGTTGCAGTTTTGCAATTTGTGTTGCACTTGTCATCAACCACCCAAAAAACCCATCCACACTTCCAAGCATACAAACACCAAACTCATCAAAAGCCTAAAGTCAATCACTAATTTAATATCATAATATGAAGTTTAAAGCAAGCCAAGATAACACATCATAAGTTCCTAATGACATACAAATAAAACATGAGTTAGAAATCAGAGTAGCACAACACATACATAACAAACTTTTAAATAAGAAATCAACTTACACTAACTAAGTCTGCATTGGATACAATGAAAGTTGAAGAGAACTGCAACAAGAAAGGGTTGGTTTAAGTGCATTTAATACATAGTAAAGGGACTTTTGTAATATGTGTTGAAGAACAGGTAGGCAACTCTAGAGGGGGGTGAATAGAGTTTATAACAATAATAGCCAAACAAAAATTAAACTCTTTTCACCAACAGTAAATAATCAGAGTAGTAAATGCGAAAATAAAAAGATCAAGAAAGCATACGCAAACACAGTCGTTTTTAACCTGGTTTTCCTCGTGGAGGACAAGTCCAGGCCTTAGAACTCTAGCTCAGGAGTAAATCTACTATTTGTGAAATAGTAGTTACACACCGTGCCTTTTCTTCAGAAGAGCACGTCAACTTCTTAAAAAGATCGCTGTGGCAATGCTTAGAATTGACCCAGCGACTTTCTTGACTCTTGCACGAACTCCTAACTGAATAGCACTGCACTTTTAGGCTTAGGAAGCTTGTGGCTAATAGATGAGAAGGTTAAGGCTTGTATGAGGCTTATAGAGAAGAGAAGAAGAGATAATTGAATGATTAAAAATGAGATAATTCAAGGCCTATTTATACTAGTTGGGATAGGCAGAATTCGGCCAAAATTCTGTGTCAAAAATTCAAATTTTTGGCCGTTGGAAAACTAGCATACAACAAATCCTAAAAATTAGGGTCATGTAATTTAGGGGACAGAGTTCGGCCCGAAATCTGTGTGGAGGCAGAGTTCGGCCCGAACTCTGTCTCCATAGGACAGAATGTTCAAATGGGCTTTTGTGAGCTAGTTTGGCTTGGTGGATTTTTTTTGTTTTGTTTTGGGATATGGGTTAAGCCAAGAATACCCAGTGCTACTCAGTTTACATTTAGCTAGACTCAATAAATGTAAAATAGTACAAACTCCAAAACGAGTACGCTGTAGGAGAAAGACGACGTCCGTCATGTACTGAGTTCTGTCTTGATGTGTCATATTGAATTATGACAAGTATTATATTGTCAATTTGTCAATATTTGGTTGAATGTGATTTGGGTCACCAATCTCCCCCATATTGATAATTGACAAAAATAATATTTGTATATTCAATGTTCATACCTGGATACAAGTTGAAAGGAGTAGACAAGCATAGAATGCAGTAGCTCCCCTGTAATAGTAGCTCCCCCATAAACATAGCTTCTCTAAAACCAATGTGCCTTATCCTGATATACATAATCTTCTCTAAAACATAGATATCACACAATATGATAGAAATATGAATATCAAATAGATCTCCCCCTTTTGGCATTTATCAATTATGAATATCAAACACAAACAGGCAATAGACTGTATAAAAGATTAACTGGCAAGCACACAATAATAATAATATAATAACTGCAAATAAAATCTACAGATCTACAGAAAAATGTGCTTTTATAAGAAAATCAAACTACATAATCATAAGTCCATAATGCATAAAACTAAATAGGATCAGCAGCAGTAGCAGTAGGTACGGAACTATATCCATCATGGAGCATGAGATGGTCCAGCGATGTCAGATGGATCAGTATCGGAACGACGAGGATCCACGAAAGCTGCATCCGAATCCAGACACCGTATGACCCAAGGGTCGTCGATACGGTAACCGACGCGAGATGGATCCCGCTCCATAGGAAGGGGCATAGAGGGATGCCGAGACATGGTGTACCAGATGTCATACAATGAGTTGCTGATGGCACTCATCTGCAAAGTGGTACGGTAGTCGAGCTGGGTCCAGAAGTCGTCCTCCAACATGAAATGATCGCGAAGCATGGTCTGGATAGACTCGAGACACTACTAAAATATGCTATATTAGCGACGTTGTTTAGCGACGAAATAAAATACCGTTGTTAAATATGTAATATAGCGACTTCCTTCTATTGGCATCGCAAAACATCGCTGAATAGCGACGTTCAGCGACAGTAGATACATTACGTCGCAGAATAGCGACGTTCAGGGACATATTATTAGAATATGTCACCATATATTAAAATGGTTGCGACGGTTAGCGACGTTGACTGTTGACATCGCTAACTTTTTTACTTAGGGCACAGTCCTGTTTCCTTTTTCCCTCTCACTCGAAAACTCAAAATTTTCGTAATCGAGCTCTCGGCGACTCCCTCCCCCTCTCCTCGCGGCGAATCCCTCCCTCCCCCCCGACGACCCCTACCCCCCTCCCGTCGAGCTCCTCCTTCCCTAATCTGAGCTACTCCTCCTCTCCGGTAAACCCTAACCTAACTCCTTCTCCTCCTTCTCTCCCATACACACACATACACACACACAAACACACAGACACACAGACACACACACACGGACACACGGACACACGGACACATACACACACATACATACACGGATACACACACAGCTATTGTGTGTGTTTGAGTAGGGATGGCACTTGATATCATTCAGGTATTAGATTGTCTTGCCTTGCCTTAGGAATAGGTATTAACCTATATATGTAATGGGTTTATCCATCTTGATTTAGCACTGCCTTGTATCAGTCCTCTTGGGGATTAGGTTTAGTGATGAGATTTGGGGGCTTAAGTTTATTTAAGTGTCTTAACTACCAAGAGCATGTACTGATTACTCCTTACAGTTCAGTATGAGATTTGGATAGTTTTGGTGAGGGATAATGTACCTGGGGGCCTGACCTTGTACTATCCAGACTTTGTGCAGACCATGGGTACTTGGTATGAAGCCACTTCTTGTATTGATCTCATTCCTGATCTACTTAATAACCGTGTACTGTCTCTTTGACAGATCTTTCTCCTTTCAAACGTGTGTGAGTGTTGGAGAGATAAAGAGAAAATTTGGGAATAAGGTTAGAGGAAGTTGGTAATTCTGGGCTTGAGTGATAGAAAGGATGCTTGTGTGAGTGAGTGAACATATGAGAGTCTCAGTGAAGAACCTGTAGTAGTAGGAGCAGGGAATTAGTCATAAGGAGAAGGGTTGGCTACGACAACTTAGCCATTTGGCTTGGGAATGGATGAGAAAAATTAGAGAGTGTAGTGTTAGTATCAGTTAGCTACAGTGATGGTATCAGTAAGGGTGTCATGGTGCAAGATGTGCATGTAAAATTGTATAGATACATAAGTTCTAAGTATATATAAATATATATATATATATATATATATATATATATATATATATATATATATATATATATATATATTGTATATAGTGGAGTATAGTGAATGGAAATGGATGGTTCATGATAGGCAATGGATGAAGGGATTTGGTTAGTGCACTCTGTTTAGAATGTGAGAATGGTGCTAGTGTAATAAGAATATAAAAGAGAGCAGCAGTAGTAGGGTCTGCCATGCCTTTTATGCAATACAACAGGTTGGGGGATACCAGGGAAGCCTTGCAGGCAAGAGAAGGCCAATGCTCACTGCTCTTAGGCAAGGAGTAGTGGTAAGGTTAGGGGGAGTAAGGTTTATGTGTGTGTATGTTAATTATCTGTCTGTATGAAAAAAGAGCTTAAATTGGTGTGGGTGTATAGTTGTGTACAGGAAATAGTGTTTGTCCCTATTTTCTATAGGAAGCAGCTATGAAGAGTGAGATGAGTGTGTACAAGAGCCAGTAGGCAGGCATGGGTCATCCTAAATTAGTGTGTACTAGTAAGATATGTATAAGATTTGTAGTTGATAGGGGATTTTGGATAGTTTTAGCTTGGTTAATGTTCAGTAAGAATCGATAGCGTATGTGTACACGTTGGATGCACAAGAACTTATGTGCGATATAGCATGGTTATTAGTAACTATCCGCTACTAATGTGTGTCCCATAATATGACATAATATACGGATTTGTGCCTATTGGATAATGTGTGTCCATCTTTGCAGAATTATTTCTAAATGGATATGAATTACTACTTGTGGAATCATTCATGGATGTACAATCGTCGTCCTTATGATATGTGTGGTGTGCGGGATGAATACATAGCGGAAGTAGAGCAGTTCCTGCAGTTTTCTAAGGCGTTCCCTCAGTACATGGATGGCACCAAAATTAAGTGTCCGTGTGTGAAATGTCATAACGTGAAATATTATCCAGAAGTGGAAGTGACATATCATTTGTACTCGAGGGGTTTCACACCTAATTACTATCAATGGACCGCACACGGAGAACTTGTGTCTTTAGCATCAGAACCGGAGCCTTATGTTGAGCTTTATATGTATGCGAGACCTAATATTGTTTCAGATAATCATGCATACGACTACGGGTGCATGAACATGGTTTTCGACGCTACGGGGCCTAGTTTCGTTCATGATGCAGCTGAGGAGGCACCGAATGTCGATGCTACAAAGTTCATGGAGTTGCTGGAGAATGCAAGGACTCCATTGTATCCTGGTTGTGAGGATCATTCACCGTTGGAGATGGTTACAAGACTGTTGAGCATTAAGTCAGATTTTAACATGTCGTAAGAATGCTACAACCGAGTGTTGGAGTTGATTATAGATATCTTGCCGGCGGGTGCTAAGTTAACTAAAGACTTCTATCGGTCTAAGAGGATGGTGAGATCGCTCTGGATGGGATACGAGAAAATCGATTCTTGTCACAATAGGTGCATGCTGTACTACAAATACGATAAGGACGCCGATTTCTACTGATTTTGTGGTGCTAATCGCTATAAGACAACTAGTACAGGAAGGTCTACCAGTAAGAAGACCGACCAATTCAATGCACTACTTGCCTTTAACGCTGCGGTTGCAAAGATTATTTATGGTGAAGAGACGACCAAAAATATGAGTTGGCACATGCGAGAACAGATTGAAGGAGTGTTGGATCACCCATCCGATGGAGAAGCGTGGAAGCACTTTGATCGAGTGTATCCTAATTTTGCTTCAGATCTGCGTAATGTCAGGTTGGGGCTATCTTCTGACGGTTTTACTCCTTTTGGTCTTTCGGGATCCCAGTATTCGTGCTGGCCTGTGATTGTCACTCCGTATAACATACCGCCTTGGATGTGCATGAAGACTCAGTACATGTTTCTAACCGTTATAATTCCTGGTCCGAACAATCCCAAGAGGAACATTGATGTGTACTTACAGCCTTTGATAGATGAGTTGAATCAGTTATGGGAATTAGGCGCTAACACGTATAATGTTTCCAGGAAGCAGAATTTTCAGATGAAGGCAACCCTTATGTGGACCATCAACAACTTTTTGGCCTATGGAATGTTATCTGGATGGAGCACTCATGGTCGTCTCTTATGTCCGTATTGCATGGACCGTACTAAGGCTTTCCGCTTGAAACGCAGAAGAAAACCGTGCTTTTTTGATTGTCATCGACAATTTCTGCCAAAAGATCATCCGTTCAGAAGGAACAAGAATGCATTCCATACCGACGTTGTAGAGAAGGGTGATCCACCGCCAAGGTGGTACGGAGCCACGATATGGGAGGAGGTTAGAGATTTTCCAAGTGCTATCGAAGATCCTACAACTGGGTACAAGTGCGATGGACTTGGTAGAGATCATAACTGGACAAAGAGGAGTATATTCTGGGGTCTGCCATATTGGAGTACCAATCTGATCAGACATAATCTTGATGTCATGCATATTGAGAAGAATGTATTTGATAACATAATTAATACTGTGATGGACGTAAAGGGAAAAACGAAAGACAATCCCAAGGCTAGGTTGGACTTAGATGAAATATGCATACGCCCTGCGTTGCATTTGATAGAGGAGAATGGAAAACAGTTCCTGCCGAAGTCAATTTTCTCACTGGACAAGAAGGATAAAGTGAGACTTTGTCGGTGGATCCAGGGCCTAAAATTTCCAGATGAATATGTGTCAAATCTGAGAAGATGTGTCGATCCAAAGGAAAACAAATTGACGGGTATGAAGAGCCACCATTGTCACGTATTCATGGAGAGGTTAATTCTAATTGCATTTCGGGAATTCTTACCGCAGGCAGTTTGGGATCCATTGACGGAGCTTAGCATATTCTTCAGGGATCTTTGTTCTAAAAAATTGCTCATTGATCGTCTAGAAAAAGCAAGAGAAGGACATTGCGGTAACACTGTGCAAGCTAGAGATGGTGTTTCCTCCTGGATTCTTCGACTCTATGGAGCATTTACCAATTCATCTATCCTATGAGGCACGTGTTGGTGGACCCGTCGAATATCGATAGATGTACCAGTTCGAGCGACATTTGAATCACCTAAAAAGAAAGGTGAAAAATAAGACATGGGTCGAGGGTTCTATTTGTGAAGCCTATGTTCTCGAGGAGATCACAAACTTTTGTTCGATGTATTTTAAGCCTCATATTGCAACTAATAGAACGAGAGCTTCCAGAAACGACGACGGAGATCATGAATGTAATGATACAATACTGAAGGTATTCAATACCCCATGAAAGCCATCGGGTAAAATGAAGAAGAGATATCTGAACGATGATGAGCTAAGGGTTGCTCAGGTGTATGTATTACTCAACTGCAACGATGATGAAGTAGAGAAGCTGGAGGGGTAAGTAATTTATACGTCTACATTATTTTAGTAGTATTGATTATTATACTATTACATTAATTGAACGATACTGTTTTTAGCATATTTAATGATAATATGAGGTCAGGTAGGCCACACATAACAGAAGAAGAACTAGAACAAAAAATGAGACGTTATTTTCCATCATGGTTGAGTGCATATGTAAGACTTGAGAACTCTGTAATTACCTTTCTGTATATGCACTTGAGAATGAGCTTAATTTTTTTTTTGTGGTATTTAGGTCGATCGTCCATACGCAAGACTTGAGAATGAGTCTATTAGAACGCTAGCCAAGGGACCAATTTATGCTGCAAAAATATGGCCAAGCTACTGTGTTAATGGGTTTAGGTTCAAGTCAACAACTTGCCCGATCAAAGACAACTTTGTCGATCTCGATTCCACTAAAAACAGTTGTTTGTGTATCAGATCTTCGAACTACAAAGATGTTAATGCGGGCAACGATTTCTATGGCGTCCTACGGGAGAATGTGGAGCTGACATATAGTTATGGAATAGTGCCTGCTAAGATTGTGTTATTCAGGTGTGATTGGTTTGATCCGATTGAAGGTCAAGGGTAGAAAGTAGACAAGCACGGTCTTGTGGATATAAACTATCGGCGTCGATATCAAGCCTATGAACCATTTGTCCTATCAAGTCAGGCTTGGCTCGTGTACTTCCCAAGTTATCCTAAACGGGGAACATCAAGGTCGGACTGGTGGGCAGTATGCAAGACCAAAGCTAGAAATACCTTTAAGGTTGACGATATAGCTTATCAGGAGGATGAACTACCTCTTGTAACAAATATTATAGAAGTGGACACGACGGAAGTTCCTCATTACACATCTAATTGTGTAGAAGAAGTAAAATTATCTGAAGAGAAAGATGTAGATGAAAGTGAAGATGTAGAGGAGGAAGAAGAAGAAGAAGAACAAAAAGAAGAAGAAGAAGATGAGCTAAACGAACTAGATGAATTTTCAGAAGAGGACTAAATCTGTATGTTTGTTTTATCATCATATTTGACACTTTAGCGACACTTTTATCATATAAATCTATGACACTTTAGTGGCACTTTTATTTGTGACTATGAGATTTTTGAAAATTTTGTGATGTCTATCATATAAATATGTATATTTATTTTATTGTCATATGTTATTATCAGGTATGCCTAGGCCCGGATGACACGGAGGATATTATGTTAGGCAGTCCCGTCTGCCTCGGGCTGGAGATACAGATTTCGTACCCTCATCCTCATTTCCGAGTATGCCATTGTACCGTTCTGTTCCCGGTCCATTACCGGGACAGGGCAGTTCCAGCAGGTTGGCGACTCCTCCCTCGTCGTCCAGCATTTCTGATCCCGCGTCCAGCATTCCTCCCGCGTCCAACATTCCTCCTGTCGACGACTCCATGGGAAGAGCCGACGCTGAGCAAATGGAGGACGGAGATCAGACTGATCCTGTCCAGCCAGGAGGTGAGAGCGACCCTCCATGCGCTCCCCCGGACGAGATGCGTATGGAGATTTGGACGGACGGGCCTACGAAGTAAGTTAATTAGTTAATATATATTTCTTAAATGATTATATGTAAATATATATTCATGAAATTTATTATTGTATAGATATCGTCCTCCTGCAGTACAGAGACAGCTGGGGTTATTTCTGAGGCAGAACTATGGTGGGCCTTGGATTAACTACTCAGATGCTCCCGCAGATAGGAAGGCCTTTTGGTTGGCCCACTTCAAGGTAAAAAATTTGTCTATTTTTAAATTTTAATAATCATTTGTGAATATTATATAACTTTTCTATTTTACTTCTTGTAGAGGGCCTATTTCAATCCACCACACCGGGCGGCAAAGATCGAGGCCCAATTTTCTGCCGTCGCAGGCAAGCTCATCCGTGATGCGATCCACGACCAGAAGTCTCGTGATCGCTCCAGAAAGCCGATCTATGGCTGGATCACGCCAGAGCAGTAGACTGCGATGAAGGCTAGATTCGTCGAGGCCAGGTACCAGGAGCGGTCTGACAAGGCCAAGGTGGCACGGTCGAGCGCAAGTAAGTGGTATGGTGGCTCCATTCCGATGATGGAGCATTTTCGTCAACTGGTATGTTTCCTATGACAGACATCATTTTATATATAGTTGGATAGAATGTTTAATACTAATAATAGATAATATATTTTAACAGGTAAAAAATGGTGAGGACCTGAACATGGTGACCGTCTTCTTGGTCACTCATCGGAGGGCTGGGGAGTTCATTGACGAGAGGGCGACGCAGGCCTATGTACGTTCTATTCTTTATATTAATTTACTATAATTTAGAAAATAGGAAAATAGATATCAATATAGACTTTAGCAAACACTTACACGTTAGCAAACATTGTTCTAGGCCGAGTTTGTTCGGCTACAAGAGGAGGCGGCTGCTGCTGCTAGTACGCCAGCAGAGGGAGGGGCTGGTACTTCCTTCCAGCCGCCTACAGCTCCATCACCGGACGACCTCTGGATGACCGCCGTTGGCGGTCTTCAGAAGGGTAAGTACTACGGTATGGGATCCTACGGCACGTTTTTGGCTTCAGAGTCATTCCGGGCCCCCTCTGTCAGGGCGCAGTCTCCAGCTTCACAGGCGTCGTCACGAGCTCAGGATATTCGTCGTCAGATCGATGAGCTGCGTCGCGAGTTACAGCAGCAGATTTCTGATCACCTTACCGCAGAGCAACGATCCGACCCTCCGATGATCACCGGACGATTTGATGCGGTCGAGCGCAGTATACAGGAGCTGATGAGTATGCAGCAGGCTACAGCTGCCAGCTTGCATACGCTCACCGAGTCTACGCAGCGCACAGAGCATAAACGGGTCGAGATGGAGGGATCGCAGAGGACCATGTCTGCCTTACTCACTCAGGTATCGGCTTCGATTGAGGAAAGTACTCCGAGGATGGTGAGTACCCTTGCTGCGCATGGTGAGCGACTACGAGAGCTGGAGCAGATACGTCCTCTCGGTCCATCGACGCCGTCGACTCCAGACATTGCACTGTCTCCTACTTCCCCTACGGTGCAGCTCACACATGAGCAGTATAAGTACATGATATCCCAGATGCGCGGCAGGGGTCCTCAATGATCCAGTAGATTTTTTTTATTATCTTTGTATGTATTGGCCCTATGGGCCCATTGACCATTATGTATACTGATTTTCATTATTATTTGACTCTGTTGGACATGTATGTTTGTTGGACATGTATGTTTGTGATATAATATTTAATTTGTTGGTATTTTCATTGAGTACATGTATGATATTTAGTTGTAGACTGTTATGATGGGAGACAGTTATTCATCTATTAGTTGTAGACTGTTATGATGGAAGACTATTAATTATGATGATATCTGCGACGGGGATGACAAATATACCTACTCTGGGTTATAAGTGATGATCTGATATACAAAGGAGGTGCTGTCAAAATTTTAAAAAAATATAACGTATATTTTTGTGATGATGTGGTTCTGTGTTTACAGTGTATGTGAAGTGCAGTGTTCGGAACCATCGATAGTTTCGATTACTGTTGTATGTTTTATCTTGGACAAAAAGAGCAACTGTTCAGGGTGTACTTCTGAGAGCTTCATTTTCACATCCTTTACTCTCTCGGGACGTCGTACATGATCCCGAGAAGGTGAAGGACGTGAAGAGGAAGCTCTGAGAAGTGCACCCTGAACTGTTGCTCTTTGTATCCAAGATAAAACATAGAACAGTAAGCAAAACTGTCGATGGTTCGAACACTGCACTTCACACACACTGTAAACACAGACACACAACATAACAAAAATACACATTATATTTTTTTAAATTTTTTTCAGTATTCTGCGACGGATAGCGACAGGTCTGCGATGGATAGCACGTATGGAGACGTCGCTATTACGTCGTTAATTAGCGACGTTACGTCGCTGTACGTCGCTACTGTGCTGACGTGGCAGGCATACCATGTCATCATATAAATAGAATAAAACGTCACTACGTAGTTGCTCTACGTTGCTAATTTTGTGACGTATAGTTTTTGTCGCTCTTCGTCGCTAACTTTGCGACGGCCCAGCGACACGGCAGTGACGTCGCAAACAGCGACGTAGGGCAATAAATTTGTCATTTGCGACTAGCTTTTTTGTGACCTTCATTTTTCGTCGCTAATTAACTTTAGCGACGTATTTTCCCTAATTAGCGACGTATCTGGACGTCGCTAATCTGGCTTATTTTAGTAGTGAGAGTAGCAGGAGGTACGGGCGCAGGTTGCCCAAGAGCAGGTGCATCAGCCTGAGCGTCAGACCCGGAATGCTCGAACTCAGCGGAAGACTCGACAGCTGTCTGAAGCTGCCTTGCCTTAGACAAAAAGGCAGGGGCTGGAAGGAACTGGCACTCATCGAAAGGAACATGAAATGCTCGAAAGACCATCGACAAATAGAGAGCATAGACCAATGATCAAGGCCACTTCCTTGCACTAATCATCCAGTCTATCATAGTGGATGAAAGGTTGAACGGGACATAGAAGTGAAGGTGATAGAGGGCAGAGATCTGAAAATAAGAGACTTCATCAGTCGATCCCGCTTTGGGCAAGATCATGGAGAAGACGATACGATGAATCTCGTAGAAATATGGTTTAAGGAATTTTGCAAGTAACTTGCGTGGACGTGTGTTAGAAGTACACAAATCGTCCTTGAAACTCTCAAGGGAAGATCCATCGGAAAATTGAAACTTGCGTGCATCAACAAGTTTCTCCCAAGAGTTAGGTTCCGAAATCTCGAGATATTCTACAAGTTCAAAATCATCAAAAGAGATGTCGATCCCGGCGACACGAGAATAGAGTCGTGTGTCGTCAAAAGTAAGATTACAGTAAAACATCTGGATCATATTCAAATATATAAGTGAAGTTGTAGAAACTAATTCATCAAGACAAAGATCATGAAATAATGAGTCATAACAAGAAAATATTATAAAATTGATAGGATGACCCGCGCACACAGGCCGTGAAAAAAAATCATTGAACCATTAATTTGTTGCTTCCAATAAAAAAAATTTGATCATCGAATGTGTTGGGGTCATTGGGTTGTGGTGGATTGAAAAGTGGATGAATGGGTTGATCATCTCGAGGAGGAGGGTTCGATGAGGAAGCACCCTCGGTTCTAGCCCCCTTTCCTCTATTGAACAACCTAGGTACCATTGATAAGATAGAAATTTGAAATATGAGATAGAGAAAAAGAGATAGTTATACCTCAAGAGATTAGTAGAATATAGAAGAGAATGATGCACAAGCTATGCTCATTGAGTTTGGAAAAGAAAACCACACTAGATAGAGAAATTTAGGGTTAGGGTTTGGAGAGGATGAAGTAGGAGAGGTTTTAGAGGAGGCAATGGAGAGGAGAGAGAGGGAGAACCCGAATATATGAAAGGGGGTTCAGCTGGTCGGGTTGATCCTGGACCGTAGGATCAGAAAGGATGGATGGCTGAGAGCATCTGGAAGTTCTGGAATGATCAGACCGAATTCGGCCCGAACTCTATGTGAGGAAGAGTTCGGCCCGAGTTCTGGGTTCTGGGACCAGAACTGAAGTTTAAAAAAAATTTGCCAAGTTTGAAAAAATAGGCAGGAGTGATAAAGATTAAAAAACTCAAAAGTAAATGGCCAAGTTGGAAAATTGCAAATGTAAATTGAATGGAGCAAATGTAAATAAAGTTAGAAAATTTGAATAAAGCAAGTTAGAAAATGAAATTAAACCATGTAATAAACAAGGATTTATGACATAAATCATTACGATGAAAATGCCATGGGGTAGCTTTAGGGGCCGGATCCCAGCTAGCGGTGTCACGACCCGCACCCACTGTTAGGGTACGAGAACGTAACAACGCCCAGCCTACGCCGCAGTGTCGGCGGTAGAACGCTGTCCTAGGTCAATCATCTAACAATACCAAAGTACCTGTACAGTTTATACTCTCCGAATGGAGGTGACATAACAATATACATCTCAATCACATCTAGGGTAGAAGAACGAAAGACAGAAGATAGATAGTAACTCAAGAGAACCATAGCATAGATGAAATAAGACTAAGTGTCTAAGATACATAACATCCAGAATGTCAACTCATAATACAAGACTAAGAGTCTATACATAACTCAACATCTCAAAATACAACTTAGATGTGAGACAAAAGTAAATATAGAAAGGACTGCCTAGGCTAAACTGGTCTAGACTGCTGGAACAACATCCTCAGCTGCAGGTGGATCCTGCTGAGGGTCCACAACATAAGTATCATCTAGTCCTGCTCCATAATAGGTAGACACCAGGGCCTCCTCCTCATCCTCTGTAATATTTTCAACAGGTCCAATCAGGACGGGAACGAGCACAATACATCTCACGCAGTGCATAGAATGATAGGAGATATAAAGCATGCAATAGAGTAAAATACAGGAACTGCTGAAGGAAGATACATGTAGCAAAAGAGATAGCTGTAAAGGAAATATCTACTGTATATAGAGAACTAGCAGTGTCTAGTGAGTCAGAGTAAAATATAGACATGTGAAATAGCATAGGAGATTCATGACTACAGCTAGAAGTGATTCATGACTACAGCTACTGGGGTAATATCCACATGACTATTTCCACTCCCCCATCCCCAATCAATACACAAGGATCCATTCAGGTTATGTTAAGATTCGTGATAAGCCCATAATTGGGTGATACGTGAGTGATTCATGAAGATTCATGGAGGCTCGGTGATCATGAGAGTACATGAGTCACTAGCTGATACATGAAGATACATGAAAATAGAAGCATGAGATACATGATGTAAGTGAAACACACATGACAAAAGTACCTGATGCTCCCGAGGGGGATAACATCTCATGAAAAGATCCATATAGTACCAATCCGTGATAACAATCGTGTCAGCATCAAGTAAAGTAAGCTAGAGCAAGAATATAAATCCTGGCAAATATGAAACGGTCAGAGAATGTACTCGCCTGATAACTGAATGTCTGAAGAAGATATACTGTCTGAGGAGAGGTGTATGGCTCCTAATCAGAGCAATACAAGTCACAATATATCCACAATGGTAAAAATAGAGTGTACAATGCATACTACATGATTCTAGGTCAATCTGGTCAAAAGTCAACTCTTGGTCAACTCTAAAGTCAAACTAGTCAAAGTTAGGTCAACACTAGTCAACTAGTTTTTAGGTCATTCCTAGTCATTTCTAGGTTAACTAGGTCACTTTCGACCAAATGTTGACTTTGGTCAACCCTTAGTCAACAAGGGTTGCTAGTAGGGTTTTGGGTCTTTTAGGGTTAGCCCCAAGCCATAGGCTAAATACTCTTGGCCATAGGCCATAGGCTAGTATAGGGTTTCTATATAACCTATAGTAGGAAACATATACATATATATATATATGATATATATAGATATATGAATCTATCTAATACCCAATACCCAATATAGGAATATCATATATAATACAACCACACACATATATATACATATATGTATCTAATACTAATACATATATATATATCAATATATATATATACATATATATATATATATATATATATATATATAAAACCTATATATACTATATATATATATATGACATAGAGAGAGAGACTGAGTGAGAGAGAGAGAGTGAGACAGTGAGAGAGAGGGAGACTGAATGAATCAGGGGGGGGGGGGGGGGTTCCAGGAATTCCTGAACCCAAACCCATCCAAAACACACACACACATAATACATATATACACACATATGTATATATATATATAACTTAACACACACACACCCAAATCACCCCAAAATCGACCCACACTCTCACATACACATATACTACATATATACACATTAAAATACATTAATATAATACATAAATCATTAGCAAAATCGAATCAAAATTCGATTTTGCAAAAACTATAATTTTCAGAAAATAAGAAATTGCACTGTGAAAACCTAACTTGGGTTAGCTCAAACATCAATCAAAACGACCTAAGATGACCCAAACTTGGTTGGTAACTAAAGCCCCTAGGTTAGGCTAGGTCCCTAGCAGCCTGACACTGTGTCACGACACGACACGACGTGTCCACAAGGATTTAAAGTCACACGGGTAAACCAGTGTACACTGTTACAGTGTAAATTCAAAATTAGTCTAGGACACGACACAAAGCGACACAGGCCTCGTGCTCGTGCCCGAAGGTGCGCCTAGGGTTGGGCTTCGTGTCCATGGGCCTGATACGTGTCCACGTGTCGTGTAGAGGGGACACGACACACGTATCAGAAGCCCCAATTTACGTGTTTCAGACTGTGTCGTCGTGTTTTCGCGTGTCTCGTGCTCGCGACACGGGACACGTGACACCACGTGGTTGTGTCCAATGTGTTCGCCTACATACAGGCTTCGTGTCCATGTCAGTACCAAGTGTCCACGTGTCGTGTACAGTGGACACGACACGTTCAAAGTACAGTGTCTGTGCGTGTGTACACAGTGTTTAGAACGACCCTTGCGGGGTCGATTCCGTGTCCGACACGACACGAGGTCATCCCAAACTTTGGGGATGACCTGTCAGTCATTGCCCCGTGCTCCGTGCCAATTTTGGCGTGTCCACGTGGCTTCTACAGTGCGTGGGGACACTGTGGCAGCAGGACACAATTCCTGTGTACTGCCCTGTGTCCCGAGAGCTTGTGTGTCCAAATTTGGACACGACACAAGTCGAATTGTGTCCAGTGACATAGGATTAGGGTTAGGGTTAGTTAGGCTAGGTTTTTGTTCAAAGAGTTTGGAAAAACAGTGATCAAAATACACAATGACAGTGCTCAAACAGTGAGTAAAATTAGGGTTCTAGACTAGTAGGATACGTGTCCAACACGACACCAAAACACATCAAAATCCTACCAAACTTTACCCACAATATTGTTACCCCTATATGAATGCATCTATGAAAGAAAAATAGGAATTTGACTAGGTTTGTGGAAATTTACCTATTGGTGAATTTCAAGGAAATTCAAAGAAGAGGGGGTGTTGTTCTTCAACTTGATGATGACAAAAGCCTCCAAATTCTTGATTGCTAGCCTCCCTTAGCTCCCTTGGTGTTGTAGGGTCCCAATGCAAGAGACTAGAGTCAATTTGGATCAAGAATGATCAAGATATGGGTGTTTGAAGAAAATGTGATTTTCTAGGAATTAATTTCATGTAAATTAATTCATGGATGAACACAAGGGGTTATATAGAGGGTGCACAAGCTAGGGGGGTGCCCCTTGGCCGGCCAAGCATGGGGGGGGGGGTTCAACTCTTAGTGGTTAAGAAAAGGACTTTGTGCCAAAAGTAGATCTTTTGCACAAATTAAGGAAAATATCCTATAAAGGTAAAGTAGATATTTTCATTCTTTGACTAAATGAAAATATCACCCTCTAGTCATTCTAGGTTAGGGATTAACCTATAGATTAGGGTAATCTAAGTTAGGGATTATCAAGTCACTAAACAAAAGTCCATGAATAGTGAAATCTCACTAATCCTCCTTAATTTCTAGAAAATTACCAAAATACCCCTTAGGCCAAAAATCACTAAAATGATATTCTAAGCCTATGGTCAAGTTCACATGGTCATGGCAATGTCTAGGTTAAGGAAACTAGGGTTTACAATAAGTTACACTAACCAAAAACACAAAGTCATAAGTCATGACTTAGCATGACTTAGAAAATGATTTAACTTAACTAAATTCACCAGAAAATCATGCCATGACTAAAATACCACTAATATGATAATAAAAATAATAAATTTTCAAAAATCTCCAATTTTCAGAAACAGGGTGTTACAAGTCTACCCACCTTAAAATAATTTCGTCCTCGAAATTTAGATGGTCGTACTCCTCCTAGGTCAAACCTTCAACAATCAGGGACGAAGCCACTACCTAGGCAACATACAAGGTCAATCAAGCCAAATAGGGGTAGTAGACCTATACTGGATCATGTCAAAAAAATTGGTTGGCAGTTTTAGGTCATAAGGTGTAGTATGTCATGTCTAGGTCATGTATGTGAAGTCAGTTTTGAGAAAACAACTAGTCTTGTGCTCCAAATTTAAAAGTCACGGTAATGTGCCTACGATGATCACAATTTAGAGTGGGAAAGGTCTATGGCCTAAATTGAACCAAAAATCGTGATGAAATAGTGGTACCAGGGGAACAGGTTAAATGGAACAGTCTGCGGTCTCATCTAGGTGCACTAGTCATTCTAGATCAATACTGTCCTATGGTATCAAAACGTTCAAGCAATCTAAGGTGTCCTAATTGGGAAGGTAAGGGAACAACAATCATCAAGACTATAGGGTCGTCTACCATCCTATATGAAAATGGGTTATTAACAAGTGAGAAATCATTAAAGTTACCATTCCATAAAAAGAAAATTGAAAATTTAGGTACAAACAATCACAAATAGATTTTAGTCTTGACACGATCTAAGTTGATCAATTTTAGGATAAATCGAGATTGGGCAAGATGGGAATTTAATGAAATCAAGTATAAGCACGAGCATCCAATGATGAAGATCCAGGTCATGATTAAATTTAATCCAACTGGATATGAATACGAGGTTCATAGGTGATAAAATAATTCCAAGGAGAATTGTCAAGGCTGTTGTGGATAAGATTCTAGGGCAAGTTTAATTATGTCTCCATCCACGTAGATTAATATATGAAAAAGCGAACCAAAACGCAATAGGTTGATCAGACCATCATGCGCCGGTTCTGATTAGATAATATATTAGTGGGTGTACACCCAATAAAATATACCATGATCAAGCTCGAAAAGGATAAGCTTGTAAAACTTAAGGATAAATTTATAGCATAAGATATAAGTAAGGGTGGAATGATGAAGGAAGAGACATAGTCCAAGATTCTTAACCAATCGGGTCAAGCATTCAAGGTAAGGTACAAGGTTAAGTATTTGAGGGTTCAAGCAGAACACCATCACATGCCAGGTCGAAAGAATTGAGCCAAGGTGGGTCTCTAATTGAAATAAGAATCAATTTGGTATCATGGTAGAGGTTATGGTTTAGCCATTTGACCAGAAAATCATATCAAGAAAATAGAGTACAAGGGGACGGGTTTTAGTGGGACATGGAATACCTACATGAAGGTAGGCTAGTCTAGGTCTTACATGTGAAGTTTGTTGGGAGGTAACAGCTAGTATTATACTCTGAATATCTAAGTCACGGTAAAGGACGTCCAATGATCTAGAATAGAAAGTGGGAGTTCGAGACGTGACAAATTGATGCAAAAATTGAAGAAGATCAATTTAACTCATAAAATAAAATTAATCAGGAATCTAGTAAATAATTTAGGAACACAGTCCTAGGGATAGATAGGCTACTAGATGAATATAGTTAGGGTTCGATCAATCAAGGGTCAAGGTTAGAAGGTCTCAATAAAGTCTTGATTTGAGGAAATGTCGAGTAAGTCAGGTTTGGGATACAGTCACATAGATTGGTAGAAAGAGTTTAAGCAAGGTGCAAAATAGAGAGGACAGTTCATTTCAATGAAAGGCAATTAGCAAGAGGATTAGATGGCAAGAAACAGATAAGAGTTTTCTCATAATTGTGATTGAGTACCCTAAAAAAATAAAAGATATTAATCTAACACTAAGAAATTAAAATCAACAACTACAAAAATTTTAAAATTATCAACTAACACCAGGATTCAAAGTTCTACAGTGAATCCTCCAAACCAAATTCGATCAAGGGAAAAGGAATTTAAATCGTAATTTCAAATGAGATTCTCAAGGGTCATCCCAGGAATCTCTCAAAGTATCCTAGCAGTGATTGAGTATCCACTCTCTCTAAGCCTATTCCTCAAATCCTCTCGCAGGCTGTAGTGATACTCTACTTCGAATACCACTACATAAACTCGAGACCTGCATGGGCCACCACTAAAAACGTGTCACGACCCGCACCCACTATTAGGGTACGAGAACGTAACAACGCCCAGCCTACGCCGCAGTGTCGGCGGTAGAACGCTGTCCTAGGTCAATCATCTAACAATACCAAAGTACCTGTACAGTTTATACTCTCCGAATGGAGGTGACATAACAATATACATCTCAATCACATCTAGGGTAGAAGAACGAAAGACAGAAGATAGATAGTAACTCAAGAGAACCATAGCATAGATGAAATAAGACTAAGTGTCTAAGATACATAACATCCAGAATGTCAACTCATAATACAAGACTAAGAGTCTATACATAACTCAACATCTCAAAATACAACTTAGATGTGAGACAAAAGTAAATATAGAAAGGACTGCCTAGGCTAAACTGGTCTAGACTGCTGGAACAACATCCTCAGCTGCAGGTGGATCCTGCTGAGGGTCCACAACATAAGTATCATCTAGTCCTGCTCCATAATAGGTAGACACCAGGGCCTCCTCCTCATCCTCTGTAATATTTTCAACAGGTCCAATCAGGACGGGAACGAGCACAATACATCTCACGCAGTGCATAGAATGATAGGAGATATAAAGCATGCAATAGAGTAAAATACAGGAACTGCTGAAGGAAGATACATGTAGCAAAAGAGATAGCTGTAAAGGAAATATCTACTGTATATAGAGAACTAGCAGTGTCTAGTGAGTCAGAGTAAAATATAGACATGTGAAATAGCATAGGAGATTCATGACTACAGCTAGAAGTGATTCATGACTACAGCTACTGGGGTAATATCCACATGACTATTTCCACTCCCCCATCCCCAATCAATACACAAGGATCCATTCAGGTTATGTTAAGATTCGTGATAAGCCCATAATTGGGTGATACGTGAGTGATTCATGAAGATTCATGGAGGCTCGGTGATCATGAGAGTACATGAGTCACTAGCTGATACATGAAGATACATGAAAATAGAAGCATGAGATACATGATGTAAGTGAAACACACATGACAAAAGTACCTGATGCTCCCGAGGGGGATAACATCTCATAAAAAGATCCATATAGTACCAATCCGTAATAACAATCGTGTCAGCATCAAGTAAAGTAAGCTAGAGCAAGAATATAAATCCTGGCAAATATGAAACGGTCAGAGAATGTACTCGCCTGATAACTGAATGTCTGAAGAAGATATACTGTCTGAGGAGAGGTGTATGGCTCCTAATCAGAGCAATACAAGTCACAATGTATCCACAATGGTAAAAATAGAGTGTACAATGCATACTACATGATTCTAGGTCAATCTGGTCAAAAGTCAACTCTTGGTCAACTCTAAAGTCAAACTAGTCAAAGTTAGGTCAACACTAGTCAACTAGTTTTTAGGTCATTCCTAGTCATTTCTAGGTTAACTAGGTCACTTTCGACCAAATGTTGACTTTGGTCAACCCTTAGTCAACAAGGGTTGCTAGTAGGGTTTTGGGTCTTTTAGGGTTAGCCCCAAGCCATAGGCTAAATACTCTTGGCCATAGGCCATAGGCTAGTATAGGGTTTCTATATAACCTATAGTAGGAAACATATACATATATATATATATGATATATATAGATATATGAATCTATCTAATACCCAATACCCAATATAGGAATATCATATATAATACAACCACACACATATATATACATATATGTATCTAATACTAATACATATATATATATCAATATATATATATACATATATATATATATATATATATATATATATATATATATATATATAAAACCTATATATACAATATATATATATATGACATAGAGAGAGAGACTGAGTGAGAGAGAGAGAGTGAGACAGTGAGAGAGAGGGAGACTGAATGAATCAGGGGGGGGGGGTTCCAGGAATTCCTGAACCCAAACCCATCCAAAACACACACACACATAATACATATATACACACATATGTATATATATATATAACTTAACACACACACACCCAAATCACCCCAAAATCGACCCACACTCTCACATACACATATACTACATATATACACATTAAAATACATTAATATAATACATAAATCATTAGCAAAATCGAATCAAAATTCGATTTTGCAAAAACTATAATTTTCAGAAAATAAGAAATTGCACTGTGAAAACCTAACTTGGGTTAGCTCAAACATCAATCAAAACGACCTAAGATGACCCAAACTTGGTTGGTAACTAAAGCCCCTAGGTTAGGCTAGGTCCCTAGCAGCCTGACACTGTGTCACGACACGACACGACGTGTCCACAAGGATTTAAAGTCACACGGGTAAACCAGTGTACACTGTTACAGTGTAAATTCAAAATTAGTCTAGGACACGACACAAAGCGACACAGGCCTCGTGCTCGTGCCCGAAGGTGCGCCTAGGGTTGGGCTTCGTGTCCATGGGCCTGATACGTGTCCACGTGTCGTGTAGAGGGGACACGACACACGTATCAGAAGCCCCAATTTACGTGTTTCAGACTGTGTCGTCGTGTTTTCGCGTGTCTCGTGCTCGCGACACGGGACACGTGACACCACGTGGTTGTGTCCAATGTGTTCGCCTACATACAGGCTTCGTGTCCATGTCAGTACCAAGTGTCCACGTGTCGTGTACAGTGGACACGACACGTTCAAAGTACAGTGTCTGTGCGTGTGTACACAGTGTTTAGAACGACCCTTGCGGGGTCGATTCCGTGTCCGACACGACACGAGGTCATCCCAAACTTTGGGGATGACCTGTCAGTCATTGCCCCGTGCTCCGTGCCAATTTTGGCGTGTCCACGTGGCTTCTACAGTGCGTGGGGACACTGTGGCAGCAGGACACAATTCCTGTGTACTGCCCTGTGTCCCGAGAGCTTGTGTGTCCAAATTTGGACACGACACAAGTCGAATTGTGTCCAGTGACATAGGATTAGGGTTAGGGTTAGTTAGGCTAGGTTTTTGTTCAAAGAGTTTGGAAAAACAGTGATCAAAATACACAATGACAGTGCTCAAACAGTGAGTAAAATTAGGGTTCTAGACTAGTAGGATACGTGTCCAACACGACACCAAAACACATCAAAATCCTACCAAACTTTACCCACAATATTGTTACCCCTATATGAATGCATCTATGAAAGAAAAATAGGAATTTGACTAGGTTTGTGGAAATTTACCTATTGGTGAATTTCAAGGAAATTCAAAGAAGAGGGGGTGTTGTTCTTCAACTTGATGATGACAAAAGCCTCCAAATTCTTGATTGCTAGCCTCCCTTAGCTCCCTTGGTGTTGTAGGGTCCCAATGCAAGAGACTAGAGTCAATTTGGATCAAGAATGATCAAGATATGGGTGTTTGAAGAAAATGTGATTTTCTAGGAATTAATTTCATGTAAATTAATTCATGGATGAACACAAGGGGTTATATAGAGGGTGCACAAGCTAGGGGGGTGCCCCTTGGCCGGCCAAGCATGGGGGGGGGGTTCAACTCTTAGTGGTTAAGAAAAGGACTTTGTGCCAAAAGTAGATCTTTTGCACAAATTAAGGAAAATATCCTATAAAGGTAAAGTAGATATTTTCATTCTTTGACTAAATGAAAATATCACCCTCTAGTCATTCTAGGTTAGGGATTAACCTATAGATTAGGGTAATCTAAGTTAGGGATTATCAAGTCACTAAACAAAAGTCCATGAATAGTGAAATCTCACTAATCCTCCTTAATTTCTAGAAAATTACCAAAATACCCCTTAGGCCAAAAATCACTAAAATGATATTCTAAGCCTATGGTCAAGTTCACATGGTCATGGCAATGTCTAGGTTAAGGAAACTAGGGTTTACAATAAGTTACACTAACCAAAAACACAAAGTCATAAGTCATGACTTAGCATGACTTAGAAAATGATTTAACTTAACTAAATTCACCAGAAAATCATGCCATGACTAAAATACCACTAATATGATAATAAAAATAATAAATTTTCAAAAATCTCCAATTTTCAGAAACAGGGTGTTACAAGTCTACCCACCTTAAAATAATTTCGTCCTCGAAATTTAGATGGTCGTACTCCTCCTAGGTCAAACCTTCAACAATCAGGGACGAAGCCACTACCTAGGCAACATACAAGGTCAATCAAGCCAAATAGGGGTAGTAGACCTATACTGGATCATGTCAAAAAAATTGGTTGGCAGTTTTAGGTCATAAGGTGTAGTATGTCATGTCTAGGTCATGTATGTGAAGTCAGTTTTGAGAAAACAACTAGTCTTGTGCTCCAAATTTAAAAGTCACGGTAATGTGCCTACGATGATCACAATTTAGAGTGGGAAAGGTCTATGGCCTAAATTGAACCAAAAATCGTGATGAAATAGTGGTACCAGGGGAACAGGTTAAATGGAACAGTCTGCGGTCTCATCTAGGTGCACTAGTCATTCTAGATCAATACTGTCCTATGGTATCAAAACGTTCAAGCAATCTAAGGTGTCCTAATTGGGAAGGTAAGGGAACAACAATCATCAAGACTATAGGGTCGTCTACCATCCTATATGAAAATGGGTTATTAACAAGTGAGAAATCATTAAAGTTACCATTCCATAAAAAGAAAATTGAAAATTTAGGTACAAACAATCACAAATAGATTTTAGTCTTGACACGATCTAAGTTGATCAATTTTAGGATAAATCGAGATTGGGCAAGATGGGAATTTAATGAAATCAAGTATAAGCACGAGCATCCAATGATGAAGATCCAGGTCATGATTAAATTTAATCCAACTGGATATGAATACGAGGTTCATAGGTGATAAAATAATTCCAAGGAGAATTGTCAAGGCTGTTGTGGATAAGATTCTAGGGCAAGTTTAATTATGTCTCCATCCACGTAGATTAATATATGAAAAAGCGAACCAAAACGCAATAGGTTGATCAGACCATCATGCGCCGGTTCTGATTAGATAATATATTAGTGGGTGTACACCCAATAAAATATACCATGATCAAGCTCGAAAAGGATAAGCTTGTAAAACTTAAGGATAAATTTATAGCATAAGATATAAGTAAGGGTGGAATGATGAAGGAAGAGACATAGTCCAAGATTCTTAACCAATCGGGTCAAGCATTCAAGGTAAGGTACAAGGTTAAGTATTTGAGGGTTCAAGCAGAACACCATCACATGCCAGGTCGAAAGAATTGAGCCAAGGTGGGTCTCTAATTGAAATAAGAATCAATTTGGTATCATGGTAGAGGTTATGGTTTAGCCATTTGACCAGAAAATCATATCAAGAAAATAGAGTACAAGGGGACGGGTTTTAGTGGGACATGGAATACCTACATGAAGGTAGGCTAGTCTAGGTCTTACATGTGAAGTTTGTTGGGAGGTAACAGCTAGTATTATACTCTGAATATCTAAGTCACGGTAAAGGACGTCCAATGATCTAGAATAGAAAGTGGGAGTTCGAGACGTGACAAATTGATGCAAAAATTGAAGAAGATCAATTTAACTCATGAAATAAAATTAATCAGGAATCTAGTAAATAATTTAGGAACACAGTCCTAGGGATAGATAGGCTACTAGATGAATATAGTTAGGGTTCGATCAATCAAGGGTCAAGGTTAGAAGGTCTCAATAAAGTCTTGATTTGAGGAAATGTCGAGTAAGTCAGGTTTGGGATACAGTCACATAGATTGGTAGAAAGAGTTTAAGCAAGATGCAAAATAGAGAGGACAGTTCATTTCAATGAAAGGCAATTAGCAAGAGGATTAGATGGCAAGAAACAGATAAGAGTTTTCTCATAATTGTGATTGAGTACCCTAAAAAAATAAAAGATATTAATCTAACACTAAGAAATTAAAATCAACAACTACAAAAATTTTAAAATTATCAACTAACACCAGGATTCAAAGTTCTACAGTGAATCCTCCAAACCAAATTCGATCAAGGGAAAAGGAATTTAAATCGTAATTTCAAATGAGATTCTCAAGGGTCATCCCAGGAATCTCTCAAAGTATCCTAGCAGTGATTGAGTATCCACTCTCTCTAAGCCTATTCCTCAAATCCTCTCGCAGGCTGTAGTGATACTCTACTTCGAATACCACTACATAAACTCGAGACCTGCATGGGCCACCACTAAAAACGTGTCACGACCCGCACCCACTATTAGGGTACGAGAACGTAACAACGCCCAGCCTACGCCGCAGTGTCGGCGGTAGAACGCTGTCCTAGGTCAATCATCTAACAATACCAAAGTACCTGTACAGTTTATACTCTCCGAATGGAGGTGACATAACAATATACATCTCAATCACATCTAGGGTAGAAGAACGAAAGACAGAAGATAGATAGTAACTCAAGAGAACCATAGCATAGATGAAATAAGACTAAGTGTCTAAGATACATAACATCCAGAATGTCAACTCATAATACAAGACTAAGAGTCTATACATAACTCAACATCTCAAAATACAACTTAGATGTGAGACAAAAGTAAATATAGAAAGGACTGCCTAGGCTAAACTGGTCTAGACTGCTGGAACAACATCCTCAGCTGCAGGTGGATCCTGCTGAGGGTCCACAACATAAGTATCATCTAGTCCTGCTCCATAATAGGTAGACACCAGGGCCTCCTCCTCATCCTCTGTAATATTTTCAACAGGTCCAATCAGGACGGGAACGAGCACAATACATCTCACGCAGTGCATAGAATGATAGGAGATATAAAGCATGCAATAGAGTAAAATACAGGAACTGCTGAAGGAAGATACATGTAGCAAAAGAGATAGCTGTAAAGGAAATATCTACTGTATATAGAGAACTAGCAGTGTCTAGTGAGTCAGAGTAAAATATAGACATGTGAAATGGCATAGGAGATTCATGACTACAGCTAGAAGTGATTCATGACTACAGCTACTGGGGTAATATCCACATGACTATTTCCACTCCCCCATCCCCAATCAATACACAAGGATCCATTCAGGTTATGTTAAGATTCGTGATAAGCCCATAATTGGGTGATACGTGAGTGATTCATGAAGATTCATGGAGGCTCGGTGATCATGAGAGTACATGAGTCACTAGCTGATACATGAAGATACATGAAAATAGAAGCATGAGATACATGATGTAAGTGAAACACACATGACAAAAGTACCTGATGCTTCCCGAGGGGGATAACATCTCATGAAAAGATCCATATAGTACCAATCCGTGATAACAATCGTGTCAGCATCAAGTAAAGTAAGCTAGAGCAAGAATATAAATCCTGGCAAATATGAAACGGTCAGAGAATGTACTCGCCTGATAACTGAATGTCTGAAGAAGATATACTGTCTGAGGAGAGGTGTATGGCTCCTAATCAGAGCAATACAAGTCACAATGTATCCACAATGGTAAAAATAGAGTGTACAATGCATACTACATGATTCTAGGTCAATCTGGTCAAAAGTCAACTCTTGGTCAACTCTAAAGTCAAACTAGTCAAAGTTAGGTCAACACTAGTCAACTAGTTTTTAGGTCATTCCTAGTCATTTCTAGGTTAACTAGGTCACTTTCGACCAAATGTTGACTTTGGTCAACCCTTAGTCAACAAGGGTTGCTAGTAGGGTTTTGGGTCTTTTAGGGTTAGCCCCAAGCCATAGGCTAAATACTCTTGGCCATAGGCCATAGGCTAGTATAGGGTTTCTATATAACCTATAGTAGGAAACATATACATATATATATATATGATATATATAGATATATGAATCTATCTAATACCCAATACCCAATATAGGAATATCATATATAATACAACCACACACATATATATACATATATGTATCTAATACTAATACATATATATATCAATATATATATATATACATATATATATATATATATATATATATATATATATATATATAAAACCTATATATACTATATATATATATATGACATAGAGAGAGAGACTGAGTGAGAGAGAGAGAGTGAGACAGTGAGAGAGAGGGAGACTGAATGAATCAGGGGGGGGGGGTTCCAGGAATTCCTGAACCCAAACCCATCCAAAACACACACACACATAATACATATATACACACATATGTATATATATATATAACTTAACACACACACACCCAAATCACCCCAAAATCGACCCACACTCTCACATACACATATACTACATATATACACATTAAAATACATTAATATAATACATAAATCATTAGCAAAATCGAATCAAAATTCGATTTTGCAAAAACTATAATTTTCAGAAAATAAGAAATTGCACTGTGAAAACCTAACTTGGGTTAGCTCAAACATCAATCAAAACGACCTAAGATGACCCAAACTTGGTTGGTAACTAAAGCCCCTAGGTTAGGCTAGGTCCCTAGCAGCCTGACACTGTGTCACGACACGACACGACGTGTCCACAAGGATTTAAAGTCACACGGGTAAACCAGTGTACACTGTTACAGTGTAAATTCAAAATTAGTCTAGGACACGACACAAAGCGACACAGGCCTCGTGCTCGTGCCCGAAGGTGCGCCTAGGGTTGGGCTTCGTGTCCATGGGCCTGATACGTGTCCACGTGTCGTGTAGAGGGGACACGACACACGTATCAGAAGCCCCAATTTACGTGTTTCAGACTGTGTCGTCGTGTTTTCGCGTGTCTCGTGCTCGCGACACGGGACACGTGACACCACGTGGTTGTGTCCAATGTGTTCGCCTACATACAGGCTTCGTGTCCATGTCAGTACCAAGTGTCCACGTGTCGTGTACAGTGGACACGACACGTTCAAAGTACAGTGTCTGTGCGTGTGTACACAGTGTTTAGAACGACCCTTGCGGGGTCGATTCCGTGTCCGACACGACACGAGGTCATCCCAAACTTTGGGGATGACCTGTCAGTCATTGCCCCGTGCTCCGTGCCAATTTTGGCGTGTCCACGTGGCTTCTACAGTGCGTGGGGACACTGTGGCAGCAGGACACAATTCCTGTGTACTGCCCTGTGTCCCGAGAGCTTGTGTGTCCAAATTTGGACACGACACAAGTCGAATTGTGTCCAGTGACATAGGATTAGGGTTAGGGTTAGTTAGGCTAGGTTTTTGTTCAAAGAGTTTGGAAAAACAGTGATCAAAATACACAATGACAGTGCTCAAACAGTGAGTAAAATTAGGGTTCTAGACTAGTAGGATACGTGTCCAACACGACACCAAAACACATCAAAATCCTACCAAACTTTACCCACAATATTGTTACCCCTATATGAATGCATCTATGAAAGAAAAATAGGAATTTGACTAGGTTTGTGGAAATTTACCTATTGGTGAATTTCAAGGAAATTCAAAGAAGAGGGGGTGTTGTTCTTCAACTTGATGATGACAAAAGCCTCCAAATTCTTGATTGCTAGCCTCCCTTAGCTCCCTTGGTGTTGTAGGGTCCCAATGCAAGAGACTAGAGTCAATTTGGATCAAGAATGATCAAGATATGGGTGTTTGAAGAAAATGTGATTTTCTAGGAATTAATTTCATGTAAATTAATTCATGGATGAACACAAGGGGTTATATAGAGGGTGCACAAGCTAGGGGGGTGCCCCTTGGCCGGCCAAGCATGGGGGGGGGGTTCAACTCTTAGTGGTTAAGAAAAGGACTTTGTGCCAAAAGTAGATCTTTTGCACAAATTAAGGAAAATATCCTATAAAGGTAAAGTAGATATTTTCATTCTTTGACTAAATGAAAATATCACCCTCTAGTCATTCTAGGTTAGGGATTAACCTATAGATTAGGGTAATCTAAGTTAGGGATTATCAAGTCACTAAACAAAAGTCCATGAATAGTGAAATCTCACTAATCCTCCTTAATTTCTAGAAAATTACCAAAATACCCCTTAGGCCAAAAATCACTAAAATGATATTCTAAGCCTATGGTCAAGTTCACATGGTCATGGCAATGTCTAGGTTAAGGAAACTAGGGTTTACAATAAGTTACACTAACCAAAAACACAAAGTCATAAGTCATGACTTAGCATGACTTAGAAAATGATTTAACTTAACTAAATTCACCAGAAAATCATGCCATGACTAAAATACCACTAATATGATAATAAAAATAATAAATTTTCAAAAATCTCCAATTTTCAGAAACAGGGTGTTACAAGTCTACCCACCTTAAAATAATTTCGTCCTCGAAATTTAGATGGTCGTACTCCTCCTAGGTCAAACCTTCAACAATCAGGGACGAAGCCACTACCTAGGCAACATACAAGGTCAATCAAGCCAAATAGGGGTAGTAGACCTATACTGGATCATGTCAAAAAAATTGGTTGGCAGTTTTAGGTCATAAGGTGTAGTATGTCATGTCTAGGTCATGTATGTGAAGTCAGTTTTGAGAAAACAACTAGTCTTGTGCTCCAAATTTAAAAGTCACGGTAATGTGCCTACGATGATCACAATTTAGAGTGGGAAAGGTCTATGGCCTAAATTGAACCAAAAATCGTGATGAAATAGTGGTACCAGGGGAACAGGTTAAATGGAACAGTCTGCGGTCTCATCTAGGTGCACTAGTCATTCTAGATCAATACTGTCCTATGGTATCAAAACGTTCAAGCAATCTAAGGTGTCCTAATTGGGAAGGTAAGGGAACAACAATCATCAAGACTATAGGGTCGTCTACCATCCTATATGAAAATGGGTTATTAACAAGTGAGAAATCATTAAAGTTACCATTCCATAAAAAGAAAATTGAAAATTTAGGTACAAACAATCACAAATAGATTTTAGTCTTGACACGATCTAAGTTGATCAATTTTAGGATAAATCGAGATTGGGCAAGATGGGAATTTAATGAAATCAAGTATAAGCACGAGCATCCAATGATGAAGATCCAGGTCATGATTAAATTTAATCCAACTGGATATGAATACGAGGTTCATAGGTGATAAAATAATTCCAAGGAGAATTGTCAAGGCTGTTGTGGATAAGATTCTAGGGCAAGTTTAATTATGTCTCCATCCACGTAGATTAATATATGAAAAAGCGAACCAAAACGCAATAGGTTGATCAGACCATCATGCGCCGGTTCTGATTAGATAATATATTAGTGGGTGTACACCCAATAAAATATACCATGATCAAGCTCGAAAAGGATAAGCTTGTAAAACTTAAGGATAAATTTATAGCATAAGATATAAGTAAGGGTGGAATGATGAAGGAAGAGACATAGTCCAAGATTCTTAACCAATCGGGTCAAGCATTCAAGGTAAGGTACAAGGTTAAGTATTTGAGGGTTCAAGCAGAACACCATCACATGCCAGGTCGAAAGAATTGAGCCAAGGTGGGTCTCTAATTGAAATAAGAATCAATTTGGTATCATGGTAGAGGTTATGGTTTAGCCATTTGACCAGAAAATCATATCAAGAAAATAGAGTACAAGGGGACGGGTTTTAGTGGGACATGGAATACCTACATGAAGGTAGGCTAGTCTAGGTCTTACATGTGAAGTTTGTTGGGAGGGTAACAGCTAGTATTATACTCTGAATATCTAAGTCACGGTAAAGGACGTCCAATGATCTAGAATAGAAAGTGGGAGTTCGAGACGTGACAAATTGATGCAAAAATTGAAGAAGATCAATTTAACTCATGAAATAAAATTAATCAGGAATCTAGTAAATAATTTAGGAACACAGTCCTAGGGATAGATAGGCTACTAGATGAATATAGTTAGGGTTCGATCAATCAAGGGTCAAGGTTAGAAGGTCTCAATAAAGTCTTGATTTGAGGAAATGTCGAGTAAGTCAGGTTTGGGATACAGTCACATAGATTGGTAGAAAGAGTTTAAGCAAGATGCAAAATAGAGAGGACAGTTCATTTCAATGAAAGGCAATTAGCAAGAGGATTAGATGGCAAGAAACAGATAAGAGTTTTCTCATAATTGTGATTGAGTACCCTAAAAAATAAAAGATATTAATCTAACACTAAGAAATTAAAATCAACAACTACAAAAATTTTAAAATTATCAACTAACACCAGGATTCAAAGTTCTACAGTGAATCCTCCAAACCAAATTCGATCAAGGGAAAAGGAATTTAAATCGTAATTTCAAATGAGATTCTCAAGGGTCATCCCAGGAATCTCTCAAAGTATCCTAGCAGTGATTGAGTATCCACTCTCTCTAAGCCTATTCCTCAAATCCTCTCGCAGGCTGTAGTGATACTCTACTTCGAATACCACTACATAAACTCGAGACCTGCATGGGCCACCACTAAAAACGTGTCACGACCCGCACCCACTATTAGGGTACGAGAACGTAACAACGCCCAGCCTACGCCGCAGTGTCGGCGGTAGAACGCTGTCCTAGGTCAATCATCTAACAATACCAAAGTACCTGTACAGTTTATACTCTCCGAATGGAGGTGACATAACAATATACATCTCAATCACATCTAGGGTAGAAGAACGAAAGACAGAAGATAGATAGTAACTCAAGAGAACCATAGCATAGATGAAATAAGACTAAGTGTCTAAGATACATAACATCCAGAATGTCAACTCATAATACAAGACTAAGAGTCTATACATAACTCAACATCTCAAAATACAACTTAGATGTGAGACAAAAGTAAATATAGAAAGGACTGCCTAGGCTAAACTGGTCTAGACTGCTGGAACAACATCCTCAGCTGCAGGTGGATCCTGCTGAGGGTCCACAACATAAGTATCATCTAGTCCTGCTCCATAATAGGTAGACACCAGGGCCTCCTCCTCATCCTCTGTAATATTTTCAACAGGTCCAATCAGGACGGGAACGAGCACAATACATCTCACGCAGTGCATAGAATGATAGGAGATATAAAGCATGCAATAGAGTAAAATACAGGAACTGCTGAAGGAAGATACATGTAGCAAAAGAGATAGCTGTAAAGGAAATATCTACTGTATATAGAGAACTAGCAGTGTCTAGTGAGTCAGAGTAAAATATAGACATGTGAAATGGCATAGGAGATTCATGACTACAGCTAGAAGTGATTCATGACTACAGCTACTGGGGTAATATCCACATGACTATTTCCACTCCCCCATCCCCAATCAATACACAAGGATCCATTCAGGTTATGTTAAGATTCGTGATAAGCCCATAATTGGGTGATACGTGAGTGATTCATGAAGATTCATGGAGGCTCGGTGATCATGAGAGTACATGAGTCACTAGCTGATACATGAAGATACATGAAAATAGAAGCATGAGATACATGATGTAAGTGAAACACACATGACAAAAGTACCTGATGCTTCCGAGGGGGATAACATCTCATGAAAAGATCCATATAGTACCAATCCGTGATAACAATCGTGTCAGCATCAAGTAAAGTAAGCTAGAGCAAGAATATAAATCCTGGCAAATATGAAACGGTCAGAGAATGTACTCGCCTGATAACTGAATGTCTGAAGAAGATATACTGTCTGAGGAGAGGTGTATGGCTCCTAATCAGAGCAATACAAGTCACAATGTATCCACAATGGTAAAAATAGAGTGTACAATGCATACTACATGATTCTAGGTCAATCTGGTCAAAAGTCAACTCTTGGTCAACTCTAAAGTCAAACTAGTCAAAGTTAGGTCAACACTAGTCAACTAGTTTTTAGGTCATTCCTAGTCATTTCTAGGTTAACTAGGTCACTTTCGACCAAATGTTGACTTTGGTCAACCCTTAGTCAACAAGGGTTGCTAGTAGGGTTTTGGGTCTTTTAGGGTTAGCCCCAAGCCATAGGCTAAATACTCTTGGCCATAGGCCATAGGCTAGTATAGGGTTTCTATATAACCTATAGTAGGAAACATATACATATATATATATGATATATATAGATATATGAATCTATCTAATACCCAATACCCAATATAGGAATATCATATATAATACAACCACACACATATATATACATATATGTATCTAATACTAATACATATATATATATCAATATATATATATATACATATATATATATATATATATATATATATATATATATAAAACCTATATATACTATATATATATATATGACATAGAGAGAGAGACTGAGTGAGAGAGAGAGAGTGAGACAGTGAGAGAGAGGGAGACTGAATGAATCAGGGGGGGGGGGGTTCCAGGAATTCCTGAACCCAAACCCATCCAAAACACACACACACATAATACATATATACACACATATGTATATATATATAACTTAACACACACACACCCAAATCACCCCAAAATCGACCCACACTCTCACATACACATATACTACATATATACACATTAAAATACATTAATATAATACATAAATCATTAGCAAAATCGAATCAAAATTCGATTTTGCAAAAACTGTAATTTTCAGAAAATAAGAAATTGCACTGTGAAAACCTAACTTGGGTTAGCTCAAACATCAATCAAAACGACCTAAGATGACCCAAACTTGGTTGGTAACTAAAGCCCCTAGGTTAGGCTAGGTCCCTAGCAGCCTGACACTGTGTCACGACACGACACGACGTGTCCACAAGGATTTAAAGTCACACGGGTAAACCAGTGTACACTGTTACAGTGTAAATTCAAAATTAGTCTAGGACACGACACAAAGCGACACAGGCCTCGTGCTCGTGCCCGAAGGTGCGCCTAGGGTTGGGCTTCGTGTCCATGGGCCTGATACGTGTCCACGTGTCGTGTAGAGGGGACACGACACACGTATCAGAAGCCCCAATTTACGTGTTTCAGACTGTGTCGTCGTGTTTTCGCGTGTCTCGTGCTCGCGACACGGGACACGTGACACCACGTGGTTGTGTCCAATGTGTTCGCCTACATACAGGCTTCGTGTCCATGTCAGTACCAAGTGTCCACGTGTCGTGTACAGTGGACACGACACGTTCAAAGTACAGTGTCTGTGCGTGTGTACACAGTATTTAGAACGACCCTTGCGGGGTCGATTCCGTGTCCGACACGACACGAGGTCATCCCAAACTTTGGGGATGACCTGTCAGTCATTGCCCCGTGCTCCGTGCCAATTTTGGCGTGTCCATGTGGCTTCTACAGTGCGTGGGGACACTGTGGCAGCAGGACACAATTCCTGTGTACTGCCCTGTGTCCCGAGAGCTTGTGTGTCCAAATTTGGACACGACACAAGTCGAATTGTGTCCAGTGACATAGGATTAGGGTTAGGGTTAGTTAGGCTAGGTTTTTGTTCAAAGAGTTTGGAAAAACAGTGATCAAAATACACAATGACAGTGCTCAAACAGTGAGTAAAATTAGGGTTCTAGACTAGTAGGATACGTGTCCAACACGACACCAAAACACATCAAAATCCTACCAAACTTTACCCACAATATTGTTACCCCTATATGAATGCATCTATGAAAGAAAAATAGGAATTTGACTAGGTTTGTGGAAATTTACCTATTGGTGAATTTCAAGGAAATTCAAAGAAGAGGGGGTGTTGTTCTTCAACTTGATGATGACAAAAGCCTCCAAATTCTTGATTGCTAGCCTCCCTTAGCTCCCTTGGTGTTGTAGGGTCCCAATGCAAGAGACTAGAGTCAATTTGGATCAAGAATGATCAAGATATGGGTGTTTGAAGAAAATGTGATTTTCTAGGAATTAATTTCATGTAAATTAATTCATGGATGAACACAAGGGGTTATATAGAGGGTGCACAAGCTAGGGGGGTGCCCCTTGGCCGGCCAAGCATGGGGGGGGGGTTCAACTCTTAGTGGTTAAGAAAAGGACTTTGTGCCAAAAGTAGATCTTTTGCACAAATTAAGGAAAATATCCTATAAAGGTAAAGTAGATATTTTCATTCTTTGACTAAATGAAAATATCACCCTCTAGTCATTCTAGGTTAGGGATTAACCTATAGATTAGGGTAATCTAAGTTAGGGATTATCAAGTCACTAAACAAAAGTCCATGAATAGTGAAATCTCACTAATCCTCCTTAATTTCTAGAAAATTACCAAAATACCCCTTAGGCCAAAAATCACTAAAATGATATTCTAAGCCTATGGTCAAGTTCACATGGTCATGGCAATGTCTAGGTTAAGGAAACTAGGGTTTACAATAAGTTACACTAACCAAAAACACAAAGTCATAAGTCATGACTTAGCATGACTTAGAAAATGATTTAACTTAACTAAATTCACCAGAAAATCATGCCATGACTAAAATACCACTAATATGATAATAAAAATAATAAATTTTCAAAAATCTCCAATTTTCAGAAACAGGGTGTTACAAGTCTACCCACCTTAAAATAATTTCGTCCTCGAAATTTAGATGGTCGTACTCCTCCTAGGTCAAACCTTCAACAATCAGGGACGAAGCCACTACCTAGGCAACATACAAGGTCAATCAAGCCAAATAGGGGTAGTAGACCTATACTGGATCATGTCAAAAAAATTGGTTGGCAGTTTTAGGTCATAAGGTGTAGTATGTCATGTCTAGGTCATGTATGTGAAGTCAGTTTTGAGGAAAACAACTAGTCTTGTGCTCCAAATTTAAAAGTCACGGTAATGTGCCTACGATGATCACAATTTAGAGTGGGAAAGGTCTATGGCCTAAATTGAACCAAAAATCGTGATGAAATAGTGGTACCAGGGGAACAGGTTAAATGGAACAGTCTGCGGTCTCATCTAGGTGCACTAGTCATTCTAGATCAATACTGTCCTATGGTATCAAAACGTTCAAGCAATCTAAGGTGTCCTAATTGGGAAGGTAAGGGAACAACAATCATCAAGACTATAGGGTCGTCTACCATCCTATATGAAAATGGGTTATTAACAAGTGAGAAATCATTAAAGTTACCATTCTATAAAAAGAAAATTGAAAATTTAGGTACAAACAATCACAAATAGATTTTAGTCTTGACACGATCTAAGTTGATCAATTTTAGGATAAATCGAGATTGGGCAAGATGGGAATTTAATGAAATCAAGTATAAGCACGAGCATCCAATGATGAAGATCCAGGTCATGATTAAATTTAATCCAACTGGATATGAATACGAGGTTCATAGGTGATAAAATAATTCCAAGGAGAATTGTCAAGGCTGTTGTGGATAAGATTCTAGGGCAAGTTTAATTATGTCTCCATCCACGTAGATTAATATATAAAAAAGCGAACCAAAACGCAATAGGTTGATCAGACCATCATGCGCCGGTTCTGATTAGATAATATATTAGTGGGTGTACACCCAATAAAATATACCATGATCAAGCTCGAAAAGGATAAGCTTGTAAAACTTAAGGATAAATTTATAGCATAAGATATAAGTAAGGGTGGAATGATGAAGGAAGAGACATAGTCCAAGATTCTTAACCAATCGGGTCAAGCATTCAAGGTAAGGTACAAGGTTAAGTATTTGAGGGTTCAAGCAGAACACCATCACATGCCAGGTCGAAAGAATTGAGCCAAGGTGGGTCTCTAATTGAAATAAGAATCAATTTGGTATCATGGTAGAGGTTATGGTTTAGCCATTTGACCAGAAAATCATATCAAGAAAATAGAGTACAAGGGGACGGGTTTTAGTGGGACATGGAATACCTACATGAAGGTAGGCTAGTCTAGGTCTTACATGTGAAGTTTGTTGGGAGGTAACAGCTAGTATTATACTCTGAATATCTAAGTCACGGTAAAGGACGTCCAATGATCTAGAATAGAAAGTGGGAGTTCGAGACGTGACAAATTGATGCAAAAATTGAAGAAGATCAATTTAACTCATGAAATAAAATTAATCAGGAATCTAGTAAATAATTTAGGAACACAGTCCTAGGGATAGATAGGCTACTAGATGAATATAGTTAGGGTTCGATCAATCAAGGGTCAAGGTTAGAAGGTCTCAATAAAGTCTTGATTTGAGGAAATGTCGAGTAAGTCAGGTTTGGGATACAGTCACATAGATTGGTAGAAAGAGTTTAAGCAAGATGCAAAATAGAGAGGACAGTTCATTTCAATGAAAGGCAATTAGCAAGAGGATTAGATGGCAAGAAACAGATAAGAGTTTTCTCATAATTGTGATTGAGTACCCTAAAAAAATAAAAGATATTAATCTAACACTAAGAAATTAAAATCAACAACTACAAAAATTTTAAAATTATCAACTAACACCAGGATTCAAAGTTCTACAGTGAATCCTCCAAACCAAATTCGATCAAGGGAAAAGGAATTTAAATCGTAATTTCAAATGAGATTCTCAAGGGTCATCCCAGGAATCTCTCAAAGTATCCTAGCAGTGATTGAGTATCCACTCTCTCTAAGCCTATTCCTCAAATCCTCTCGCAGGCTGTAGTGATACTCTACTTCGAATACCACTACATAAACTCGAGACCTGCATGGGCCACCACTAAAAACGTGTCACGACCCGCACCCACTATTAGGGTACGAGAACGTAACAACGCCCAGCCTACGCCGCAGTGTCGGCGGTAGAACGCTGTCCTAGGTCAATCATCTAACAATACCAAAGTACCTGTACAGTTTATACTCTCCGAATGGAGGTGACATAACAATATACATCTCAATCACATCTAGGGTAGAAGAACGAAAGACAGAAGATAGATAGTAACTCAAGAGAACCATAGCATAGATGAAATAAGACTAAGTGTCTAAGATACATAACATCCAGAATGTCAACTCATAATACAAGACTAAGAGTCTATACATAACTCAACATCTCAAAATACAACTTAGATGTGAGACAAAAGTAAATATAGAAAGGACTGCCTAGGCTAAACTGGTCTAGACTGCTGGAACAACATCCTCAGCTGCAGGTGGATCCTGCTGAGGGTCCACAACATAAGTATCATCTAGTCCTGCTCCATAATAGGTAGACACCAGGGCCTCCTCCTCATCCTCTGTAATATTTTCAACAGGTCCAATCAGGACGGGAACGAGCACAATACATCTCACGCAGTGCATAGAATGATAGGAGATATAAAGCATGCAATAGAGTAAAATACAGGAACTGCTGAAGGAAGATACATGTAGCAAAAGAGATAGCTGTAAAGGAAATATCTACTGTATATAGAGAACTAGCAGTGTCTAGTGAGTCAGAGTAAAATATAGACATGTGAAATGGCATAGGAGATTCATGACTACAGCTAGAAGTGATTCATGACTACAGCTACTGGGGTAATATCCACATGACTATTTCCACTCCCCCATCCCCAATCAATACACAAGGATCCATTCAGGTTATGTTAAGATTCGTGATAAGCCCATAATTGGGTGATACGTGAGTGATTCATGAAGATTCATGGAGGCTCGGTGATCATGAGAGTACATGAGTCACTAGCTGATACATGAAGATACATGAAAATAGAAGCATGAGATACATGATGTAAGTGAAACACACATGACAAAAGTACCTGATGCTCCCGAGGGGGATAACATCTCATGAAAAGATCCATATAGTACCAATCCGTGATAACAATCGTGTCAGCATCAAGTAAAGTAAGCTAGAGCAAGAATATAAATCCTGGCAAATATGAAACGGTCAGAGAATGTACTCGCCTGATAACTGAATGTCTGAAGAAGATATACTGTCTGAGGAGAGGTGTATGGCTCCTAATCAGAGCAATACAAGTCACAATGTATCCACAATGGTAAAAATAGAGTGTACAATGCATACTACATGATTCTAGGTCAATCTGGTCAAAAGTCAACTCTTGGTCAACTCTAAAGTCAAACTAGTCAAAGTTAGGTCAACACTAGTCAACTAGTTTTTAGGTCATTCCTAGTCATTTCTAGGTTAACTAGGTCACTTTCGACCAAATGTTGACTTTGGTCAACCCTTAGTCAACAAGGGTTGCTAGTAGGGTTTTGGGTCTTTTAGGGTTAGCCCCAAGCCATAGGCTAAATACTCTTGGCCATAGGCCATAGGCTAGTATAGGGTTTCTATATAACCTATAGTAGGAAACATATACATATATATATATATGATATATATAGATATATGAATCTATCTAATACCCAATACCCAATATAGGAATATCATATATAATACAACCACACACATATATATACATATATGTATCTAATACTAATACATATATATATATCAATATATATATATATACATATATATATATATATATATATATATATATATATAAAACCTATATATACTATATATATATATATGACATAGAGAGAGAGACTGAGTGAGAGAGAGAGAGTGAGACAGTGAGAGAGAGGGAGACTGAATGAATCAGGGGGGGGGGGGTTCCAGGAATTCCTGAACCCAAACCCATCCAAACACACACACACATAATACATATATACACACATATGTATATATATATATAACTTAACACACACACACCCAAATCACCCCAAAATCGACCCACACTCTCACATACACATATACTACATATATACACATTAAAATACATTAATATAATACATAAATCATTAGCAAAATCGAATCAAAATTCGATTTTGCAAAAACTGTAATTTTCAGAAAATAAGAAATTGCACTGTGAAAACCTAACTTGGGTTAGCTCAAACATCAATCAAAACGACCTAAGATGACCCAAACTTGGTTGGTAACTAAAGCCCCTAGGTTAGGCTAGGTCCCTAGCAGCCTGACACTGTGTCACGACACGACACGACGTGTCCACAAGGATTTAAAGTCACACGGGTAAACCAGTGTACACTGTTACAGTGTAAATTCAAAATTAGTCTAGGACACGACACAAAGCGACACAGGCCTCGTGCTCGTGCCCGAAGGTGCGCCTAGGGTTGGGCTTCGTGTCCATGGGCCTGATACGTGTCCACGTGTCGTGTAGAGGGGACACGACACACGTATCAGAAGCCCCAATTTACGTGTTTCAGACTGTGTCGTCGTGTTTTCGCGTGTCTCGTGCTCGCGACACGGGACACGTGACACCACGTGGTTGTGTCCAATGTGTTCGCCTACATACAGGCTTCGTGTCCATGTCAGTACCAAGTGTCCACGTGTCGTGTACAGTGGACACGACACGTTCAAAGTACAGTGTCTGTGCGTGTGTACACAGTATTTAGAACGACCCTTGCGGGGTCGATTCCGTGTCCGACACGACACGAGGTCATCCCAAACTTTGGGGATGACCTGTCAGTCATTGCCCCGTGCTCCGTGCCAATTTTGGCGTGTCCATGTGGCTTCTACAGTGCGTGGGGACACTGTGGCAGCAGGACACAATTCCTGTGTACTGCCCTGTGTCCCGAGAGCTTGTGTGTCCAAATTTGGACACGACACAAGTCGAATTGTGTCCAGTGACATAGGATTAGGGTTAGGGTTAGTTAGGCTAGGTTTTTGTTCAAAGAGTTTGGAAAAACAGTGATCAAAATACACAATGACAGTGCTCAAACAGTGAGTAAAATTAGGGTTCTAGACTAGTAGGATACGTGTCCAACACGACACCAAAACACATCAAAATCCTACCAAACTTTACCCACAATATTGTTACCCCTATATGAATGCATCTATGAAAGAAAAATAGGAATTTGACTAGGTTTGTGGAAATTTACCTATTGGTGAATTTCAAGGAAATTCAAAGAAGAGGGGGTGTTGTTCTTCAACTTGATGATGACAAAAGCCTCCAAATTCTTGATTGCTAGCCTCCCTTAGCTCCCTTGGTGTTGTAGGGTCCCAATGCAAGAGACTAGAGTCAATTTGGATCAAGAATGATCAAGATATGGGTGTTTGAAGAAAATGTGATTTTCTAGGAATTAATTTCATGTAAATTAATTCATGGATGAACACAAGGGGTTATATAGAGGGTGCACAAGCTAGGGGGGTGCCCCTTGGCCGGCCAAGCATGGGGGGGGGGTTCAACTCTTAGTGGTTAAGAAAAGGACTTTGTGCCAAAAGTAGATCTTTTGCACAAATTAAGGAAAATATCCTATAAAGGTAAAGTAGATATTTTCATTCTTTGACTAAATGAAAATATCACCCTCTAGTCATTCTAGGTTAGGGATTAACCTATAGATTAGGGTAATCTAAGTTAGGGATTATCAAGTCACTAAACAAAAGTCCATGAATAGTGAAATCTCACTAATCCTCCTTAATTTCTAGAAAATTACCAAAATACCCCTTAGGCCAAAAATCACTAAAATGATATTCTAAGCCTATGGTCAAGTTCACATGGTCATGGCAATGTCTATGTTAAGGAAACTAGGGTTTACAATAAGTTACACTAACCAAAAACACAAAGTCATAAGTCATGACTTAGCATGACTTAGAAAATGATTTAACTTAACTAAATTCACCAGAAAATCATGCCATGACTAAAATACCACTAATATGATAATAAAAATAATAAATTTTCAAAAATCTCCAATTTTCAGAAACAGGGTGTTACAAGCGGTAGTCCGAAGACTAGTGCACCGTGTCGCTTAGGCTTTTACGCCTTGTTGTCAGAAGGACCCTTTCGGCTTGTACCCATAGCAAAGTCATCATAAAGAAACATGACATAATCGATATTTACGCAGGCCAATTTAATGAATAACCGTTTCATCCAAAATTCCTAAGTTACGACAAAGAAAGTTGAATCGCTCTTCGAATAGTAGTTTAGTAAAGAAATCTGCCAGCTGACGATCAGTGTCAATAAATTCTAAATTTATAGTGCCATTTTGTTGATGATCACGCAAAAAGTGGTAACGAATTTCAATGTGTTTCGTGCGTGAGTGACATATAGGGTTCTTAGTAAGGTTGATAGCACTAGTGTTATCACAGAATATAGGAATGTGCGTAAAAGATAGGTTGTAGTCTGCAAGGGTTTGTTTCATCTACAGAATTTGTACACAACAACGACCAGATGCGATATATTTATCTTCTGTTGTGGATAGTGTGACAGAATTCTGCTTCTTGTTAAACCAAGAGACTAGAGCCTTGCGTAATAAATGACACGTACTGTTGGTACTTTTACGATCGACTTTGCATCCCACAAAATCAGCATCTGAATAACCAATAAGGTCAAAGGATGTAGATTTGGGATACCACAAGCCTACTGTAACAGTACCTTAAGGTATCGAAAGATACGCTTAACGGCGGACATGTGTGATTTCTTAGGACTAGCTTGATAGCGAGCACACAAATAAACACTAAACATGATATCGGGACAACTAGCAGTTAGGTAAAGTAGACTACCAGTCATACCTCGATACTTATGTTGGTCAACAGGTTTGCCGCTTTCATCGGGTTCCAGCTTGGTCGAAGTAGCCATGGGAGTGTTGATTGGTTTGACGTTGTCAATATCAAACTTCTTCAGCATATCCTTTGTGTATTTTGACTGATTGATGAATGTTCCTTGCGAAGTTTGTTTGACATATAATCCAAAGAAGTAGGTGAGCTCCCCCATCATGCTCATCTCAAATTCGTTCTGCATACACTTAGCAAAATCATGGCATAGATTTTCATTAGTGGACCCAAATATGATATCATCAACATAAATTTGAACTAAAAGAATGGTTTCTTGAAAACTTTTGATAAAAATTGTAGTGCCAATCTTCCCTTTTGAAAAACCTTTATCTAGTAACAAATTGCTTAGGCGTTCATACCAAGCTCTGGGGGCTTATTTGAGGTTGTATAGCGCTTTCTTAAGCTTGAAAACGTGGTCGGGAAATTTCTGATTTTCAAAACCAGGGGGTTGTTTTACAAAAACTTCCTCCTTAATAAAACTATTCAGAAAAGTACTTTTGACATCCACTTAAAAAAGTTTAAAATTCTGAAAGTTTGCAAAGGCACAAAGCATCCGAATGGATTCAAGTCTTGCAACAGGAGCATACGTCTCATCGTAGTCGATGCCTTCTCTTGGTTGTATCCTTGAGCTACTAGACGAGCTATGTTTCAAGTGACTGAACCATCTTCATTTACTTTGTTACGAAAAACCCATTTAGTACCAATAATCGAATTGTTAGCTGGTTTAGGAACAAGTTCCCAGACCTGTCTTCTTTCAAATTGGTTGAGTTCTGCTTGCATAGCAGAAATCCAAAATTCATCATTAAAAGCTTCTAAAACAGTTTTAGGCTCAATTTGCAAAATAAAAGCAGTGCTAGCAATAGAATCTCTTAACGATGATCGAGTACTTACTCCGCGTGATACCTCACCTATTACCAAGTTTTCTGGATGTGACGGATTGCACTCGAACTTCTTCGGCAAGCCCTCCAGAGAATTGGTTGCAGGGGTGGTATTCGTCGGTGTGGAAGTTGATGGTTCAACATCATTGTCAGGGATAGCCGTTGCATTATTTTTCTTATCAAAAGACACATTAGTAGATTCTTCTACAATCATTGAGCGTTTGTTGAACACTCTATATCCTTTACTCTTGGTAGCATAGCCAAGAAAAATACCGTCATCAGCTTTGGCATCAAACTTTCCTAAGTTGTCTTTGGTATTTAGGATAAAACAACGACAACCGAACACTCTAAAATATAAGATATTAGGAGTCCTACCAAACTAAAGCTCATAGGGTATTTTCTTCGAAATGGGTCGAATAAGCACCCTATTTAAAATATGGCAAGCTGTACTGACAGCTTCTGCCCAAAATATTTCAGAAGTAAAAATTTATTCAACATGACTCTAGCCATATCGTCAAGAGTCCTATTCTTTCGCTCCACAACACCATTTTGTTGAGGAGTTCTAGGACAAGAAAACTCATGATCAAAACCATTTATTTTACAAAACTTTTCAAAATTAGAATTTTTGAATTCGCCTCCATGATCACTTCGGATTCGAGTAATCATGTAGCCTTTTTCGTTTTGGACCTTTTTGGCAAATATTTTGAAAATTGAAATAGCATCGCTTTTGTTTGAAAGGAAAAAAAACCCAAGTAAATCTTAAAAAATCATCTACAATAACAAAAGCATAGAGTTTTCCACCAAGACTAGCTACTCTACTGGAACCAAATAAGTCCATGTACAGTAATTACAAGGGTCTAGTAGTACTTACAGTGTTTATGGATTTAAAATAAGATTTGGTTGCCTTATTCAGTTCACATTCGGCACATACCGTATCCTTCTTGAATGTGATGTCAGGCAGACCTCTTACTAACTTCTTTATCGATAGCCTGGATATAGTATCCATATTGGCATGACCAAGACGCTGGTGCCATAAGAGTCTTTCATCCTTGTGGGCATAGAGGCATCTTCCTGCACTGTTAATATTTCTGGATAGATATAAAATATAAATGTTATCTTCTCTTATCCCTTCAAAAGCAATATCTTCCGTTGACCTATCATAAATGTAGTATTTATTCTTTCCAAAGTTAATATCATATCCATGATCAGCAAGATGACTAATGCTGAGCATGTTATGCTTTAACTCGGTCACTAGGCAGACATTCTTTATTATAGGAGAAGGAGGATAACTAATAGTACCATTACCTATGATGTAGCCCGTTAAATTGTTACCGAAGGATACAATCCTTCCCTCTTCATCGATAGTGATACGAAAAGATTTACGTCTCCAGTCATATATCACGAGCATCCACTATCGAGAATCCACTTATTTTTACTTGAGGAAGGAAGGTCCACCTACATTACGAGTAGATGTGACCTTTGGTACCCAAGTTCTTGTGGGTCCTGAAATGTTAGTCTTCGGTACCCATGCATACAGATTAATATCAAACTAATTTTCTAATTCTACACTATGGTGATACATGACCATGTAATACATAGTATGTACAAGTAGCATGCCTATTTGTGTTAGGAGCAGGTTGATAGTGATGTCAATATGCAGTATGGTGATAGTTATATGGAACAATAGGATAGTGACTATATATAGCAGCAGGATAATAGTTATGTCTATGTGCAGTATGGTAAACAGCAGGATATGTGTAGCAGCAGGATAAAAGTTATGAGTAGATTGAGAATGATGTCTACGTGCATGTGGTTTACGTACTGTATGGGAGTACGTGTACATATAAGCATGGTTACGTGCTGCATGTGGGTGACATGTTTTACTATTATGAGTGGTCTTGTGTTTTGTGTGTGTTTTGTGACTGTGTGATTGGGTTTGAGGCTGAGGAGCCTGTTTCACAATCTGATCTCTAATTTCTTAGAGACATCAGTTAGTTCATTGCAGTTAGCATTCAGACCATCAATCTTAGCAATATAGATCTTGAGTTTGTTCTTTTCTTCAGCAAGCTCTTTGTTGAGTGCTTAGATCTCATGTGTTTGCTTCTCAATAAGTGTTTTGACATCATGTAAGCTTAATTTAAGCTTGGACACCTCATCAGTGACTTTCGTGGGTGGTGTATCTCTAACATTATCAAGTACAGAATAAAGATTTTGAATCTCTATTTTATAGTTTTTGATTTTCTTCTTGGCATGCTTATATTTACTAATGACTTTCTTGTGATCATTTAGTAAGTCATTAAAAGCATCACCAAGTTCATCAAATATAAAGTCATCAAGAGTTTTGCTAGTTACCTTCTCGGATGTTGCCATTAGGCAGACATTAACAGTGTCTTGAGGAGAGTCATCGTCTTCCTCAGAATCATTGGCTTCGCTTTTGTGCCAAATACTAGTGTTGGTGTACTTTCGCGAAGAGGGCTTCTTGTATGGCTTCTCATAGCTGTTATCTTTCTTTGCAAAAGGACAGTCCTTTCGAATATGTCCAGTCTTTTTACAGCCGTAGCATGTTGGTTCTTCCTCGTCGTCTTCTTGTTGTTCCTTCTTCTTTCGATTGAAACGAAAGAACTTCTTGAAGTTACGAACTAGAAGAGCTTGATCATCACCTTCAGAATTGTCGTCGTTAGTCTCTTCAGGATCAGCCCTTCGACGATGAGCTTTTAGGGCTATCTCCTTTGCCTTGGGAGCAGGTTCGTCGAAGTCTTTGAGGTCGAGCTCGTGGGTCATCAGCTTTTCTATCAAAGTTTCCATGGACATTTTGGTGAGATCATTGCCTTCTATAATAGCTGTTACCTTAGGGTTCCAAATCTTCCTTATCACCTAAGTAACTTGCGGATCTTCTCATGATTGGAGTATTGTTTGCCGAGAGATGACAGAGGATTGATGACGTCAAGGAACCTTATGAACATTTGGGTGATTATCTTATTCGGCTTCATCTTGAATGCCTCGTATTCTTGAGTTAGACGACTTATCTTAGATTTCTTGACTTGAGTGGTTCTTTCATGTGTCACTTCCAGAAGCTTCCATACTTCGTGCGAGGTGGTGCATGTCGAAACCCTGTTAAATTTATTTCTATTGCACAGAAAAGAGCATTAATAGCTCTAGCATCTAGACTCGCCTTTTTTTTTTCTCGTCGGAATATTTGTCGTTGGGTTTTTCGATGAGATCTCCCTCGACAACTATTCTGGTGGGCTTTTTGTAACCATCGGTGATAATGGTCCACAGGTCAAAGTCTAGAGACTTGAGATAGAAACTCATCCTAGTTTTCCAATAGGTGTAGTTGGTTCCATCAAATAGGGGCAGCCTATGAGTGGACTGTCCCTCACCATGGTTGAAAAATATAGGTTGTGTGGTTGCCATGGATCAGCTCTACGATGTTAGTCCTTGTTAAGAGAACAGAGCTCTAATACCAATTGAAGAACAGGTAGGCAACTCTAGAGGGTGATGAATATAGTTTATAACAATAATAGCCAAATAAAAATTAAACTCTTTTCACCAACAGTACATAATCAGAGTAGTAAATACGAAAATAAAAAGATCAAGAGAGCATACGCAAATACACTCATTTTTAACCTGGTTTTTCTCGTGGAGGACTAGTCCAGGCCTGAGAACTCTAGCTCAGGATTAAATTCACTATTTGTGAAATAGTAGTTACACCCCATGCCTTTTCTTCAAAAGAGCACGTCAATTTCTTATAAAGATCGCTATGGCGATGCTTGGAATTATCCAAGCGACTTTCTTGACTCTTTCACAAACTCCTTACTGAATAGCACTAAGCACTTTTAGGCTTAGGAAGCTTGTGGCTAGTAGATGAGAAGGTTAAGGCTTGTATGAGGCTTATAGAGAAGAGAAGAAGAGATAATTGGATGACTGAAAATGAGAGAATTCAAGGCCTATTTATACTAGTTGGGATAGGCAGAATTCGGCCAGAATTCTGTGTCAAGAATTCAAATTTTTGGCCGTTGGACAACTAGCATACAACAAACCCTAAAAATTAGGGTCCTATAATTTAGGAGACAGAGTTTGCCTCGAACTCTGTGTGGAGACAGAGTTCGGCCCGAACTCTGTCTCCATAGGACATAATGTTCAAATGGGCTTTTGTAGGCTAGTTTGGCTTGGTGGATCTTTTGGTTTTGTTTTAGGGATATAGGTTAAGCCAAGAATATCCAGTGCTACTCAGTTTACATTTAGCTAGACTCAATAAATGTAAAATAGTACAGACTCCGAAAGGAGTACGCAGCAGGAGAGAGACGACGTCCGTCATGTTCTAAGTTCTGTCTTGATGTGTCATATTGAATTATGACAAGTGTTATATTTTCAATTTGACAATATTTGGTTGACTGTGATTTGGGTCAACATGTGTAACCAAGAATTCTCATGGTTCATCTTTAACCTGAGAAACATAAAACTTCAAATATAAAGGCATGAAAACTAAAACCCAAACAAAAGTAGCAAAATTAGCACAAACACCTAAATAACCAAAGAATTAGCATATACAACTGAACTAGAAAAATTAGCAAAAACAATTGAAAACCAACTAAAACGTAATTCCATGAAGACCTAAAAGAGTCCAAAGTTATAAATATAATAAAGAATTATTTGGGCAGTCGTTCACGTACATTATTGCTGCAAAAATAATCGTGACCAACCATTAACAGAAGAAAGAGAAGAAAAACAAAGGGGGAGAAAGCGAGAGAGAGACTACCAGTCACGAACTTTGCAAGTGGCCATCGCCAAGAGGATAGGAGGAGAGAACGAACGAGATCCTCTATGGCGGGCTCGAAGAGGATTCTGGGAGGGAAAGATTTGGGAACTTAGGGCTAGGGGAGGGTCGGAGGGAGGGAAACAAAACTTGGGGCATGTGTTTTCTTCTAACACTTATTTATCATGTAAAAGTCACATGATATCATATTTTTTATTTTATTTTAGTTGTATCAACTTTACTAACGGTTATAAGTGTTAGCAAATAATTAATATGCATTACTAACTAACATTTTTTTATTATTTCCTACTTATTTTTTACTGTTAGTAATTCGTAACAGAAAAAAAACCATTGGTAGTTGAAAAAAAATATGTGTTGGGAAATCCTACATTTGGTGTAGTGTACAGCAACGACCGTCCAATCAGCGCCTCGACCAGGCCGAGCGGTTAAACAGCTTGCCTAAACAGCTGTGACAACCCAGAAGGTGTCTTCCACACAGGAGATTCCTTCCTCATCATTACGTCCTTCATAGCTTCCTGCTAAAAGGCAAATATAAAGGAGGTGCAGATCACATGCAAAAGAGGGATCGAATTAGAAGAATATCAGATCACCAACTGATAAAATCCACCGAATCAACCTCATCGTTGAGGATACCAGATACACAGGAGAGAGTCATATAGAGCACTTCGAGAAGCTGTTAAGTATCAGACTGTCAATAAAATAAAGGGGTTATTATAGTACCTGATCTCCAACGGCACACTTCCCGGAATCTATATTTTTACTAGCAAATCCGTATTTGTTAGGGCTTTCTTGTACTGTTCAAGATCACAATATATAAAGGAAAGAAAAGTAGTCTTATCTCAACCTATTTCTTCTTCCCTTATCCCTGAAAGATACATATCGTCCCAACATCTTTTTCCATGATGGCGAACATTATCATGTTATAGGAATGGTTGGTCGTGCTATGTTATTTTCTTATTTTCTTGCTTGTATTTAGTTTATTTGTCGGTGTGTTGTCAGAGTGCTAAGTTCTTCCCGAGTAACGGTCTGTAACCCCATTCTTGTTTGGTTTACGGGTTGTAGTCTTGCTTTAGAGTAGTTCTTATGCTCTCTAGCCGCTTGTCGTCTTATCATGCTTTTTAGTTATTCATGTTTAGTATTATATTTTAGTTGTCTCTATTGATTCCTTGAGATGCGTACATTAGTGACCAATTTTCTAAGAGAGAGGGCTCCGAGCATATTAGTGACCAGGAGGGGAAAGGAATGAGTGGTGGTGGTGATCTTGGTTATTGGAGGTTATGATCTTCCCATTGTTGTAGAAAGGAAGAAGGCCGGATTAGAGCTTTCAAGTAGTGGATATGGAAAAATGACGAGGAAGGAGGGTCTTCCTCTTGAGCCATTGGTTTTCCAAATAATAGAGCGAGAGAAAAATATATATATGATTGCTTAATTATTGTTTAGGGGAAAGGATTTTTTGTTGTCTATAATGATAGAAAAGAAATAATAAAGAATACTTGTAAATAATAATTTGGAGAATTAATGAATACTAAAAGGGGATGGCAAGAGAAATTTATTGACGAAATAAAACTTAATTTCCTACCGCTAATACGAACACAAATTTCAAAGTATTAGATTTGATTTAATTTTAAAAATATAATCTAAAATTGCAAAATATGTAATAATTGTCTAATAAATTACAAAACTTACACTATTACAATATAATATAATTTAATTCGTTAATTTAAAATTGATGGTTTTAGAACTTATACCTCTGGCCTTCACTGACATGTAAATAATAGCGAAAGTTTTCGTATAGAGCATAATTTTTTTAGAAATTACAACCAAAGCACATAGTTACCATATATTTCAAAAACAACACAAGAATGTCCATTGGAAGTGCATTATGTAAAAAAATGAATTTTATAAAATTTTCTCGTGACTTTTGAAAGAAATTTTTAGTGACAAATTTGGACTTTCAGTGACAATGGCTTTTAGTGACGAATACTTGCGAAGAAAACAAACTTTAATAACGAATTCAAGCATGGGCGTTTGAAATTTTTTTCAATTTTTTCTATGTTGGGACAAAAATTTTTGTGACGACTTTAGTGACGAAGTGGGACTTCGTTGACAAAATATGACTTTTAGTTATAACGAAAACTTCTAGTGACGAATTCCTGTAAACTTTTTTTTTTCAAAGGTAAATGCCTTTTCAAAGGGCGTTTCGATTTTTTGAAATTTTTTCTACAAAATGTTCTTCCAAAGGACATTCTTGTGTTTTTTTTAAATATGTGAAAACTTTGTACTTTGGTTACAATTTCTAAAAAATTTATGCTTTGTACAAAAAATTTATTATTAATAATAATAATTTTTATTATTACGACGAAGTAGCAGTTGAGTTTAAAATAAACATCCAAACACGAAATATGTGAACTTGTCATTCCAAGTTTCACTTCTTCGAAACATCAAAATAAATAAAGCAGAAATATACGCATATATCAGAGTAGTCAATATAATGCACATACAAAATTCAAATATCATACTTTGGTACTTGCCTCCCGTCAAGATAGCCTCTAAACAAATTGTTGTTGTTTTTTTTCTTTCCTTTCTAGAAATGGTAGTTGTCACCTCTCTCAAAATTCAATCCAGGGCAGTCCTTCTTGTTGTCCCTAGTGTTGGATTGTATATCGTATCCGATTGAACCATAAGAAAGATATGAGAATGGAGTTGATAATGGGGATGACACTACTAAAATAACCCAGATTAGCGACGTCAGGAGACGTCGCTAAATACGTCGCAGTACGTCGCTAACAATGATTTGCGACGTATTTAGCGACGAAAAACCTACGTCGCTTATAGGCAAGTCGCAGATGGTAATTTCGTCGCCGAACGTCGCTATTTGCGACGCGACGTCCATTGTCGCTAGACGTCGCAAAATGAGCGACAGAGAGCGACGTATAAGTACGTCGCCAACATTGCGACGTAAAGCGACCACTAGCGACGCTTCAAAAGTTTATAAATGATGACGAGGCATGGCATCCACGTGGCCACGTGGGCAACGTAGCGACGTATATTAGCGACGTCGAGCGACGTAACGTCGCTAGTTAGCGACGTATAGCGACGTTTGTGTGACGTCGCAGTACGTCGCAGAACGTCGCTATACGTCGCTAATGTTAAAAAAAAATTAAAAAAATATAATTGATATTTTTGTTATGCTGTGTTTCTGTGTTTACAGTGTGTGTGAAGTGCAGTGTTCGAACCATCGACAGTTTCGCTTACTGTTCTATATTTTATCTTGGATAGAAAGAGCAACAGTTCAGGGTGCACTTCTCGAAGCTTCCTCTTCACGTCCTTCACCTTCTCGGGAACCTTTACGACGTCCGAGAAAGTAAAGGCCGTGAAATGGAAGCTCTCAGAAGTGCACCCTGAACTGTTGCTATTTCTATCCAAGATAAAACATACAACAGTAATCGAAACTGTCGATGGTTCCGAACACTGTATTTCACATTCATTGTAAACACAGACACACATCATAACAAAAATACACAATATATTTTTTTAAAATTTCGGCAGCATCTCCTTTGTATATCAGATCATCGCTTATAACCCAGCGTAGGTATATTTGTCATCCCGTCGCAGATATCACAAAGTAAATATCACAATAAAAATAGGAGGCAGTGCAAAGTAAATATCACAGACACCCATCCTCACAAACATCCAATAGAGTCAAATAAAAATGAAAGATGATAAAAAGTCTCCCACCAAGTGTATAAACAACAGTGTATGAATAAACAATTTGCCCATAGGGCCAATACATACAAGTCATAAAAAAACTAATAAAATCACTGCGGACCCCTGCCGCGCAACTGGGATAGAATGTAGTCATACTGCTCCTGGGTGAGCTGTACCGTAGGGGCAGTAGGAGGTAGTACAATGTCTGTATTCGGCGCCGGAGGCAGTGCAGTATCTGGAGTCGGCGCCGTCGATGGACCCGGAGGACGTACCTGCTCCAGCTCTCGCAGTCGCTCACCATGCGCAGCAAGGGCACTCACCACCTTCTCAGTATACTGAGCGACTGAGAGAGAAAGGCTCCTCTGCGATCCGTCCAGCTCGACCTGTCTACGCTCCGTGCGCTGCGTAGACTCGGTGAGCGTCTGCAAGTTGGCAGCTGCAGCCTGATGCAGACTCATCAGCTCCTGTATACTGCGCTCGACCGCATCAAATCGTCCGGTGACGATCGGAGGGTCGGATCGTCGCTCGACCGCATCAGAAATCTGCTGCTGCAACTCGCGACGCAGCTCCTTGATCTGACGATGAACATCCTCAGCTCGTGACGACGCCTGCGTAGCCGGAGACTGCGCACTGACCGAGGGGGCCCGGGATGACTTTGAAGCCAAATACGCGTCGTAGGATCCCGTACCGTAGTACATACCCTTCTGAAGACCGCCAACGGCGGTCATCCAGAGCTCGTCCGGCAATGGCTCTGCAGGCGGCTGGGAGAAAGTACTGTAGGATGTGGAAAATTATGACACGCTGTCATTTTCATCCATACGCTTAAAGACAGATGTCAGTTGAAGCCATACGCTCAAACAGAAGTCATACGCTCAAGGCTATACGCTCAGTTAAGAGCCATACGTTCAGTTCAGAGTTGTACGCTCATTCAAAAGCCATACGCTCAGTAAATATTTTATTATTTACTGAAGTGACAGCACAGCATATGTTTAAATGAGGAATGAATCTGACACTTCATCTTTCGTGCAAAGACAGCTGTCACGAGAAAAGTAACCGTCGTATAGGTTTTCGAAGAGTCGGTTTTGTCTTTTACGAGGACAACTCAGCAGCCTTCATAAATACAAAAGCCATCATTACTGTCAGTTTTGACAGTTTGTCAGCCGTCAAATCCGCAGTCACGACGCTCGAGAAGATTTTGTCAGTTATGGGAAGATATGGTGTACCAAAGAAGATTGATGATAGCCACGTGGCCACTTCTCTAGCGAGTGTATCGACCTCACATGACTCCTTCTTCACCCAGCCAAGTGAGCGTATGGACCTCACATGATTCCTTGCTAACCAAGCGAGCGTATGATCTCCATACGACTCCTTGTCCATAAAGTGAGCGTATGGATTTCCTATGGCACTACGCTGTCCAAATCAGCGTATGACTCCTCTTCAAAAGCTAGCTTATGACTCTACAGCAGTTGTATCCAGGATGATTTTCAACGTACAGTCAACACACGTTCTCACGTGTCCTGTACTCAGTTACCCATTTATTCAAAAGTTATGCAATGTGGCCTTCATGCCATCAATCTCTCCTGAATGTGCTCCACTACTCTCAACCGCATGCCAACGTGTCTTCGTCAGAATTTGCCACGCGTCCCTGCAGTTTTGCACACGTCAAGTAACTAACTGAGCGTATGGTTCAGGACAGTTATCCAGAACTCTATAAAAGAGAGTTTCTTCACCTTCATGAGGAGAGGTCATTTTTCAGAGAGAACAGAGAGATTGCCCAGTTGCTGTCCAAGTTCTTCGAAGTTCGAGTTTTCTTCATCGTATCGTCCAAGGGATAAAGTAATCGTCTTCTAGATTAGATTCCTACAGTTGTAATTTTCTCAGATACAAAATAAATAAAGTGAATTTATTTATGGAAAACAAATTGGCGACTCTGCTGGGGAAAGCTGTCTCCTCCAACGAGATAGCAACAACTCAATGCGATATTTCGTCGATCGGCTCGACGAAGAAGACGATGGTCGTACAATTCGACCAATCTGCTTACGAAGAAATGCTCAAGGCGAAGGAGGGCCGAACTGCTTCCTCCGCTCTTCCTGCTGCCAAGAAGACGGGACGTTCTGTCTATGTCCCCAAGTCTTCTTCGACAGCCCGAGATGTTCCTGTCACTTCTCACGTTGACAAGAACACATCTTCAACTTCAACAAAGCACACTTCTGCTTCCCTGAACACAGCAACAATGGTTTTCCCTAGTCACGTTGACAAAATTGGTTCTTTAACCAAGTCAGTGTGTCCAAGGAAAACCATCTCTGGACATGTCAAAGTCCCTTCTCCTTCTGCTCTTACGACAGCAGTCAGCTCTTTAGCCATTGATGACTCTGTGCGTACAGCCGTCAGAGGGCAGCATGCGGTGAAGGCAGCGTACACTGAGCAAAGACCAACGTATGCCAACAAGAAGGCAGCGTATGCTAAGCAAAAGCCAGTATATGCTAACAAGAAGTCGGCGTATGCTGACAGATACAGTCCTTTGACTGATTCTCAAAATCAGACTGGGGGTTCTCTTTCACAGAACCTACAAATGATTCTCCCACAACTTGCGCATCTTGTGCCAACCAAGGAGAAAGACTCTTTAGTCGATTCCTCTACTTCTGAGGTCTTTACCTCTGGAGTTAATTTGACTAGTACTTTTACTAGGTCAAACAAAGGAAAACGCCTTTTGGCTAATTCCTCTAAAGATGGATTATTACCGACTCCTAGTCGGAATAATACTCATCTCCCTTCTCTCAAAATTTCTCGATCTGAGAAAGGCAAGTTACAAGTATCCAAGACTGATACCAAAGTCATATCTCCCACGGATCTTCGTAACAAGCTTAATCAAAATCACCACAGTTATGCTTCTGGTATTAAAAAGTCTTATCAAATTGAGACAAGTGTACTAGACTCTGATGTTGAATATGCCAGGAACTATGTGGCTCAAATTAATTGGTCTCTATACACTCAAGAACCAAGAAGACAGAAGAACAAAAGATAAGTTTCTACACAGAAACTATCTTCCAGTACTTCCCAATCTATCCCTACAGATCTCCGGGAATGTTCACAAAACAAACGGAGAATCGACACTCCATCTGGCTATGACATTGCCCATATTCGCCATGAAAAGCATGGTTGTGACTTCCAACCTCGGGTTGTCATCCAATGTTGTTGTTCACCGAAAAGATGGTCTGTTTTCGAACGGATCCAATATGAACCAACATCAGATGAAGATGAACCTCTTTATGCTTTTGTCAACATGACCTCCAGAAATATTGGGGGTAGAATCCAGTCTGACGCTATATCAGATTCTGAAGATGGTGTTTATCTTGGCACCCGATCCAGGACCGGAGCCTTGGCCAGAATCTCTTCTTCTTCTCATCCAAATAATAATCCGGAGATCACGGAAGATTTCCTTGGAGAGTCCAACTTTTCGGCATTAACTCCTGTAAACAGTCCCAGGAAAGATACTGATTCTTACAGCGATGATTCAGAGCAAACTGTTTCATCGTCTATCCCTCGAATGATTACCACTTACATGGCAGAAGGTGATCATGAACCTTCGACTAGCAATGAGGCTCATGAACAGAGGATTTCTTCTTTAGAACAACAATTGCGAGCTATGGCAGATACATTGAGTGCTATGCACACTCTAATACAGGCTCAACAACAGACAGTACCACCAGTGGTATTGAATACCCCTGTTGTTCCAAACCCCGAACCCTCTACTATTTCGGGGGTACAATCTAATGTTCCTGTACAAACCACCCCAAGTCACTCTGGAGCTGGGGGTGGTACATATGCTGCAGTCCCTCCTCCCAATTACACTCAACAAGTCACAACTCCACAATCCTCTGGAATTGTTACAGAAGAGTTAAAGAATCTCAAAACTCAGTTTGAGGCATTCAAACAGAAGGATGGTTTACAAAGGTTAGGTATCAAGCAACCTTACCCGATAGAGTGGAAGCAAGTATCATATCCTCCTAAATACAAGCCTCCGACTATCTCCTTCTTTGATGGGACTACTTCGCCAAGTCAGTTCATTAATCACTTTGAAGTAATGACTGATCAATTGCAACCAAGCGATGCCCTCCTTACTCGGGTGTTTGTTGGATGTCTCAAAGGAACGGCTTATGAATGGTACAGAAGTCTCCCTGACGGGTGTATTACTTCATTTGCCGGTTTCAAACAAATGTTCCTTGAACGATTCTACGAAGGGCTCAATGATATGACCATGTCGGCCCTTATAAGAATCAAACAGAAGAATAATGAGACCACTGAGGAATTCATTGAGAGATTCAGAAGAGAAGCCCTCAAAATGCCTCTTGGAACTCCCGATGCTGTTACGATCGACACTTGCAAGTCGAACCTCTTACCAATTATCAGCATGTGGACAGGGTCCACTCAGTTCTAAGATTGGCCTTCATTCATCGTCAGTGCCAAAGCTGTTGAAGTCAGTACTGAGACCTTCAAAGGTCTGGGGGTACAAATGGCTCCCAAAGAATCAAATCAGAGTGCTAGCAATAGTACTCGACCCAACAATCGCAAAGGGAAAGAAGCTCTTGAAGTCAATCTCCAAAGCAGTAGTCAAGAAGTAAAGACTACCCAAGCTACTTCAGCTCCAACAAATCAACAACAGAGATCTTCTCGGCCGAAAGAAGAATATTCTTTCGATGATGACGATGTTCAGGGTATCTTTGAATGCTTGCTCAAAGGTAATAAAATACAATTGCCAGAAATTAAAAAGCCTGATGAAGCCAATAAAACAGATCATCCAAAATACTGTCCATACCATAGAATGCTGGGTCACACAATCCGGTCTTGCTATGTATTAAAAGGAAAGATCCAGGAGATGATTAAATCAGGAGCTGTGACACTAACACCCAAAGACAAGACAGTCACAGCAAATGTGATTTCAATGCAGTTTGGTGATTTCCCTCCTTTAATGGTAGAAAGTGGGATTGTTTCTATTCCCAAAGCAACTCTCGAGGTGGTGAATATCCCACCAGCACAGAATGAAGGACTTGTTCCTGTCACAACTAAGAAGGGAAAAATCATGTAGATCCACCCAGACTTAAAGACAGAGTTTGAGACACCTTCCTCTTCTCCTCGAAAGACTCCTTCATCTAAAAAGAAACTCGGGAAAATTAAGTCATGCAATGTGACTTCTAGTACTACACCCGATTTTTATCTAACCTCTACTTTTATCTTGGCAGGAAATTCACTCCCTACTGAGGTAAAAACTGTACCTCAATTTGAAGATAAGTACAAGCCTGTATTCCATCTATATAGTTCATAATCTCGTGAATTAATGGCAAAGATGGGCTATGATCTAGCCACTGCTCCTGGTCTGAACTCAGGCGAAGGACTCCGAGCACCTTTTGCCCTCACTATGAGACATAATCAATCTCGTGTTGGTCTCGGCTCCTGGGACGAAGCTCTCATCAAGCATAAAAGAACCAAAAGCAAGATGAAGAATTGCAACATGGTTTCGATAGATCCTGAACCAGAATCTGAAGTTGAAGTTCATGCTGGAACTCGGTCAGGAAAAATATATCTCAAAGATTATGCTGACACTTCTGGAGAAACCTCTGATGTCCCTCCGACTACAGCCCCAACACCAGTCTCTACTGAAGAACCTTTAAATGTTCCTGTCGAGACAGTTCCATCTAAACCAACAACAGCTGACAAGGGCAAACAACAAGTCCGCTTCGACAAACCATTGAAGAAATCATCCCCTACAGGACTTGAAAAGCCTTATAATTTTGATATATTGGCTCAACTAGCCAATACACCAGCTAAATTGTCAATCTTTGAACTCTTACGTCTCTCTAAAGAGACTCGAGAAACTTTGAGTGAAGCACTGTTACAAGCAGAAACTTGCTTAACTCTCCTCAAGAAGTTGGAAACAGAACCTGTCTCTCACTGCCATAATGTATTGGAATTTATTCCAAACATTACCTTTACGCAGGACGATATGCTGCTAGAGGATAATCGACATGATCGTCCTTTATATCATACAGGATATATTGATTCTATGAAGGTTGATCGTTTACTGATTGATCCAGGATCCGCTCTCAGTATTATGCCAAAGGCTATGTTAGATGCATTTGAAGATACCTGTACATAGTCTTTCCAGCACTATCACTACCATCTTGGGATTCAATCAAGGAAAAAGTGAGCCTTTAGGCAAGATTCTCCTTAAATTTTAAATAGGCGATCTTCGTACTAAGGTTACTTTTTACATCATCGATAATCATGGTTGCTCGTACAATGCTCTATTGGGGAGACCTTTCTTGCATGAACATAATATTGTTCCTTCAACTCTTCATCAGTGCTTCAAATATGTTGATGATAATGGAGAGGTTCAAAAAGAAGTGGCAGATCTTTACCCATTTAAAGGAGTCGAAGCTTACTTCAATGACGCTCGCATGTACAAAGATGAATACTCGAAAGTCTTGCAAGCTATGGATAATGAAGATGAGACATCCAAAGTTGACACCTTTATTATTCCTGTAAAAGGGCGTATTACTCCTCCACAATCTGTTAAAACATCTAAAGAAGGCTCACTGATAATTCCGGTCAGTGGACGTACTACTTCATCATCCGCCCAAGGCTCACTGATAATTCCTGTCAGTGGACACACTACTGTACCATCTTCCCAAGCTTCACAAAGTTCGCTGATCATTCCTGTCAGTGGACGCATCACTCCCCCTCCATCTTCTCAGGCTAGATCAGATACTCTAGTCATTCCAGTCAGTGGACGCATTACTTATCCACGGTCTTCTTCAAGGGAGCTCACCTCTTCTGAGCCTTTTGTTATCGATCTTAATCGAAACAAAAATTCTAACTGTTCTTCTTCTTCCCCCTTTGTCATTAATCTGACTAAGTCTGATAAGGCTCAGCCTTCTGTTGTAAATACAGCATCTAGTATTAATGAAGCATCTCCTTTGCAGTATATTGATGTTTGTAGTTATGTACAAAGTTATTTACAATTGCTAGATAGTTTAGAGCCACTAACTATAGGGGTTGTTCAAGCTCTTCATACAGACGTATCATTAGACTCTATACAGAAATCATACTTTGTGGTCCCCAGTCGAAAAAAGGGAGAAAATCCAATATTTTTCTATAAAGGACCTCAGAATCCTCCTAATCTGGAGGAGGATGATATAAATAACGATACTGGAAGATTACAGCTACGTCGCTACAGTCAGCAATCCAAAAATATCATCAAGAATATGGGTTATGATTTTAGAACCAGTCTTAATGGAAAAGGAAGAAGAATGCCTGTTCGAATTCCTCCATTAAAATACGGAAGGACAAAATGTGGTTTAGGTTACATTGCTCCCACCCCTTTTATCAACATAGTTCATGAAGAGTCAAAATTCAATAAAGATGAACAATCTGAAGATGAACGATCTGAGTCTTCTGATTCCCTTTCTTGGGATTCTGATACGAGTGTTGGCGATCTTCATCGCTCTATTCTATCCATCAATATGGTCTCTGTTGATGGCCCACAAGAAAATGGTAAAGATGAAGATGATTTTGAAATATCACCTGAATCAGAACAATGGGCTCAAAGATTAGATAATCAATGGGAATTCAGGTTCGAACAGAAGGAACCTCCTACTGAAGATAAACTGATCCAAATTGATGTTGGTGAAGAAGGTTCCCCTAAACCAATATTTATCAGTGAGAGTCTTTCAGAAACAGATAAGCAAGATATGATCAAGCTTATTCGTGATTACATCGATGTCTTCGCCTGGAGCTACGAGGATATGCCAGGACTAGATCCGAAGATCGTAATGCACAAGCTTAATATTATGCCAAATGCTAAACCGGTCAAACAGCAACAGCGACGATTTCGTCCAGACATTATGGATGCAATTGAAGCTGAAGTCAACAAGCTTATGGCTTCCGGATTTATCAGAGAGGAACAACATCCTGAATGGGTGGCTAACATCGTTCCTGTCCTCAAGAAGACCGGCAAGATCCGAGTCTGTATAGACTTTCGTGATCTCAATGCTGCTTGTCCTAAAGACGAGTTTCCTCTTCCAATTACAGATATAATGATTGATAACACATGTGGTTTCGAACGAATGTCATTCATGGATGGGTATTCGGGGTATAATCAAATCAAGATGTTTCCAGATGACGAGAGACATACTTCTTTCAGAACACCGATCGGTACATATTGTTATACAGTGATGCCGTTTGGTCTCAAAAATGCAGGAGCAACATATCAACGAGCAATGAGCACTATATTCCGTGAACATCTCCGAAAAATAGTCGAATGCTATGTTGATGATATTACAGTCAAAAGTCGACGAAAGGAGGATCATATCCAAGATTTGAAGACTATATTTGATTTAATGCGTCAGCATCAACTTAAAATGAACCCTACTAAGTCCTTCATAGGCGTCTCCAGTGGCAAATTTCTCGGCTTCGTCATTACCGCTAAAGGTATACACGTGGATCCTGAGAAGATCAAAGCCATCCAAGAGATGCGTCCTCCACGCACCTTAAAAGTGCTACGAGGATTTCAAGGAAGGATTGCTTATATCAGGAGATTCATTTCCAACTTATTAGGACGCTGCAGACCATTCCACAAACTTCTGAAGAAAGGTGTATCTTTCATCTGGAACGAAGAATGTCAAAAAGTATTTGACGACATCAAACAGTACCTCATGAACCCTCCAGTTTTGGTACCTCCCGTCTCAGGAATACCATTTCTCTTATATGTTCGAGCTATGGATCATTCTCTTGGTGCATTACTCGCCCAGAAAAATAAAGATGGTCATGAACAGGCCATTTATTATCTCAGTCGTACAATGACAGGCGCTGAACCGCGTTATTCTCCAATCGAGAAAGAATGCCTAGCATTAATGTTTGCTGTTCAGAAAACGCGACATTATATTATCGGTCAGACGATTCACGTCATTTCCAGAGTGAATCCACTCAGGATTATGATGAAGAAACTCGGTATTCTCAACTCTAGACTTGCTAATTGGGGAATCTTGTTAGCCCAATACGACATGCATTATATTCCTCAGAAGTCAGTTAAAGGACAGGCTCTTGCTGATTTTCTAGCAGCTCATGCAGTCCCAGAAGATTCTAAATTATATGATGAGATTCCTGATGAAGTTCTGGATTCAAATATGGTTTCTGAAGAAGTTCCTACCTGGCGTCTATTCTTTGATGGAGCATCTAGAATAGGTCCTAACGGCGATATTGTCGCCGGAGTTGGAATTGTTCTTGTATCCCCAGAGGGATTAACTATTCAGAGGGCTTACTCTGGATCAATCATGTTCAAATAATGTTGCAGAATACAATGCGTTGCTCATTGGTCTTCAACTCGCTAAACATCTGGATGTTCAATATTTAGAAGTTTATGGAGACTCTAAGCTTATCATCAATCAGATCAGAGGAACGTATGAAGTTCGTCATCAAGATTTGATACCTTATCATCGAACAGCACTCTCTATGGCCTCCTCCTTTGAAAGTTTCTTTATTGAACATGTTCGACGAGCCTATAATGCAGAAGCTGATGCTTTGGCTAATCTTGCTGCTGTATTAGCCATACCAATCAGACGTCAGCAAGTGATAGTGGTTTATAACCGAGAACTATTCTGCGTTGAAAATAATCTGGCTTTGGCTTTTCCCCATAATCTAGACGAAGATTCTGTCAACTTTGATGCTGAATTAAAGTTTGACAAAGTGTCCTTGTCTTCTTCCGATTCTACTATAGAATATTTTTTTTAACAAAATAGACACCGTAACTGAAGACTGGAGACGTCCGTTTCTGGACTTTGTGTTGTATGACATACTTTCTGATAACCCGAGTGAAGCAGCATCTATCCGGCGCCGGTCTCTCAGATTCTATTATAATCATACTACGAAGACACTATATCGTCGAGCCTATGATGGTCTTCTCCTTCGATGCATCGCTGGTGAAGAAGCACAACAGATAATCCGTGAAGCACATGATGGCGTCTGCGGAGCTCACCAGCCAGGTCCAAAACTTCAAGATCGTATCCGACGTATGGGTTATTATTGGCCCACGATGGTAGCTGATACCATTCAGTATGCTCGGAAATGTAAAGCCTATCAAATTCATGCAGACTTTATCCATCAACCATCAGAGTTCTTACACCCAACAGCGGCATCATGGCCCTTTGAAGCTTGGGGCATGGACGTCATCGGTCCTATCAATCCACCATCATCAAAAGGACATCGGTTTATTCTAGCAATAACTGATTACTTTTCTAAATGGGCTGAAGCAATCCCGTTATCTGAAGTCAAGACTTCTAATGTTATCAACTTTGTCAAACATCATGTCATCTATCGATTTGGTGTTCCTCGGCGTATTATCTATGATAATGGACCACAGTTCGTCAGCCAGAAATTTACTCGATTCTGTGATGATCATCGGATTAATAATTTGGCTTCTACAGCATATAATCCAGCAGCCAATGGACTAGCAGAAGCTTTCAACAAAACAATCATCAAACTCTTGAAAAAGTTCGTTTCTTCCAATAAACGTAACTGGAGTGAGAAGCTTGGTGAATGTTTATGGGCTTATCACACCACAGTTCGCAATGCGACCGGATGTACACCTTTCTCTTTGGTATATGGGTGTGAAGCTGTTCTTCCCCTCGAGATACAAATTCCTTCTTTGAGAGTTGTAATCTCCAATGAATTTACAACAGAGAATAATGATCGACTTCGACTTCAAGAGCTGGAAGCTGTAGATGAAAAGCGATTGTATGCGCAACAAAATATCGAGCTATATCAAGCCCGAATCTCAAAAGCTTTTAATCAGAAAGTCAAAGTCAGAACATATCAGAAGGGAGAATTGGTCCTTACTGTCAGACGTCCGATGACCATGACACATATGAGCAAAGGCAAATTTGACGCGAAATGGGAAGGCCCATTCGTAGTAAACAAAGTCTTCTCTAATGGAGCATATCAGCTTGCCTCTATGGACGGGAAAGTCACGATGATGCCTATCAATGGCAAATTCTTAAAGAAATATTATGTATAAATTTCATCAATATATATAATATTTTTATTACTCCCCAGCAAGTGTAAAATCAAAAATTTATTCTTCTCTACAAAAGCTATTTCGATGTCATTATCCCCAGCGGAAACTGATATTCTACCATGTATCATTTTCCCAGAGAATTTGATATTTTGTCTTATTAGATTCCCAGTGGATTTAATAAAGATCTTGTATAGAAAATCATGTCCATATCACCTCTGAATTTTTTATCTCAGTATGTACCATATTCTATGAAAATGATATCTCGTCCTTTTGATTTCTGAGTCTAAAGATCAGTGAATAAAGGCAAAATAATATAAAGCAGGAAGGATACATCATAAACAAAGTTTTCTTAAACAGAGTTTATTTGAGACAAATTCTTCAAGAAATACATCATCATGGAAGATCACTGGTATCCCTTTCGTACTTGGGACGAGGACCACATACATAATTAGCAAAAGAATTGAATACATCCTTTCCTGACTGCACCAAGAACTGACAGGCAGCCAGCCTCATTGCTTCTTCTTCTTCGGTTTCTCCTTGTTCGACCAGGAAATCCAAGATATCTTTCGGCAGCTTGGGAGCAGACGAGCTTTCGCCCGTCTCCTTCTTTTGTGGAGTCGAGTGCTCTTTAGCATTTTCATCAACTTTGGAGACGACTTCGGCTTTCTTCGTGTTCTCTTCGGAAGACATTTTGAATAAAAGAGAATAATGTGTGATCCTTCTACTCAAAGAGATGCTCTATTTATAGGCATATATTTGCCAGAATTAAAGGAACGTGTCTTTTCCCGATATTCATTCATTAATACTTGACGGTTCATCCGTGCATTTATTATATTCATCCGATGGTTCGTCTGTTCATAATCTTCTATCGATTGGAATTCGTTATCTTTCACATTTTCATAACCTTTGACCTCTGTATAAATACAAATCTGACTTTCTTTTTTGAGTCTTTACATCCTATCACGTCCATATTACCTCTGATGGTATTGTACACTCTAAAAACAGAAATCAAGATTTCTATTTATCATGTTCTTTTTACATCCAGAGAGATACAAAATCACTTCAGATAAAGAAGATTTATCATTTCCATTATCATATTTTCATAAAAAGTCTATTACATTTCTTAGACTTTCCTACAAATCATAATGGAAATCTATTACAAATCTTGGATTTTTATTCTATGTACAACTGAGATCTATTTCTTCTTGGATCTTCTCCGGCAATCTCGTTGTTTGTGGCAATTCCTGACTGTCTGGGCCTCAGTCACGACCAGATCAACAGGAATCAAACTCTGGTCTTATCTCTCAGACGAGAGGAGAACCACAGAGTATGGCAACACGATGGCGTGTTGCTGCCAATACAGCGCATGGAGGAACGGCGGCACCTCAAGCAGATAGGAATGTATCCAAACCTTGGGATACAATTCCTAGTTCTGTCATGAAAGGAACTCTACTACCCAATCTCTCGGGTAAGAGTTGACTCCACCGTCCAACTCTCCATGTATAAAGGCTCTTCCTACCAACAGAGGAAGGCCATTATATCTCATGGAGAGTTCTGAGTTGTTTGATTTACGCGTCAAAAGCGTATGAGCTCTCTGATGTAGATGTCAGAAGGACATTCTCCATAGCATCCACATCGCCAATGCCAGTTCTGAAGCTGAAGAAAAGACTTAGCCAAGTTTCTGCGGAAAACAGCAAGAGGAAAAGAAATAAATCAATAGAAATGCCATATACGCTCAGAAACAGAAAGCCTATTTTTACCTTCAGGATTGACATTGAGAATTGGCAAACTGATGTCTGACATATTGCTCAGAATTCGAATGTTCAGGAGCATTTGCTTTCTGATTTGAGATTGAAATCTCACGTTGGTTCTCAGAGAAAAGAAAGAGAAAAGGAAGATGGAAATGAGTTCTGTGAAACTATTCTATCTATTTAAAGTATGGAGCATGAACCTATTCTTGGAAAGGATCCGCATGAATAGCGCTCGTAAACGTGGAATGAATGACACGTGTACTTTGGAAACCAGCACAGCCTTAGAAATATTCAAAGAGTGCTTTCCACAACGTTGGAAGATAGCATAACTTACGGGCTATTTATTGGTGCACGCTATTCATTGGCGTACGTTATTTAGCGTAATTCACAACGTTAAAGGACAGCGTAATTTATAGCGTAACATACGCTGACATATTCACAAAACATTGGAAAATAGCATAATATACGCTATTTCATTGGCATACGCTATCTAGCGTAACTTACAATTTGGAAGACGGCGTATTCTACAGTTATTCATCGGTGCACGTTGGTTTTCAACACAGATTTGGACTAAACAGAGGATTCTTGAATATTCATTTTTCATTAAGGCACTGATGGCCTTACAAAAAAAAGGAAAGGAGTGCAATAAAGTCACGCTCTATTTTCCAGAGCGACTAAGCTTGACGCCTAACTCTTCTACGCTTTGGACCCCCATGCGGTGTAACAGAGCAACGAACATTTTACGCTTCTCTGCGAGGCTCTGCCCATCAGAAGAAGAGGAGCCGTCCAGACCAAAGTAGCCCAAGAAATTCTTGGCTAAATGCGTAGGGTCGTCCTTGAGCTCGATGACGACAGGTTCGGGTTCTTGGCCCCCAAAAGTGGGGTCACCATGGGAACAGAATCCCAACTTACGTGCTTCTTCTTCAGCGGCTTCCTTTGGAGTCATGGTTTCAAAAGATGAAAGTCAAAAATTGAATTCTCTCGGTTTATATAATAGAGCTTGCTGGCTGTTCATATTCTTCCATTAGATTCAATCAATCTCGAAAAATGAAGAGTCATCATGACATTTAATGAACTTAATGCCAGCGTGTCAGGACTCATTCCCACTTTCTGTTCAAAGTAATTTCGAACTTTTGAAACTCATAAAGTTCGAAAACTTTGAAGCGGGTCTTGTAGGATGTGGAAAATTATGACACGCTGTCATTTTCATCCATACGCTTAAAGAAAGATGTCAGTTGAAGCCATACGCTCAAACAGAAGTCATACGCTCAAGGCTATACGCTCAGTTAAGAGCCATACGTTCAGTTCAGAGTTGTACGCTCATTCAAAAGCCATACGCTCAGTAAATATTTTATTATTTACTGAAGTGACAGCACAGCATATGTTTAAATGAGGAATGAATCTGATACTTCATCTTTCGTGCAAAGACAGCTGTCACGAGAAAAGTAACCGTCGTATAGGTTTTCGAAGAGTCGGTTTTGTCTTTTACGAGGACAACTCAGCAGCCTTCATAAATACAAAAGCCATCATTACTGTCAGTTTTGACAGTTTGTCAGCCGTCAAATCCGCAGTCACGACGCTCGAGAAGATTTTGTCAGTTATGGGAAGATATGGTGTACCAAAGAAGATTGATGATAGCCACGTGGCCACTTCTCCAGTGAGCGTATCGACCTCACATGACTCCTTCTTCACCCAGCCAAGTGAGCGTATGGACCTCACATGATTCCTTGCTAACCAAGCGAGCGTATGATCTCCATACGACTCCTTGCCCATAAAGTGAGCGTATGGATTTCCTATGGCACTACGCTGTCCAAATCAGCGTATGACTCCTCTTCAAAAGCTAGCGTATGACTCTACAGCAGTTGTATCCAGGATGATTTTCAGCGTACAGTCAATACACGTTCTCACGTGTTCTGTACTCAGTTACCCATTTATTCAGAAGTTATGCAATATGGCCTTCATGCCATCAATCTCTCCTAAATGTGCTCCACTACTCTCAACCGCACGCCAACGTGTCTTCGTCAGAATTTGCCACGCGTCCCTGCAGTTTTGCACACGTCAAGTAACTACCTGAGCGTATGGTTCAGGACAGTTATCCAGAACTCTATAAAAGAGAGTTTCTTCACCTTCATGAGGAGAGGTCATTTTTCAGAGAGAACAGAGAGATTGCCCAGTTGCTGTCCAAGTTCTTCGAAGTTCGAGTTTTCTTCATCACATCGTCCAAGGGATAAAGTAATCGTCTTCTAGATTAGATTCCTACAGTTGTAATTTTCTCAGATATAAAATAAATAAAGTGAATTTATTTATGGAAAACAAGTACCAGCCCCTCCCTCTGCTTGCGCACTAGCAGCAGCAGCAGCATCAGCCGCCTCCTTCTGTAGCCGAACAAACTCGGCCTAGAACATGTTTGCTAACGTGTAAGTGTTTACTAAAGTCTATATTGATATCTATTTTCCTATTTTCTAAATTATAGTCAGTTAATATTAGTTGAATAGAACGTACATATGCCTGCGTCGCCCTCTCGTCAATGAAGTCCCCAGCCCTCCGATGGGTGACCAGGAAGATGGTCACCATGTTCGGGTCCTCACCCTTCTTTACCTGTTAAAATATATTATCTATTATTAGTATTAAACATTATATCGAACTATATATAAATTAATGTCCGTCATAGGAAACGTACCAGACGACGAAAATGCTCCGTCATCGGAATGGAGCCACCACACCACTTACCGGCGCTCGACCGTGCCACCTTGGCCTTCTCAGACCGCTCCTGGTACTGGCGCTCGCTGAATCTAGCCTTCATCGCAGTCCACTGCTCTGGCGTAATCCAACCCTGGATCGGACGTCCGGCGCGATCACGACGCTTCTGGTCGTCGATCGCATCACGGATGAGCTTGGCTATGACGGCAGGAAATTGGCCCTCGATCCTCGCCGCCCGGTGTGGTGGATAGAAATAGGTCCTCTACAAGAAGTAAAATACAAAAGTTGTATAATATACACAAATAATTATTAAAATTTAAAAATAAACAAATTTTTTACCTTGAAGTGGGCGAACCAAAAGGCCTTCCTATCTGCGGGAGCATCTGAGTAGTTGAGCCAAGGCCCACCATAGTTCTGCCTCACAAATATCCCCAGCTGTCTCTGTACTGCAGAAGGCCGATATCTATACAATAATAATTTTTCATGAATATATATGTACATATAATCATTTGAGAAATATATAATAATTAATTAACTTACTTCATAGGCCCGTCCGTCCAAATCTCCATATACGTCTCGCCCGGGGGAGCGCATGGAGGGTCGCTCTCACCTCCTGCCTGGGCAGGATCAGTCTGATCGTCGTCCTCCATATGATCGGCGTGGGCTCCCTCCATAGAGCCGTCGACAGTAGGAATGCTGGACGGGGGATCAGGGATGCTGGACGCGGGATCAGGAAGGCTGGACGACGAGGAAGGAGTCGCCAACCTGCTAGAACTGCCATGTCCCGGTAATGGACCGGGAACAGGAAGGCTGGACGACGAGGGAGGAGTCGCCAACCTGCTAGAACTGTCCTGTCCCGCTAATGGACCGGGAACAGAACGGTACACTGGCGTACTCGGAGATGAGGATGAGGGTACGAAACTGCCCTCTCCATCTCCAGCCCGAGGCTGATGGGGCTGCCTAATATATAATCCTCCGCGTCGTCCAGATGGTCTAGTCATACCTGACAATAAAACATATGACAAAAAAACAAAAAAACATATTTATATGATAGACATCACAGATTTTTAAAAAATACCATAGTCAAAAAGTGTCACTGAAGTGTCAATAAAAGTGTCAATAAAGTGTCACTGAAGTGTCACAGATTTATATGATAGAAGTGTCACTAAAGTGTCAAATATGATTATAAAACAAACGTACAGATTTAATCCTCTTCTGAAAATTCCTCTAGTTCGTTTAGCTCATCTACTTCTTCTTCTTCTTCTTCTTCTTCTTCTTCTTCTTCTTCTTCTTCTTCCTCCTCTACATCTTCACTTTCATCTGCATCTTCCTCTTCAGATAATTCTACTTCTTTTACACAATTAGATGTGTAATAGGAAACTTCCGTCGTGTCCACTTCTATAATATTTGTTACAAGAGGTAGTTCATCCTGTTGATAAGCTATATCGTCAACCTCAAAGGTATTTCTAGCTTTGGTCTTGCATACTGCCCACCAGTCCGACCTTGTTGTTCCCCGTTTAGAATAACTTGTGAAGTACACGAGCTGAGCCTGACTTGATAGGACAAATGGTTCATAGGCTTGATATCGACGCTGATAGTTTATATCAACAAGACCGTGCTTGTCTACTTTCCAACCTTGACCTTCAATCGGATCGAACCAATCACACCTGATTAACACAATCTTAGCAGGCTCTATTCCATAACTATATGCAATACGGACATGAGAGACGGCCATGAGTGCTCCATCCAGATAACATTCCATAGGCCGGAAAGTCGTTGATGGTCCACATAAGGGTTGCCTTCATCTGAAAATTCTGCTTCCTGGAAACATCGTACGTGTTAGCGCCTACTTCCCATAACTGATTCAACTCATCTATCAAAGGCTATAAGTACACGTCAATGTTCCTCTTGGGATTGTTCGGACCAGGAATTATAACGGTTAGAAACATGTACTGAGTCTTCATGCACATCCAAGGCGGTAGGTTATACGGAGTAACAATCACAGGCCAGCACGAATACTGGGATCCCGAAAGACCAAAAGGAGTAAAACCGTCAGAAGATAGTCCCAACCTGACATTTTGCGGATCTGAAGCAAAATCTGGATACACTCGATCAAAGTGCTTCCACGCTTCTCCATCGGATGGGTGATCCAACACTCCTTCAATCTGTTCTCGCATGTGCCAACTCATATTTTCGGCCGTCTCTTTCACCATAAATAATCTTTGCAACCGCGGCGTTAAAGGCAAGTAGTACATTGAATCGGTCGGTCTTCTTGCACCGGTAGACCTTCATGTACTAGTTGTCTTATAGCGATCAGCACCACAAAATCTGCACACATCTGCGTCCTTGTCGTCTTTGTAGTACAGCATGCACCCATTGCTACAGGAATCGATTTTCTCGTATCCCATCCAGAGCGATCTCACCATCCTCTTAGACCGGTAGAAGTCTTTAGGCAACTTAGCCCCCGCCGGCAAGATCTCTATAATCAACTCCAACACTCGGTTGTAGCATTCTTGCGACATGTTAAAATCTGACTTAATGCTCAACAGTCTTGTAACCACCTCCAACGGTGAATGATCCTCACAACCAGGATACAATAGAGTCCTTACATTCTCCAGCAACTCCATGAACTGTGCAGCATCGGCGTTCGGTGCCTCCTCAGGTGCATCATGAACGAAACTAGGCCCCGCAGCGTCGAAAACCATGTTCACGCACCCGTCGTTGTATGCATGATTATCTGAAATAAAATTAGGTCCCGCATGCATATACGGCTCAACGTAAGGCTCCGGCTCTGATGCTAAAGACACAAGTTCTCCGTGTGCGGTCCACTGATAGTAATTAGGCGTGAAACCCCTCGAGTACAAATGATATGTCACTTCCACTTCTGGATAATATTTCACGTTATGATATTTCACACACGGACACTTAATTTTGGTGCCGTCCATGTACTGAGGGAACGCCTTAGCAAACTGCAGGAACTGCTCTACTCCCGCTATGTATTCATCCCGCACACCACACATATCATCAGGACGACGATTGTACATCCATGAACGATTCCGCAAGTAGTAATTCATATCTATTTGAAAATAATTCTGCAAAGATGGACACATATTATCCAACAGGCACAAATTCGTATATAATATCTTATTATGGGACACACATTAGTAGCGGACAGTTACTAATAACAATGATATTGACCGATACCGATACGGTTTGGCATGTTTCGATCCGATACAGACTGATACCAAATATTGACCGATACCGACATTGGCATGTTCCGATACTATACAGACCGATACCGATACTAAATATTGACCGATACCGACATTGGCATGTTCCGATACCGATACTATACAGACCGATACCGACATTGGCATGTTCCGATACTATACCGACATTGGACAGTTACTAATAACAATGATATTATCCAACAGGCCGATACCGACATTGGCATGTTCCGATACTATACCGACATTGGACAGTTACTAGACTACACTTCACTTACACCTCTGGATGACTTTGGCTCAAACCAGCCAAAGCTAGTTCAACGAGAGCTCCAAGAAAAAAATGGCTCTCCTCCCACAAACCACAATGGAAACTATACTTGAATAATGCACTCTATTCATTTGGGACTATTCCAGGTGTCCAAATTATAAGCAACCCTATATACATGGTACGAATTTCCAACATGTGACATTCATCCATAGCTACTGTTTAATTGTTTCATTCGGGGTTCTATTATGTGTGAAATATGCAAGACGCAAGTTACATTTCGGATGGACTTTTATATCAAATTGGCGTTTCTAAAACACTAGTCCAAAACATGGAAATCTTTTATTTTCCTGTATCTCTATTTGTTTGTCATGTATATTTAGAATCTGTCTAGGACTCTAGACTAATGACATTCTTCTTGATATTGGTTTCATGCACATTAAAAATACACTTTCTCAGCTACTATCTCTTCCCTCGTTTTAGGCATACTTTGATTCTTCACATCTTCCAGACCTAATTTAGAGCATATATATATAGTTTAAGAAAATCAAGAAAATAGCAGCTTAAGTCATTTATAATTCCAAGAAAAGGTGTGGTATTGTGATTGAAATGCATTTTTGCTAAGGTCCAGAGTTCCGATCACATTCTATCATTATGTTACGTTTCATATCTCAAGGATTTTTTCTATCTATACTACTATATAATAAGAAAAGTTGAGGCTTCACCGTAATTTTTTTTGTTCCAAACATATCCTTGTTTATGTTTACTGAGTAAAATTGTTCATTAAGTTTAAAATGGACAAGTAGGTAATTATATATAGGAAAAAAATTAAAGAGAGATTGTTGTTTATTCTTTCCGAGTAGTATGAAATGCACATGGAAATCTTTTATTTTCTAAATGCAAGACGCAAGCTGTAAGGGAAAACCCAAAACATGTCCAAGGATCGTGTCAGTGTCCAAGGGTCGTGTCCGTGTCAGTGTCAGTGTCCAAAACACGCACACACAGTGTCAGTGTCCAAAATATCGAGTTTGTGTGTGTGTGTGTGTGTGTGTGTGTGTGGGTGGGTGGGTGGGTGTGTGTGTGTGTGGGAGAGAAGGAGGAGGAGGAATTAGGTTAGGGTTTACCGCCGGAGAGGAGGAGGAGCTCCAGGAGGAGGAGGAGCTCGACGGGGGGGGGGGGGGGGAAGGGAGTCGAAGGGGGGGGAGGGAGTCACCGCGGGGGAGGGAGTCGCCGGGGGGAGAGGGGGAAAAAAAATTTCGAGTTTCGATTTTTCGAGTGAGGGGGAAAATGGAGTCATGTGCCCTAAGTAAAAAAGTTAGCGACGTCCACTGTTGACGTCGCTAACCGTCGCAATAATTTTAATATAAGCGACATATTTTCTTAATATGTCGCTGAACGTCGCAATTCAGCGACATACTTTATCTAGTGTCGCCGAACGTCGCTATTCAGCGACGTATTACGACGTTAATAGGAAGGAGTCGCTATATTATATAGTTAGCGACGTAATTTCATTCCGTCGCTAAACGACGTCGCTAATAGAACATATTTTAGTAGTGTGACAATGGAGTTAATAATTATTCTTTATCCAATAAAAAGTGGAAATATGAGGTGTAGATAATTATATTAGTTCAATTTTTATGTATATGGGCCCAGTCCACTTATGGGTTAACTTCGATTTCGATTATATCGCGTTCCTAATAAATGATATTATGTGTCATCCAGAAAATATCTAACAAATAGTATCCTGTGTCACCCAGAGAACATAATGATATAAATAGTAACCGTCGACACGTTGACTGATGAAATATGCCAACTCAATGATACGACGATCGACTAAAAATCTTGTACGAAAAAGATACACGATTTAAGTGAGTCCGTACATGTCGAAAAATTAAAGAAAAAAGAAAAGAAAAGAAAAAAAAAAAAGCGCCCACCCACCACCGAGTGTTGACTTACTCAATAATGATATAAATACAAAAACGTGCACTGACTAAGGTGTCGTCAGAATCTGATCTGAATAGGACTCCCACATTGAAAAGATGATACATAAATATCTGCCTTAATGATTGCCTGCCTTAATGATGAGACATAAATAGCTAAAGTTGGCTCTAATGATCCTATCATCAACGATTAACTAACATGCATGTAACATCTTCATATACCCCTGTTTACGTGTCCAAAGCTTGGCTGAGTTAAGTCGGTCGAGTTGAGCTGATTGGAGCTCTCTATCAGTCAGAGGAGAGTCCATCCCTATTAGGAAGTGGTCATAGTTGACATGTTAACATCTGGGGTCCGTAGGATATAAGCTCCCTTGGCTCTATATAAGATTTTTCTATCCACTATCTTTAGGGCGACCTATCACTTTAAGGGACTTGTTTGTATCCTATTATATACTTAATATTTTTTTCGATAAAATATATAATTAAACGGTACTCCAGTGGATAATTACAGTGCGTGGGAGCATCCCACATTAGGGAGAGATTGAGAGTGATTTGAAGTGCTATTTTTTTTATTTTAGTCAAAATTTGTAGTACTTGAAAGCTACAGTAGATTTTTGTCCACACTCAAAAAAATGCTAGCAAGCCGAGATGTTCTAAATTCGGAACATGGTCTAGCTCGTGAACAATAACCCAACTGGACCCACCAAGAAAAAAAATGAATAAAAAATAAAGAAAAAAAAGAGCAAAAAAAAAGTGGAGGTTAATTTGGAGTATGGATGTCTTGTGTTATTTGGAGTGCGTCATTATGTGCCAATATGAAAGGAACACTCCAAAAGTAGTAGTTTACACGATTTTTAAAATATTTGAAGTATGATATGGAGTGTCCCCACTGTGGACGCTCTAAGTGTACGTCTTTTAATTAAGATATTTTGATTTCTGGTGCAGTAACTATTTACATGATCTATCATATTAATGAATGAGTCGCATTCAGTATGACGTAGCTACAATATGCACCGGAAGTTGTTGGGATTAGTCCATAAATGACTTGGTCCTAATATTTTACTTTTGGACAATTCTTATGAGCGTGTATTCAATATTTAACCATTCATTTATTAACTTGTACACCTGTGGTGTGTCAGCTCAAGTGGTTACTATGGTGGAGTTTTTCTAATGTGCTAGGTCCATGTCACGAGCCGCTCCCGGATAACCAAGTACGAGTTCGTGATGCATGTCCAACCTACATCACAGCATCGACGGTAGTTGTTTATAATTATGTAATCTACTCAATCACAGAAGTATAAAAGATAGCATAAGAGAAAAAAAATTATAAGCAAGCAACAAAGTGTAATATGAATCCAAGAGTATGATCCACAGATTACTACAACACAAGTAAGAGTTTTCTTGAAACAAATCCGGTAGCAACTAATGGAAATCAAACTAGAAAATGAACTAATGATAGTAGCTAGCCATATCCCTTCCGGAATGGCCTCAGTGTCTACGGTAGTGTCTAAGACAAAGTCTCCTACGGCCTCGTCCGACAGTCCATAGAGAGTAGGACACAAATCCTCGTCGTCGTCTAATATGACAACAAATTCAGTCAGGATTGAAGTAAATACAATTTACACATATGTTGACCATAAACAAATATGAATTATGAATACAGGTGATGATCATTAAAATAAGACATGAAAGAATATAGGAATATGACAGGTAAATAAGAAATAATAGAAAATAATTATCTAGTAATTATTGACAAGTAAATGGCTAAGCAAGGTAAACATGACTAAACATGGCATGGCATAATGAATTTTAAAAACTTTTATTCTAAGTGATTGAAATACCATATTTTAAATGTGGACAACTAGGGGGTAAGATCCGCCATTGACCCATGTGTGATGTGCATCTACTACTAGGCACGATAAACCATGGGATAGTTTGGGGTATCCCACATATCTACTAGGGTATTTTTCCATTCGACTAGTACTCACGAAATCAAGTCATGACGCGCAAATAGTCACAAAGTCACAATGCATGAAATATGATCAAAGAGTACTAAGTACAAGCTAATATTCTCACCAAAAACATGCTATGCTAACCACACAAGAATGTGTAGAAGATATCAAGAAATGAACAACATAAGTGTAAAGTACTTACCTCGAATGATTGTAGTCGACGTGAACGATACGAATGCGTCGACACAAAATAGATCAAAAGCTATAGTTGTAATTGGTCCAAGAGATAATAACGTCGATATCAATAACATTCCAATAATTTTGTGATAAGTCTAATATAGAGATAGTCCATAGTCGTCGATTCAGTACGAATATCGAGATCAAGATTAAAGTCTACAATTTCCAAAGAATAGGAAACAATTTGATTAGTCATGATCAAGAGTTGATTAATCTAGCCAAAAAGAAATTTGATTAAGAAATAATCTTAAAGACAAATTTACAGCTATTAATAATCTATTAGTAATATTTAGTAAAAGAATGACATTTAGAAAGTATTTATAATTTATACAAAATTCTAAAAGTTCAAATATTATATTCAGACTAAGGCTAAATATCAATCATAAATATAAGCCCAAATACTATTTAATCCCAAATAATTAATAAAAATTCACTTTTTGGGGCCCAAAGCAATGATTATGATACAAAAGATTTCTAATATGTAGAGCCAAACTGGTTACATCGAACGTATTTTAATAATCGACTAAACAATAATTTAATATGATTCAATATGGCACATCTGTTTCAAGTCTACCTCGCTGCTACACCACTGAAGCTAGCCAAGACATTGCTTCGAATTGAGACTGTCTATTGAGTTGCATAATTTTTATCTATTTGAGTCTAGGAAATGATTTGAGTTGAGTCATTCTTGGCAATCAGAGATTTTAATATTTTCCTTACTCAGTCCACTTTAAACTATCCAAAACCCAATCCAAATAGTCTACCAATCCAAATAGTCCACCAAACCAAAATTAAAAAGCCCACAAAACCAAAATCCAAATAGCCCAACATTCTTGAATAAAGCCAACCAAACTCGGTCTAAAATCGAACTCGAGCTGAACTCAGTCTAAAACTGAACTCAGGTAGAACTTGGTTAGCCAGATTATGTCTTCCGAGATAATTTGTCTTCCAACGGATCTGAGCTCGGCGTTCGAATTTTTGAATATTGGGGGTCTGAACTTGGGTCGAATTCTTTTCCCTCAGAATACTATAAATATACCCCATTCTCCTTATTACAAATAACTCAACTTATCGCATTCATTCAATCTTCTCTTTCATATCCCATTCTGAGAGCTTTATCCATTTTCTATCTATAAAGCAACAACTTTCTAATCACTGCATGTCTAGTTCAAGTCGATTAGAAGTTGTTCGAGTTGTACAAACATAAAAAACTCTAAGATCATTTTAAGAAGTCTTGTAGTCATTGTGCTCTTCGGATCAAAGCACAAGTTGTAAAAAAGTTGCAAGTCTTTGGATTAAAGCTTGTGTTTTCATGAGATAGTGGATTTAACATCTGTTTGCAAAAACAAAAGTTTGATTTCTACAAACTAAGAAAGAATGAAAGTACAAGAGGACAATGATTTTTGGGAAAGTACAACTATATGAATCTGATCAGAAGATGATTCCTTTATCCATTGGACGATGTGATATTAAAGACACAAATCTTTGGAAAATGCAACAGCACTTTAGTAAGAGATTATGATCATTAGTGATGCTTTAGAACTGATTTGAAACTCTATTTACAGAGTTCTAAAATAACTGTCAAGTAGTTATTCTGAGAGGCGCACATCTCTGAGTTGTGCGCCTCATGTCCAATTGCACGAGCGGTTACTTTAACTGCTAATGATGCGTGGCATCTTGTTGATGAGATGTGCATGGGCATGGGCAGTGTAGTGAACAGGTTCTTCGAGATTAGTGGCATGTACGCCACGTCATCTTACTTCTGGATGGAAAGTCACTAAGTGGCGCCAGGTTGATTGGTGGTGCTTGGCGCAACCTGATTACTGGCGCCCCTGAATTAATCTGTATGTTCAATCCTTACTGCTTTTTTGCGCCAGTTGATGACTGGCGCGACTTTGTCTATCAGCATTAATTACAACTAACATAATCTCTTCGAGCGTCGCACTCCCCGAGATTCGAAGAGATATTCTTCGACTTTCGAGCTATCAGTATTGATGTCTTATGTTACAACTTCTCGAGGCAGCTTGCCACGTGGCCCTTACGCACCCTAACTAAGCGCAACCTGTGTGTCGCGCCACCTAGTTGCCAACCGCCACTTGATGCTGGCACCTTCTGATGAGTGGTGCCTCTTTATTTTTTAGCTCCTATAAGACCCCCTTCAAAGTTTTAAAAGTTTAAAAAATTTTAAACTTTGAAATACTTTAAATCTAGTGAAGATTGTCATGAGTTGCGCTTGTCAGTAATACAACTGACTCCGACTTTTGGGCGCAAGTTGTGCAATGGGCAAAAAGTCACTTTCGGTTATAAATAGCTGTTTAGGAGAGAAAAAATTCACTTTTACTGAAAAGTTAATCTCTTTTCCCCTTGTTTCCTTCTTCTTCCCAAGCTGTTTTCGATCCTCCAATGCACCAAGGAAATCGATTGCTGACAAGGGCAAGGCCCCCGTCGGTTCTTCATTATGTGTATCACCAGTGAGAGCACCTCGCTATGCGCCGCCATCATCGAGGGCTGAACAAGCCAACCCACCTCTCAAAGGTGATCTTCGAAGAATAAAATCGATCATCACTTAGACATTAGTGAATAGAATCGATTATCTCTTTTTAGAGCTCTGATTAACCTGTGCCTTATGTGACGTGTGCCTCCTCTTTTTAGAGTAAAGGCACACAATTCATCACTTGCATTCCCTCTTTTTAGAGTGCTGGCTGCATAAAAACACATTGTTTGTTTTTACGAACTATGTTGTACAATTTTCAATCCAACACCTTCTAAACTTGCGCGATCACGCACTTTAGTCGTGCGCACTTTTGAATTTGAACTAGGCGCATCTTGACAGCTTGTGTAATGTAGAATTCAGATTCTGTCTTGACTTCATGCTAACTTTAGTTCATGCTGACATGAACTAACACTAGGTTCATTCTGAGGACCCGTGCTACATAGGGATACGCGCACCCTAAGATATACTTAAAAGCTAGCACAACCTAAGATTTCGTGCACCCTGATTTAAATTTTTAGAGTTTGTTGCACAGACTCTATAATTGATCTTTGCTTCCTTTTTTTGCAGTTGATCTCAGGGAAGACCCCGATACTGAGAGATTAGCTTCGGCTTTCAGAGTCTCAGAATATCCGAAAGACTTGTCACATGTATCATATCCTCAATACGATCTTACCGAATCCAGAAAGGCCATACTTGCTACTCAAGAGAATACAACTCTCTTATGTCTAATGAATGGTGAACCTTTGGAGAGTCTGGATAACGTAGTATATAAGAAACTAGTCTTCTTATTTGGAGATGCAATCAATAAATCATCCCAGCCAAAAGCAAAGAAGGAAGATAGGATCTATCAATGTGGGAATAAAATCATGTATCTCACAGAAATATCGAGGCACAAGTCCCTGTCTCGATATGCATTCTCCAGTTACCCTCGACGGATGGCATAGGATATGACTCTGATTCAGCAAGCCAGAGTTGGAAAGATATGTTACAAATTGGGCCCGTAGAACAAGGACTTATTCTACAACACTTCAGATAAGTACAACTCTCATCTGAGGGGTTTGAAGCCAAGCTGTGTACCTCCGAAAGATTCATCGCTGCTACTTCCAGGCAGATTACCCATCTTTGTGAACACATTCGCAAAAGCTGAAGGAAGATATCCAGATCAGACCATACGTTTGACAAGCCTATTAAACCCTGACTTGAAGCACTGGAGCAGCGTAGTGATTTAGATTTTGGATCAGTTCAAGGACAAACTCCTCAAACTAGAACTATATGACCCAATCTGGACTACTGTTTACGGCTTTCGTCAGAATGCCCATATTTTCTTGGCTCTAGTAGAAAGATACAATGATAGAACTGGCACCTTCATAACTCTTCACAGGGAAATTGGCTTCGCACTCCATGAGATAAAGTATCTTTCACATCTCCCAATGGGTGACAACCCATATGAAGAATATCTGCCTACCAATGAAGAGCTAAATATCCTGGCAATAGAGAATCCTTAAATGGTAGCTGTATTTAAGGAACTTCTATGCCATTACAAAATATGATCCCTTCATTACAAAAGTGCTTCCACAGGGACCTGTTACACGACCAAGTGGCTTCCATACTTATTTTTGGACCATATTTATGAAGATAAGATCGTTGAGAATCAGGCTTGCGATCCTCGCTTCTTCAAACCGCTTAGTCGCAGCGACATAGAGAAGCTAATAGAAAAATCCAAACACACTGATAACATCTTGAATGTAGACTGGCACCCATTTACTGCTGGTGCTACCATTGAAAGTTTATCTTAGATAGGGTTACAGACCCATGTCTCGAGAAACCGAATTGGCAGGTTTTCTTTCCTTGTGGTTGTGACGGTTCGTAGTTCCCGGAGCCAGTACAGTCAACGATTCCATCGAGGCGTACTATTCGCTGACGTACGACTAGTATTTGGCTAAAAGATGGATCTTCTTTCGGCAATGAATTGCCGCTTGAATGCAGGACTGCGTTCTTTTGTTAACACCATGTTATGATAAGGCTGCTCGGGATGACTTTTCTCGCACCGAAATGCCTTATATGTATCTGTTTGGGTGGCTGCTGCTACACTATCCTAGGTTGATGGACCCTAATATGGGTGTAGCCGGAGGGGACTTCATTAGGCATTTTTCCAATGCTCGATGGAACCTAACTGCCCTTTCAGAATATAGATTAGAACTGAATCGTGGTTTCGGATGGAGATTTTAATGTATCCCTCCCTCTCAAGGATATGAGACTATTCATCCACAGCTAATGGATTTAGAAACAATGTCACTCTGCCTGTCTCCAATCACTTTTACATGGTTGAAGATGATCCGACCATCATACTTAGTGTACCGATTTGAGGGTGACTTTTTCTTAGAACCATATTTACCAAGTCGATTCGTTCGACAATTTGGCTACGATCAGCTGCATGTGGGGAATGCCACCACTTGCCGATAGGCCAAGGATTTTTTGATCGATCATTCCAGGGCTTGGAGATGTTACAATGTAAGGGGCACCAAAGCCATATTCTCCATGCCCAATACTCCTGCTCAAGGCCCGCGTATGTTATATACATACGCGAATTTTTTTACTTCGGCCAACACTTTTGCCAAAAACTTCTACCTAGCCCATAGCTTTGCTAGTAACCAACGATCAAGGGCTGGAGTCCATACTGCACTATCATTCAGGGATGCGATCGAGACCCTACCGATGAACCTCTGGAGGCTTCTATTGTGGGCTTCCAAGATGAAGTTAATGATCCGCTAGATGTATCATTAAAGACACAAAAAGAGAAGTCTCCTACCAAGGGGTTTAGTAAGAAAAGTAAGACTAGAAAGTCATCAACTCCTTGGCACCCTGATGATCTTCCTTCTTCACCTAAGGCTCTAGGGAAAAAAAAGAAGAAGAACACGTTGGCCATTACTGAGCAGCCCACCACCAGGACAACGCAATCTCAGTCAAAGCAAGTGCATACTGGGCCATCCCCTGGAGAAGGAGATGCAACTCCTTCTTCAGTTCCAAGAAGCAACGGAGCTATCCAAGAAAAGGTGACCAGGGTTCCTACTATGCAAGACAACCTTGATGAGGTTGAAGAAGAACCTGTGGCACCTTTGATGCGGAAGGCCAGAAGGAAATTGATGGTGACTCAAGAGGAATGTCAAGAAATTGACGCTTCACCTACTCCTTACAGACCAAGAGAATCTTTGAGTCGACCTGAAACACTATTACCCTCGTAGAAAGATCTGCCACCTCAAAAAATTAATCTTTGTACTTTTTAAGTATAATCATGATTTGAATAATATATTAAGATTATTCATTTTCATCTGCAGAGGCTACAGTAATCAACACTCCAACCTTAGTCACTACAGAGGAGATCCCAGGATAGAGGGTTATGTAGTTGACCGTTTCTGTGACTGCACTGGCTATGGCATGGGTAATAGTGTCATCTCCAACTCTCGAAGTCTGAGAGACCACACTTCTCGAGAAGGAGTTGTATCCTACAGAATCTTATGCTAAGGTTGCAGATCCTCCGGCTGCCCAAACTTCCACTCTTTCTCAAGAAGATCGAAAAATGATAGCAGCCCTCGAAGGCTGCGACTACGGCGATGTCTCCATCTGACATGATTCCACGAGCATCGCTATGGGAGATCAAGCTTTAGTAGAAATCCTACTGAACCTAGAACTACCAACCGAAGACGGTCATACCACTGCTGAGGGTGAGGAGCACCCCGTTGTTGAAAAGGGGCTCCTAAGTCCAAGAACTGATGAGCCTAAAAATAATGACAATTCTGATGATCATGAAAGAATGAATAAAAATCAGACTATGGTTCCTGAAGAAGCTAGGATCGACGAAAATCCTAATACTAATGCTGCAGAGACTCAAACCCCTGCCAACCAAGCTTTTGAGGTCAAGGATGCAGAAATGATTGCCCCAACTGAAAAGGCAGAATCAAGGGCCGGAAGCAGCCGTTTTCTATCAGGCGGCTCCGAAGCTGGAAGTAGTCAGACAGCCGTGTCTGAAACTACCATGTCCAGGCTCTGTATGGATCTGGTCACACCCTTTGAGATCCCACGTATTGCCAGGATCAGGTAAATTTTTGACTTTTATTTACCCTAATTCCTTTAGTGATGTATAATAATTGTGTATCTTGATCGCAGAGGGTCCCATGGGGATAATTGTAGTAGCTCTGTCGACCGTCTTCAGTTTTAGCACAACCCTGGCTCCTTTGGACATAGGGACTCTTACTAGAGAAGGAAGCTCCTCCATGATGCCAGTGCTTAGATTTCCTGAGGCACAATCTGTGATTCCCCCAGCTGCTGCAGAAGAAGGAATTCAAACAGAAGTGGCTACTCCGGGTATCTCAGCGATGAACAGAGCTGTCGTTGAAGCTTATACTAATGCTTTCTTCACTTCTCTGAAGCCTCTAATTCAAATGGTCATGGAAAAGAACCAACCTTATGAGTCAGTAAGGGGCCCTTCCTCCTTCATCATTGGAGCTATCTGCAAGATCGATGATCTGGATAGAGTCAACTATTTAGATCATATTTTAAATGAGCTTGAAGAATCCATCAAGTCTTATAAAAATCTAACAAGAGAAAATATCCAGAACCTCGTAGATGCTGAATGTGAAGCGATGGCTCATGAGGCTGCAACACGAAAGACTGACTTCGAAGCTTCTGTGGTCGCTATCTTACGGTGCTCTGCAGAGCTGGAATCTCACTTTGTCGAGACAACTTCTTCAGTTGAGCGTCATAAGACTGAAGCCGCAGAGAAACAGAAAGAAGCTACTGAATGCCAAGCTCACCTCTGGGATTTAGAATTTAAAATAGCCCAACTCCAAGAAATACTCAAAGCGGCTCGACGACGTGAAGAGCAGGTATTGGAAATGCACCAAATTACTGCGAGCCAATTAGATGACCTGAGGAGGCAACATGATGCACTTATCCAAACTGAAGTTGCAGAACTGGAACGCCGTGCTGACTCGCTGCAACCATTTGATCCAGAGTCTGGGAGAGGTCTAGCTAGGAAGAGGGTACTCGACTCCAGAATAGAAACAGTTAAGAATCTGAAGAGATTGATCGTCGATCTTAGTACTCAGCCTCAAGCGATCTATAGAAGCTTTTGTCTTTTTGTTGCCTTTTATATGATGTACTTTTTGACATTTTAAACATTAATAAAAGTTAATGCACTTTTTTGTAGTTCTATTACTTATTATATATCTATAGTAGATATAAGTAATAGATAAGAATAGAAAAATATGTTCAAAGGTACCGAACATGATATATCTCCTTACAAAATAACAATACTAATTATATCTATTCAGAGGTAATGTGGACGTGACAGAATATAATTCTCAGAATATTGTCATTTCAAAAGATGACTTTACCAAAGGTAATGTGGACGTAATAGGTCACTGATGTAGATAATAGATTTCAAAGGTAATGTGGACATGAATTCATGTATCTATTGATTATTTTCAAGTTAGCTGGGACTCAAAGATAGGATATCTTTTAAAACAACTAGGTTCCAAAAGATGAGGTTTGTGATAAGGTGGCGCGATCTGGATATACTCCACTAGGGATTTTGAAGATTTATTATTTGAGGTTTTATTTACAGAAGAGTGAATAAAAGATAATAACTCGGTGTTTTGGGGTGTAAACAATATTCAGAATATATTTTGTACATTCTTCAAACATAGTATTTTTTAAGAATTTGCCATTGATGGACATCATAGCAACTCGGCCATCCATACCAGTCACTTGATAAGCTACGTTTGAGAAAACCTTGCTTACAACATAGGGACCTTCCCATTTCGCTTCAAATTTGCCCTTGCTCATGTGTATCATAGTCATAGGACGTCTGACAGTAAGTACTACTTCGCCTTTTTGGAATGCTTGTACTTTGACTTTACGGTTGAAAGCTTTTGAGATACAAAGCTGATATAGCTCGATTAGGCTGTTGAGCTAATAGCTGCTTTTCGTCAAGCGCTTCAAGATCCTGAAGTCGAAGACGATTATTGTTTTCTGTTGTGAGCTCATTGGCAATTGCAATCCTCAAGGAGGGGATTTGAATTTCCAATGGTAGGACAGCTTCGCATCCATACACCAAGGAGAAATGTGTACAGCCGGTCGGAGTGCATATAGTAGTACGATAAGCCCACGGACGTTCTCCAAACTTTTCACTCCAGTTTCTCTTATTGGTAGAAACAAATTTCTTGAGAAGCTTGATGATAGCTTTGTTGAATGCTTCAGCTAGACCGTTAGCTATAGGATTGTAGGCCATGGAAGCAACATTGTTGATTCTGTTGTCATCACAAAACCGAGTAAACTTTTGACTGATGAATTGTGCTCCATTATCATGAATGATTCGTCGAGGAATGCCAAATCTGTATATCACATGATTTTTGATGAAGTTGATGACGCTGCTGGTCTTGACTTCAGATAAAGGTATGGCTTCCACCTATTTTGAGAAGTAATCGGTTATAACTAATATAAACCGATGTCCTCTAGATGACGATGGATTGATCGGACCAATGACATCCATACCCCAAGCTTCAAAGGGCCATGATGTGGCATTCGGGTGAAGGAACTCCGACGATTGATGGATAAAATCTGTGTGAATTTGACAGGCTCAGCATTTCCTTGCATATTCAATGGCATCTGATAACATATAGGCTATTAGTAGCCCATACGTCGGATGTGATCCTGTAACTTATGACCGGGCTGATGTACACCACATACACCATTGTGAGCTTCACGTAGTATTTTGTTTTTCTTCATCTCCCACAAGACAGCGTAAGAGTAGACTATCAAATATTTGCCGATAGAGGGTCTTGGAGGTGTGATTATAATAAAACCTGAGTGATCGCCTACAGATTGTTGTAGCTTCCTTAGGATCTTCAGGTAAAATATCATGTACCACAAAGTCGATGAAATGAGCCCTTCCGTCTTCACTAATGATGTTGATTTCAGTAAATTGCTGGACTCAATATTTGAGTTATTCTCGATATAAAATAATTCTCTGTTAGTGATGATAATCATTTGTTGCCTTCTAACTAGGATTGCTAATACGGCTGCCAGATTAGCTAATGCATTAGCCTTCATATTACATGCCAGACGTACATGTTCAATGAAGAAGACCTTGAACGATGTTGCCAGTCTAACTGCCACTTCATAAAATGGGACGAGATCCTGGTACCAAACTTCATACGTGCCTCTAACCTAATTGACGATCAGTTTAGAGTCTCCATATACTTCAAGATATTCAATATTCAATTGTTTAGCCAATTGGAGACCAATGAGCAGAGTATTGTATTCACCCACGTTGTTGGAACATGACTCATCTAAAGAATAAGCTCTTTGAATAGCTAATCCTTCTGGCGATATAAGGACGATTCTAACTCCAGCGACAATGGCACCTTTTGGTCCGATTCTGGATGTACCATCAAAGAATAGACGTCAGACAAAAATTTCTTCTGAAATCATGTTGGATTCTAAAGTTTCATCCAGAATCTTGTCATAGTGTTTAGACGCCTCCAGAATTAGATGAGCCGCGAGAAAGTCAGCTAAGGCTTGACCCTTAAAAGACTTTTGTGGGACATAGACCATATCATATTATGCTAACAATATGGCCCATGTTGCAAGTCTGGAATTGAGTGTACTGGGCTTCTTCATCAAGACCCGGAGAGGGTTAACTTTGGAGATAACATAAATAGTCTGGCCTGTGATATAATGTCTGATTTTCTGAACAACAAACATCAAATCTAGGCACTCTTTTTCTATCGGGCTGTATCGATGTTCAGTCCCGATTATTGTGCGGCTGAGATAATAGATAGCTTGCTCATGACCTTCTTTGTTCTTCAGAGCTAGTAAAGCACCAAATGAGTGATCTATTGCTCGAACATACATCAGAAAGGGTATTCCTGAGACTGAAGGTAGTAGAACAGGTGGGTTCATCAAGTACTGCTTTATGTCTTCAAATTCTGCTGGCATTCTTCAGTCCAAATGAAAGACACCTTTCTTCATGAGTTGAGTGAACGATCTACAGCATCCAGAGAGATTTGAAATGATTCTCCTGATGTACGTAAGCCATACCTAGAATCCTTGTAGCTCTTTAGGTTGCGTGGAGGACGCATCTCTTGAATGGCTTTGATTTTCTCAGGGTCAACGTGTATACCTTTAGAGGTAATAACAAATTCGAAAAATTTGCCACTAGAGACTCCCAAGAATGACTTGGTAGGATTTATCATGTGTTGATGCTGGCGCATTAGATCGAAGATAATTCTCAAGTCTTAGATGTGGTCTTCCTTTAGATGACTTTTGACGGCAATATCATCGACATAGCATTCAATTATTTTCCGTAAATGATCACGAAAGATAGTACTCATAGCCTGCTGATAAGTTGCACCAGCATTTTTAAGACGAATAGCATGACAGTATAGCAATAGACTCCCAGAGGAGTACAGAAAGATGTATGCTTCTCATCTTCTGGATGCATCTTGATTTGATTGTATCATGAGAATCCATCCATAAAAGACATTCGTTCGAATCTGCAAGTATTTTCGATCATGACGTCAGTGATTAGAAGAGAAAATACATCCTTAGGACAAGCATCGTTGAGATCTCTAAAGTCAATGCAGACTCTGACCTTTCCTGTTTTCTTCATAATTGGGACAATATTGGCAACCCAGTCAAGATGTTGTTCTTTTCTGACAAAACCACAAGAGATAAGCTTCTTAACTTCAGTTTCTATAGCATCCATCATATCAGGTCAGAATCGACACTGTTGTTGTTTAACTGGCCTTACATTAGGCAAGATATTGAGCCCATGGATAGCAATATGAGGATCCAGTCCCGGCATATCCTCATAACTCCAAGCGAAGACGTCAATGTATTCCCGAATAAGCTGAATTAATTCTTGTTTATCTGCTTCTGGGAGACTTTTGCTGACGAAGATAGGTCTTGGCGAGCCTTCCTCTCCAACATCAATATGAATTAATTGATCTTCAGAAGGAGGTTCTCGTTATTTAAAGTAAAGTTCCCAATGAGTGTCCATCCTTTCTGCCCAAGGATCTGCTTCAGGAGCTTCAATACAGTCATTATTGTCTTCTGAGAATTCAGCATACACCATATTAGAAGATAGTGTCACCTGATGGACGTGTCCTATACTAGTATCAGAATCCCATGAAACAGAATCAGAAGAGTTAGATCACTCCTCTTTATTGGATTCAGAGGCTTCTGGGGTCAAAATCAGTGGGGTATAACCCAATCCATGCTTCGTTTTGCCATAATATTGCAGTGACTTTCCTTTTAGAGAAGGGATCAGAATTAAGTTTGCCTTCCCTTACCGCTATTGAGACTAGCTTTAAAATTGTAGCCCATCTTTTGAATGATATCTTTTGATTGTTGACTATAACGACATAGGTGGAGCCTCCCTTTATCGTCATTTTCTTCCTCGCTATCGGGCGTAGTCTTCTGCTCTGTTCCTTTACTAAAAAGTATAGGAAGTTCATCTTTTTTTGGAAGGAACTAAGAAAAAGGAGTCTTACACTGGTTCGAACAATACTTCATCTTGGAGAAGTTGAACTGCTCCTATTGTAAGTGGTTTAAAGTTATCTAACATTTCTAAGTAACATCGAGTATAATAAAAGACATCAGTATACTATAAAGGAGATGCTACTTTATTGATTTGTACATCATCATGTACAATAGGGCCTTAGCAGTAAGCTTGGTAAGGTTGATAACCAGAGGAGGAGAAGGAGAAGGAGGAGGTTTGTTACGACGAAGGTCGATAACAAGAGGCTCAGAAGAGGAGAGCTCCCTCTGTTTCGTCTTTTCAGCAGGATGTTTAGCATGAGAAGAAAGATAAATGGTCAACGTCGGAGAGGATGAAGGATGAGAAGTACATCCTTTGAACGGAATCACAAGGACATCATCTGGGGTATTTCTCTGATCTTCCTCAGTATCCATGGCCAGTACAACTTTTATGAATTCCTCCTTGTACATTCAAAAATCAGCACAATAAGCTTCGATATCCCGAAAAGGGTTGAGATCTGTCACTCCCCGTTCCCAGAATGCATATTTTTATACATGTACAACTCGAATATATTTATTTAATATTTATCATGTATTATCCTGTATTTAAATTCTTATAAGTTCACGTTAATTAATTATCTGTTCTTTAATTTTTATGTCAATCATTTTCCTGCAATTTTATTATCTGTATTTTATTTTCTGCAATTTGCTTCTGTATTTTATTTCCTGTAATTTACTTCTGTATTTTATTTCCTGCTTTTAACCCTCTACTTGCTTTCGGGTTGGCCTTGGCCGAACCCCCTCAAACCCGGCCCACAAACTCCCACCTACCACCACCCTTCCTATTTAAAGCATTCTTCTCCCTCTCTCTCCTCATTACTTCTCTTCACCATTACTTCTTCTTCTTCCTCTCATCACTCTCTCCACCAACCACAGCAGGCAAGTACAATCTTGCTTCTTGCTTGGAGAACCATTTTTATGGTTCATTTCTCTTCCTCTCATGATCCTGAGAGAGTTTACTACTTAGTATTTTTGATTTCTGTGGCTGGTTTCTCCTAGATCTAAGTTGCTATATTCTCGGTTGTTCATGGGTTTGATCTCCCAACTTAGCGTGTTTACTGGCTGGAAACTCCATTTTCTGGCTTGGGACGAAGGCTTAGTCACGCACACGTTCTTACGTGGCTGCGTGTATTTTTAGTCACGCACACGTCTCTACGTGTCTGCGTAGATTTTTAGTCACGCTAACGTTCTCATGAGCGTGCGTGTATTTTTAGTCACGCTAACGTTCTCATGAGCGTGCGTGTATTTTTAGTCACGCTAACGTTCTTATGAGCGTGCGTGTATTTTTAGTCACGCACACGTCTCTACGTGTCTGCGTGGATTTTCAGTCACGCTCACGTTCTCATGAGCGTGCGGGATTTTTAGTCACGCTCACGTTCTCATGAGCGTGCGTGGATTTTTAGTCACGCTCACGTTCTCATGAGCGTGCGTGTATTTTTAGTCACGCTCACGTTCTCATGAGCGTGCGTGGATTTTTAGTCACGCACACATCCATGAGTGTGCGTGTATTTTTAGTCACGCACATACCCATGAGTGCGTGTATTTTCAGTCACGTATACATCCATGAGTGCATGTGTTTTCAGTCACGCACACGTCCTTGAGTGCGTGCATGAATTTCTTATCATTTTCCTTCACGCTCACACTGTGCATGCCAATATGAACCATTTTCACGCTCACTCCGACTAGACTTATTGGCGTGCCTTGTTGGCCTTAGTGTAGCCTACTAAACTTGGCGTGACTTCCTGACCTGGGTGTTTTATTTGTCCTATAATTATTCATTTAATGATGGCCTGATAATTCTTCTATTATATCCTTACGCCTTTTGCGTGAATTTCTTGATAAATCATGATATGTTAAATTTGTTAAAATGGATTGTTATGTGGAATGCGCCTTGTGTCCTGATTGATCCATGGATACCCAGTATGACTAGAACTTGACCTTGAGAGTTGTAGACTCGACCCATGTAATACTAAATGACTTTCATGCCTTGTCACCATTGATAAAGATTGTGACATGGACTAAATATTGATCATGCATTCCTAGTTGGAACAAAGAGACTGGCTAGTCGTCTTATTGAATGAAATGAATGAGATACGTTCATGTAATGAACTATTGTACTCGATTAGCCGATCCCGAATACTGGCATACAGGCACATGTAGGCTTCAAATTATTTATTTATTTAGTTAATTATCTTACAAAAATAGCATGTGTACTTTATGGTCAAGGCATGATTACCCCGTGGTCAAATTTGATTGTTGCATCACGCTATGTAAGACCTACAACCTAGCCGTACGGGTATCGTTGTTGAGTTGCGCATATCGTACCCCGTACGAAAGTACTCATTGAATGACCATGATCCACGGCATGAAACTTCACTCAACGTAGAGACCATTAAGTCAAATAAAATAACGATGGCATGGAGAGAATGGATTCCCGAGTTCTTACATGGCAGCCCTCTTGGGACTATTAAGTGCCCGACAGGCCGGCTAGTTCCTACAGATACTGTAAATCTATCACACGGGCAGGGAACAGTATCTGCTTATATTATTGTACATGCTATAATGGCGGGCATCCCGATGGGACTCGTCTAACTACATGATTGGCGCAATTGATTGATTGGATAGACTAGCCTTGCTCGCACATAGTAAGAACTGAGGAATCCCTATTTTGCATAATTCTAGGATAACTTGGGACTCACAATAGCAAGCCGTAGTAGCTGATTGGCCGTTCAAGATGATTTATTTGTGTACTGTACCTACTCTGTTGCCTAACTGAGATGATCAGAATATCAGGACATGACGGGCCAACTTCTGTCCTTGTTTGGTTGGGAGGTTGGTTCGAAGTGTCGTGATGTTATGTGAATCCTAGTAGATAGCAGAGATCTATTATTTTATCCTCTTACTTACTGGTTTAATCCTTTATATCGTGCTCCCTTGTGGTACTTGCTATTAGAGGTCTAACCTCTCTGGTTTTGCATGGCCAGATTTAGAGCCGGTCCCCGAGGATCCAGCTTACTTCAACCTCCACGATGGTCAACACTAGAGGGATGATCGCAGGAGGGCTCGAGTGGGTTTTCTTACTTCCCCGCTCGTTTTGCTAAATATTTTATACTTTGCCGTTTGGCACCGACATGTTAGTCGGATTGTCTTGCACTTACTTTTGTATAATTGTAACTAAGGTCAGACTGCAGCTGATAACAATTGTGTATATGTTACTATACCATCTGGCTATGTTTTGTAAAGCCAGATCTCAAGAGCATTTTGACTAAGCATTTGGGACGTCTTACTGCTTTATCTTACATGTTCTCTATTTCTGTTTCTTGTTTGAATGATTGAGACAATAGATGTGGAGTAACCATAGTAAGACTTTCATGTAGTATGCACCCCCACGTCTGGTTAGACAGCATTGATCATATTCTACGGTATTCGTCTACCCGTAATACGTAGCTGGCTGAGTCATTCCCCCGCTCTCCAGTATTCTTGTTCTGGGGCGTGACAAGGTTTTAGTGGTGGCCCATGCAGGTCTGATTTCAGACTTGTGGGGTGTTTTGATTTATAGGATGTCTCAATCACACATGTTCCCCTTGATCTCATGATTCGTTACTCTCGACTCTAGCTTGACATTCCGGTATCCTTTGACTTCATTGATCCTTCATGTCCGGTTGTTTGATTGTTCTTTTGTCCCTTTTCTTAGGGGCACTTTGTCCGCATCTGCCAGGACTGGACAACAACAACAAGAGCAACATGGGCAACCTGACCAGGTTGGTCAGCAACAAAGGCCAGTCTCACTTCAGGAAGCTATCCAAGAAGAAGTGATAGTAGAACCAGCAGCTGGATCGCAGTATCCGGATGTTCCACCCCCACCAACAGTTCCACCTACCCAAGTGGACACACCAGCCCTTCTGGCGATCATGAGAGGAATGATGGCTACTCAGCAACATCAGATGTTGGCCCAGCAACGCATGCACACTCAGCTACAAGAGCAGAATGTGCTACTCAACCAAGGATTGCAGACAGCATTGGAAAGAGGGGCAAGGCCAGATTCAGGAGCATCAGCCAGGTTTTGCAAGTACAACCCCCGCCGTTTCGAGGGCACGGAGGATGCCATATCAGCAGAGGCATGGCATAAGGACATGGAGGCTATTCTGACAGCGGCTAAGGTACCGGCAGAAGAACGTGTGGATCTAGTAAAGTTGTTACTTCAGGATCTCGCACGTGATTGGTGGGAATCAGAGGAAGTGGGCATTAGACGTCATGTAGCTTGGGACGATTTTACTACAAGATTCAAGACTAAGTACTATGGAGTTGTGGCACAGTTTGAGCTACAACAGAAGTTTATCAGCCTCAGACAGGCCGACAAGACTGTAGATGCTTATGCAGCGGAGTTCTGCAGATTGAGTAGATTCGCCCCAGAGATGGTAGCAACAGAGAGCCAGAGGGCCATGAGGTTTCAGCAGGGGTTTCATCTTGAACTCTTGCAATTGATCGAGGGGCACAATTACCAGACTTTTGATGAGATATTGACGGCAACTCGAAGGCATGAGATCACCATTCAGAGGCTTGCAATAAGGACTGGGGGTCAGAAGAGATCCCACAGTCAGATTGAAGGAGGAGGGAGAGCAGCGCCCCGAACAACAGTACCATCCACTGGCATTCGTATCCACGATGTAGCGATACGAGGACCAGCACCACCACCCAGGCAGCAACAACAGCAACAGAGGAAGAACCAGCAACCCCCGACGGGCTGTACTTATTGTGGGAAGATGGGGCACACTAGAGATGTGTGTCGGACATTGAATAGATTATGTCTGATATGTGGAAATCCAGACCATCGGGTTAGCACATGTCCCATGAATTCGAGGTCAGGAGGACCAGGGCAGCAGTTTTCTGCTCTGCCAGCACCAGGGGCAAGACAGTATCGAGGACCAGCAGTGGCAGTGAGGCCGTTGGCACAGCGTCCGCAGGCTCAGATGTTTCGGCCGCAGGGGCCGCCGATGCAGCAACACCAGCATAGACCACCACAGCATCATCAAGGAAGGGGCCAACAGCAGCATCAAGCTAGGCCGCAGCATGGAAACCAGCAAGGAGGTCGAGGGCAGGCATTCACTTTATCCTTGGAGGAGGCATTGGCATCGGGAGATGTTATGGCAGGTAACTTTCTCGTCGCCTCATATCCCGCAGTAGCATTGTTTGATTCGGGAGCATCCTATTCATTTATATCTGCACGATTTACGACACGACTAGGAATGGAGTTTGAGGCATTGCCAGGGAGATTGAATATACTCACTGGTAATGGGCTCGTAGGAGTTAGTAGGGTTATCTTAGCATGTAGCGTTGTAGTTTGCGGGCATTCCTTACCCGCCCGGTTGATAGAATTTCCTGTCGGGAATTTCGACATTATCTTAGGCATGGACTGGCTGAAAGACAGTCATGCGACAATAGATTGTCATAGAGGGAGTGTATCTTTTGATATTCCAGGCATGAAGAGGTTCACCTTAGTCAGATCAGAGGCAACTCAGCAAGAGCAGGGAGTAGTAGCGACAATGGAAGAAGTTCAGATTCCGAAGGTAGTTGAAGAGTTTCTAGACATATTTCCCGAAGAACTTCCAGGTCTACCACCAGTTAGAGATATTGAGTTCAGTATAGAATTGGCACCAGGAACTAAACTGATATCAGATCGGGTTTACAGAATAGCGGACTCAGAGCAGGCCAAGGTATACCAGCATATAGAGGAACTGAAGGAGAAGAAGTTCATCCAAGCTAGCGTGTCACCATGGGCAGCACCAGTGGTACTTGTGGGAAAGAAGGATGGGTCATCCAGATTATGTATTGACTACAGGAAGCTTAACGCGACAATAGTGAAGAACAAGTACCCATTACCCAGGATCGACGACTTATTTGATCAGTTGAGCAAGGCCAGAGTTTTCTCCAAGATAGATCTTCGTTCAGGGTACCATCAGGTGAGGGTTCGGAAGGAGGATATTCCCAAGACAGCATTCAGGACGAAGTATGGGCATTATGAATTTTTAGTAATGCCGTTTGGTTTGACCAATGCTCCAGCAATATTCATGGATTTGATGAATCGCATCTTCATGCCATACTTGGACCAGTTTGTCATTGTATTTCTTGACGACATTTTCGTATACTCTGCTAGTGAAGAAGAGCATGAAGACCACCTCAGGAAAGTGTTACAGGTTCTGAGAGAAAACCAGTTGTATGCCAAGCTCAGCAAGTGTGAGTTTTGGTCGGATCACATTTTATTTTTGGGTCATATCATATCAGGAGCTGGAGTAGCAGTAGATCCCAAGAAGATAGAAGCAGTAGAAAGTTGGCCAGTACCCAAGACCGTAGCAGATGTGCGGAGCTTCTTGGGATTGGCAGGATATTACAGGAGGTTTGTGTCAGACTTTGCTAGGCTTTCAGCACCCATGACCCGCTTAACCCGGAAGGATGTACCATTTGTTTGGTCAGCAGAATGTCAGGCATCATTCGAGACTTTGAAGCAGAAGTTGATATCAGCACCTATTCTTACATTGCCAGTTGGACTCGGAGGTTTTACAGTATATTGTGATACGTCAGGTAAAGGACTTGGATGTGTCCTTATGCAGCATGGGAAGGTGATAGCATATGCATCTAGGCAGCTTCGGGACCACGAGAAGAGTTACCCAACTCATGATTTGGAATTGGCGGCAGTAGTGTTTGCTCTGAAGCTATGGAGGCATTACTTATATGGTGATCGAGTGGAGATGTACACAGATCATAAAAGTCTGAAGTACATTTTTACTCAGAAGGAACTGAACATGAGGCAGAGAAGATGGTTGGAGTTGATCAAGGATTATGACGTGGAGCTTCAGTATCATCCAGGCAGGGCTAATGTAGTAGCAGACGCTCTTAGCAGGAGAGGCGGCGCATTTATATTAACAACGCAGAGGCATATCTTAGAAGACCTTCAGGAGATGGGCACCGAAGTTATACTTCCTGGTGATGTAGGAGTTCTAACAAGTCTGCAAGTTCAATCCGACTTGGTAGGCAGGATCAAGGCAGCTCTGGCACAAGACCTAAGGATTCAGAAGCTTAGGACAGAATGTGAGTCAGGACTCAGGAAGGAGATGAGCATTCATGAAGATGGTACACTTAGGTTTGGATCACGTCTATGTGTGCCTAGCAGAGATATCAGATAGGAGGTTATGGCAGAGGCTCATAGTTCTCAGTATTCTATTCACCCTGGAGGGACCAAGATGTACCAAGATATCAAACAGCATTTCTGGTGGAACGGGATGAAGAGGGAGATAGCTAGATTTGTTTCCCGTTGCTTGGTATGTCAGCAAGTGAAGGCAGAACAACAGAGGCCAGCTGGGTTATTGCAACCGCTTCCTATTCCGGAATAGAAATGGGAGCATATTACAATGGATTTTGTGACTGGTTTACCGAGATCACCAAGTGGTAAGGACGCTATTTGGGTAATAGTGAACCGACTTACAAAGGTGGCACACTTTCTTCCTTTCAGAGTAGGGCAATCTACAGAAAAGTTGGCAGAGTTGTATATGCAATAGATAGTCAGGCAGCATGGAGTCCCTGTCAGTATTGTGTCGGATAGAGATACCCGCTTTACATCACATTTCTGGAAGAGTTTACATCATAGTCTGGGTACCAAGTTAAGGTTTAGCACGGCCTACCATCCGCAGACGGATGGGCAATCAGAAAGAACGATTCAGACCTTATAAGACATGTTGCGAGCTTGTACTCTAGATTTTGGAGGGTCTTGGGAGAGTCCCTGCACTTGGTCGAGTTCTCATACAATAATAGTTATCAAGCCAGTATCCAGATGGCGCCATTCGAAATACTATATGGTAAGAAGTGCAGGTCACCGCTTGCATGGGATGATATCGGGGAGAGGAAGATGTTAGGCCCAGAAATGATTGTTCAGACGGTTGAAGTGGTTAAGGGAATTAGAGAGCAACTTCGAGTTACGCAGGACCGGCATCGTCATTGGGCGGACCAGCATCGTAGGCCGTTAGAGTTCTCTGTTGGGGACCACGTATTCTTGCGGATCTCACCTACTCGTGGGGTCATTAGATTTGGCGTTCGCGGGAAATTGAGTCCGCGGTACGTGGGCCTATTTGTTATCCTTGATCGGATAGGCGATGTTGCTTATCGTTTATCCCTTCCACCTTCATTACGAGAGGTGCATGACGTGTTTCATGTATCTCAATTACGTAGGTATGTATCGGACCCAAGTCATGTCCTCGATCATTCAGAGCTGGTTGTTGGTACCAACTTGTCTTACGAAGAACAGCCTGTGTCCATTTTGGACCGAAGAGAGAAGATACTCAAGAACGGAACAATTGGTCTTGTCCATGTTGCTTGGGGTCATCACTCCTTGGGAGAGTCAACGTGGGAACGTGAGGATGATATCCGATCATGGTATCCACACCTGTTTGACTCACAAGGTATATCTCTTTCTATATACCTTGATTGTCTTGATTCTTCATGCTTATCGCTTTATGGGTAGAGCTACTTGATATCATGGATTGATGGATTTACAAATATAGTACTTGCTTTTGACACGGTAAAAATGATTGCTTGCTCATTAGAATTGCTTGTATTAGTTTAGCTCCGATATTTCTACCTGCTTGGATTTGAAATTTCGAGGACGAAATTTTTCTAAGGTGGGTAGAGATGTCACTCCCCGTTCCCAGAATGCGTATTTTTATACATGTACAACTCGAATATATTTATTTCATATTTATCATGTATTATCCTGTATTTAAATTCCTATAAGTTTATGTTAATTAATTATTTGTTCTTTAATTTTTATGTCAATCATTTTCCTGTAATTTTATTGTCTGCATTTTATTTCCTGCAATTTACTTCTGCATTTTATTTCCTGCAATTTACTTCTGTATTTTCTTTTCTGCTTTTAACCCTCTACTTGCTTTCGGGTTGGCCTTGGCCGAACCCCCTCAAACCCGGCCCACAAACTCCCACCTACCACCACCCTTCCTATTTAAAGCATTCTTCTCCCTCTCTCTCCTCATTACTTCTCTTCACCATTACTTCTTCTTCTTCCTCTCATCACTCTCTCTACCAACCACAGCAGGCAAGTGCAATCTTGCTTCTTGCTTGGAGAACCATTTTTATGGTTCATTTCTCTTCCTCTCATGATCCTGAGAGAGTTTACTACTTTGTATTTTTGATTTATGTGGCTGGTTTCTCCTAGATCTAAGTTGCTATATTCTCGGTTGTTCATGGGTTTGATCTCCCAACTTAGCGTGTTTTCTGGCTGGGAACTCCATTTTCTGGCTTGGGACGAAGGCTTAGTCACGCACACGTTCTTACATGGCTGCGTGTATTTTTAGTCACGCACACGTCTCTACGTGTCTGCGTGAATTTTTAGTCATGCTAACGTTCTCATGAGCGTGCGTGTATTTTTAGTCACGCTAACGTTCTCATGAGCGTGCGTGTATTTTTAGTCACGTACACGTCTCTACGTGTCTGCGTGGATTTTCAGTCACGCTCACGTTCTCATGAGCGTGCGTGTATTTTTAGTCACGCTAACGTTCTCATGAGCGTGCGTGTATTTTTAGTCACGTTAACGTTCTCATGAGCGTGCGTGTATTTTTAGTCACGCACACGTCTCTACGTGTCTGCGTGGATTTTCAGTCACGCTCACGTTCTCATGAGCGTGCGTGGATTTTTAGTCACGCTCACGTTCTAATGAGCGTGCGTGGATTTTTAGTCACGCTCACGTTCTTATGAGCGTGCGTGTATTTTTAGTCGCGCTCACGTTCTCATGAGCGTGCGTGGATTTTTAGTCACGCACACATCCATGAGCGTGCGTGCGTGTATTTTTAGTCACGCACATACCCATGAGTGCGTGTATTTTTAGTCACGCACACATCCATGAGTGCGTGTATTTTCAGTCACGCACACGTCCTTGAGTGCGTGCATGAATTTTCTATCATTTCCCTTCACGCTCACACTGTGCATGCCAATATGAACCATTTTCACGCTCACTCCGACTAGACTTGTTGGCGTGACTTGTTGGCCTTAGTGTAGCCTACTAAACTTGGCGTGACTTCCTGACCTGGGTGTTTTATTTGTCCTATAATTATTCATCTAATGATGGCCTGATAATTCTTCTATTATATCCTTATGCCTTTTGCGTGAATTTCTTGATAAATCATGATATGTTAAATTTGTTAAAATGGATTGTTATGTGGAATGCGCCTTGTGTCCTGATTGATCCATGGATACCCAGTATGACTAGAACTTGACCTTGAGAGTTGTAGACTCGACCCATGTAATACTAAATGACTTTCATGCCTTGTCACCATTGATAAAGATTGTGACATGGACTAAATATTGATCATGCGTTCCTAGTTGGAACAAAGAGACTGGCTAGTCGTCTTATTGAATGAAATGAATGAGACACGTTCATGTAATGAACTATTGTACTCGATTAGCCGATCCCGAATATTGGCATACAGGCACATGCAGGCTTCAAATTATTTATTTATTTAGTTAATTATCTTACAAAAACAGCATGTGTACTTTATGGTCAAGGCATGATTACCCCGTGGTCAAATTTGATTGTTGTATCATGCTATGTAAGACCTACAACCTAGCCGCACGGGTATCGTTGTAGAGTTGCGCATATCGTACCCCGTAGAAAGTACTCATTGAATGACCATGATCCACGGCATGGAACTTCACTCAACGTAGAGACCATTAAGTCAAATAAAATAACGATGGCATGGAGAGAATGGATTCCCGAGTTCTTACATGGCAGCCCTCTTGGGACTATTAAGTGCCCGACAGGCCGGCTGGTTCCCACAGATACTGTAAATCTGTCACACGGGCAGGGAGCAGTATCTGCTTATATTATTGTACATGCTATAATGGCGGGCGTCCCGCTGGGACTCGTCTAACTACATGATTGGCGCAATTGATTGATTGGATAGACTAGCCTTGCTCGCACATAGTAAGAACTGAGGAATCCCTATTTTGCATAATTCCAGGATAACTTGGGACTCACAATTGCAAGCCGTAGTAGCTGATTGGTCGTTCAAGATGATTTGTTTGTGTACTGTACCTACTCTGTTGCCTAACTGAGATGATCAGAATGTCAGGACATGACGGGCCAACTTCTGTCCTTGTTTGGTTGGGAGGTTGGTTCGAAGTATCGTGATGTTATGTGAATCCTAGTAGATAGCAGAGATCTATTATTTTATCCTCTTACTTACTGGTTTAATCCTTTATATCGTGCTCCCTTGTGGTACTTGCTATTAGAGGTCTAACCTCTCTGGTTTTGCATGGCCAGATTTAGAGCCGGTCCCCGAGGATCCAGCTTACATCTACCTCCACGATGGTCAACACTAGAGGAATGATCGCAGGAGGGCTCGAGTGGGTTTTCTTACTTCCCCGCTCATTTTGCTAAATACTTTATACTTTGCCGTTTGGCACCGACATGTTAGTCGGATTGTCTTGCACTTACTTTTGCATAATTGTAACTAAGGTCAGACTGCAGCTGATAACAATTGTGTATATGTTACTATACCATCTGGCTATGTTTTGTAAAGCCAGATCTCAAGAGCATTTTGACTAAGCGTTTGGGATGCCTTACTGCTTTATCTTACATGTTCTCTATTTCTGTTCCTTGTTTGAATGATTGAGACAATAGATGTAGAGTGACCATAGTAAGACTTTCATGTAGTATGCACCCCTACGGCTGGTTAGACAGCATTGATCGTATTATACGGTATTCGTCTACCCGTAATACGTAGCTGGCTGAGTCATTCCCCCGCTCTCCAGTATTCTGGTTCTGGGGCGTGACAAGATCAGCCACCTCTTTTTGGACTTCTCCATTAACATCTACATACTTGAAGCATTGATGAAGAGTTGATGGCATGATATTATGCTCATGCAGAAATGGTCTCCCTAGCAAGGCATTATAGGAGCCATGATTGTCGATCACATAGAAGGTGACCTTTGTACGTGTCACGCCCCAGAACCAGAATACTGGAGAGCGGGGGCAGACATAGCCAGCTACGTATATGAAATGGAATCTATCTCGCTGTACGGTCACGGCTGTCTAGATATATGAGGGTTTATCTACAAGCCTGCAGTCTCTTAAGGTCATGAACAAGCCTATTGTCTCAATCACAAGCAAGTAAGTAAAAGTTACAAGATGTATGATCATTAAATATACAATAATAAGGCGTCCCAAATATTACATATTCAGCTGATCCTGAAGCTAGTCGTTACAAAATGTCAGGACTAGCAAGAGTTTAGTCATACATGATCAACCCTAGGATCTGTTAATCATGTTACAGCCCGTAGGCAGACAGTAAGTAAAATGCAACCGAGCTAAACAGGTGCTCGTCGGCTAAATGCCTCAAAAGAATATTTTTTACAATAAAGTGGAGGATCCAAAAATAAACCCACTCGTTGCCAGGGTTCCGTCTAGTGGCCACCATCTGGCTGGAAGGTCGGTAGATCCTCTGGAGCTGCTCCGAAATCTGGCCATACAAAACCAGCTGGGTTAGACCCCAGAAAGAGCAAGTGCCACAAAGGAGCTTCACTCAAGAACTAAAACCACACTACAAAAAAAGTGACCTTTGGGGACAACAAAAAACTGTCATAAAAACTGCAATTACCGTCCCAATAAATATTTGGGACGACCTTTGGGACGGGAATGGACGGTCCTATTAGGGTGGCGTGGCAAAAACTTTAGGGACGGATATTGCCGTCCTAATTATTGTTAAAGGACGATTAGGCAAAACGTCTCAAAAGTTTTCAAATTTATGCTTTTGTGTGACGATTTATTAATTCGTCCCAAAAAATAAGTTTTTGTAACAGATATATTTCGTCCTAATAAATAAGAGACGAAATTTTAAAAAGTCACAAAAAAAGTAATTTACTTTTTGTTACAGTACTATAATCGTCCCAAAATCTTAACAATTATTTAAATTATTATGGAATTACTAATTTCCTCTTTATATATAAAATATATAATTGAATTTTATACACAACAAAAATTCATATAGAACTATTTAATTTAATCGCAAATGCATGTGGTAGCCGCAACATTAACAAAGCAATTTCTATAAAACATATTTAACTCATTGTTCACAAAATGAAATCCAAGTCTTACATCACTTCGAGTGTTCTCTCATCATTAGCAAAATGAACTCAAAATATTTTACATCATTAAGCATTCACTTAATTTACAAAATAAAATCTACAACTTTTTACACAAGTCCAAAACATATTTGATTTTCCAAAGTGGCATCTCCCATCATTTGCAAAATAGGTACAAAAAGCATTGGAAGGACCTGCAAATAGAAGTAAACAAATCAGCCTCATAAAAAACAACCTGCAGATAATGAATTCTACACTTGATCTAGCACAATACAACAATCACCCCTAGTTACAGGCATGATAGCATGCATTAGGTACTGCTATACTGTCTATACTAATAACCTCTATAAAAAAATAACAATGGACAATATAACATCCCAATGTAGAGTTTTTTTTCATAAAATATGGTACAGCTTTCAGAATTCAATAAAAAAATAAAAAAATCATATTGCAAAACTACCAATTCTGGCACAAGTAAACAACACAGCATAGCAGAGGCAATACACATCTCTGCTAGAAGAGCATTTGAATCCTCTCTGTTACAAAAAATATATGGTCACAGAAGAGCATTTGAAGTTCTTGTCAATCATGCTCATATGAAAAGAGAAACAATACTCACAAAGTAACCAAAGAGAAATCAAGTTTCCACATATATGGTCTCAGAGAAACAAAAATATCAAAATTATCTAGTACAGACCAACCGTACCATTAGATAGACTAGCACTTGATGGCACCAATTGCAGCAACAACACAAAAGTTGCAAGATTTAAATTTCAAATGTGAAAATTAAGCAAATCACTAAACTTATCACTGTTGGGTATTTACACACGTAAAGGGAGTAGGAGTTGCCGCATATAGTTGACTGCTAGGACTAGAGTGTATACTAATGAATGAGGCTTGAGGTAGAAAAGAAGATACTGTAGTTTGAAACATTATAAAGAAGATGACACACAATACTGTATGGAAGAAATAATTCATGTTGATATGCATACTGTCCCCCCACTTTAATGAGAGTGCCAAGATGGAGCTAACACAACTAAACTATGACTCCACATTTTTTGTCGGATATGACATCAGTAATAATAGACATAGTGTAAAGTCTCCTTTCGTCTAAACCTGTCAATTTTTTGTAACAAGATGTATATCCAAGAAACCTCTACACTGTGTCAAAAAATTTCGGTGGTGGTAGTGAAACTCCACCATTGGTGCCTTGTTCGTGTTGTATCAGTGTCAAGTATCGCAAACAACGAGAAAATTCCAGAATACACCAATAAACAGCAAAATTGTCATATTATCGTGTTCACATCATGTCTTATCATATTTGTATCCATGCAACAAAATTTGTGAACGTTTAAATGTTGAAGTTCAATACTAATAGTGTCAATTTCTAAATTAGCGCAGGGAGGGACCACAGGCACACATACAAATACAAAATGCACACAAGGTATGCTTTATTCTAGTAGGCCATCGAATTCAGCCAAGTACATAACACTGAAAAAAAGTATTAAGCTATTAAGGAAGAGCATTACCCTAAGTCGGTAATCACAATGCTGACATTGTCCTATGACTTACGGTCCTGCAGACGAAAAAAAATAATGTGTCCAATAGAACAATATTGTTAATTAGTTAACAACTGAAATTAAAAATGAAAATAAATAATCTAGATGGGTTGAATAATGTGGTATCAAAGTCGTCTGATCTAGAGCTTCACAAGCTAGCTAAAACACAAATAAGGAAAGATTTAGACTAGTGGAAAAAATCATATTGTCTATCAACAAATGGAAGGAAATGTCGCAGAAATTGATCAGAAGGCAATTCCTAATCGAAGGCATAAAAAATGTTTACTATCCAGTTTACTATTAAAGGCATAGAAAAAGTTTACTATACAGGTGGCTGCACCTGCTTGCGCTATGTGTTCAAACTTCCACATGAGAAAAGAAAAAATATCTAGAAATTGCAAAAAGAAAAAATATGCATACCCGCATCTCAAACTCTCCAATAAACAACAATGACTTTGAGGAGATAAAACACCTGCAACGAAAAAAGTAGATACCATATAAATATAGATGCCATGTCTCGAATGCATGTAAGGTCAAAGAGTAGATACCATAAATATAGATAGAGTATCATGGGTAGGTACCATATAAGAGTATATTCACATGCTAATGCTTAGTGGCTTATGAATTAAAATGGATGCACTGCCATTTTCCATTTGTCAAGACTGCTCTTTCTTCAGTGACTCTTATCAGTAAAATCAATACCAAAAGATTAAAGGATCATTTGTCACATAGTAACAAAAATGAACATTTAAATAGCATAATGTAGTGATTTGACATTATTAAAACTTAAAAGTAATTTAGCATTTGACATTTTCGAAGAGCAAATACTAATAGACAAATACTAATTGGTTCACTACCATGATTGCATATACCAATCTCAGCATATACTTATATAAACAAATCATACAATTATTTTCCTAAATTTTAAAGTGCTTCAGTTTTGAGTTATCTTCAAATTTGTTCCATTTCCAAATCCAAGTATAGAATGTCAAGGAAACAAATTGCATGCAAAAAAGAATTGCAGTTTAAAACTATTCCGATACTCACCAGCCGATTTGTGAACTGTCGAAAGGATTCACCTTATAGACGTCCCATTTCTATATCTGGATTTACCTACCTCGATGTCAACAGCAAAGGAAAAGAAAATGAAATCTTATACATATCTTCTATTTGATCACTTGTTTCTAAGACACTAGGAAGGACATAGGAATTAGAACCAAAAATCTAGTGTTAGACGAGAAATATTAAATTCTCCGATATTGCAGTTCTGACAATATGAATAATGTAGGAAGGATATGTCACATTTAAACTATCTTACTACAAAGGCACTTAGAAATATATGCTAACTGTAGGAAGGATACTGCACTTAGAAATATATGTCTATTTCCACATTGAACCATCAGAAATTGGACTAGTACAGAGTCCAAGCAATTAGATAAATGCGGAAAATCCATGTAAAGAACTAAAAAAATATTAGAGCGTTTTACCATCAGTGAATACCAAAGAGCATCCTTATACATGTTGTAAGCCCAGCTGGTGCATGCTTCATTGCAAAGTCCATAAAAAATCGAATCCCTTGTTTGTACTCAGTATCATTTCTATGTGGATGTTTTATCCACCTTTTTGGAATTGATTGTGACATGATAGCAAAAAACTATATCCTCCCTCAAACAACAAACCTAACAAACCAAGAAAATGAATATTAGTAAGAATTTATATCATTATACATATTGTGCAATCTATATAATTCACAATTCTGATCACCACTTAAGAGTCATGGTAAAGCAAATAATATCATATCAATTTAGGTTCATATCTCATCTTATGCAAAATTTAAGTTAATCAAGTCAGACTCACACATTGTTTAACTTAATAAAAGAATATTATCACCTTCTAATAGGTCAAGATCGACATACAGTAACCATAGGTGGTTGCATCTATATATCTGTCATGGGATAAAGTTGCAACTATTGCATAACACTTCAGATCATCATCACTCAAGAAATCATAACAAGCAATCATAAAGACAATGCATAACACGAGGTTTAGATCATGGGAAATCATAAATTAAACTGAGCAATACTTTGTTAACGAGCAAATTGCACCACCTGGTATCACACAATAGGTGGGCAATTGCACAACAATGTTATCAGAAGTTCTCCGAACAGTCAAATCTCTATTTTCATTTATTTTAACAAAATACAAGTAGCACCCGAGGAAAAGCACTAGCCAATGAATATACACAACATTTAAGTTACTACCTACCTTTGACATGTCATAAATCAACAAGAATAGTCTCTGATCAGTCTCTTTTAGCAGACTGCTGCTTCAAAAAAAAAAATCAGTTGCATATTGAAAGCTCCAAAGAGGGAGTAAGAAAAAGCTAAAAAGTAGGAATTCCCCTACTAAGAAGGATATTACCTCAAAGTTCTTGGATGCTTCCTTCATCTATTCTGTCAACTCTTGTTTTGTTTGTTCCACTGTAGGAAAGACATTAGCTTGTAGAAGATACCTTCTCCAAGAGCTTTGATGTTCTCACTACAAAGCTTTGAAATGCATGGCTGTTCAAGCAATTGCAGAATACAGTAAGAACAAAGAATACAAATTTGAACTGTATACAATAGTATCATTTTCAATATAAGATTTTGATTTTTTTTTATTTTTTTTATTCAAGAACCAATATAGATTATAACTACATAATAGTATCATTTTTTACTTCGAGAACAAATATAGTAAGCTATAGATATCATCTTCCTCCCTGTTTAAACACAACTTAACAGGAGAGCAGCTGTACTAAGGTTGTCTACCGGGACTGGCAGATCTTACCATTGACGATCCTATAAGAGTTTTTTTCACAGGACTGGAAATAACCAGTTAATTGAATGCTTGTCATGGAAACATTGGAAAGCCACTTTGAACCTTTACTCTTTCTTTGCTTAGTTATCTAGGGAAATAAGTGTTCAAATGTTTAGTTTTTCCTTCAGAACTTGTGCTTGGGTGCCAATTGCCAATACTTGCATTAGGACACACTCTCCACTTGGCATCATTAGGCTCACTTTATGAGCATGCCAACAGACCCATAATTACCATTAGGCAAGTGGTCACCTAGTCAAAAGACTCAAAACCAGGTCCATGGTCCCCATCATCTTTTCTTTGCAAATCAGTTGTAGTCCCAAGTATGTCTCTAATTTTTTAGTCTGATTTTTTTACAGACAGCTGACAAAAAGTTTGAAAGACCATAATTTAGTTATTATCTTTACTGTTACAAAGAGAGGCTTGAAAACAACTTAAAATGTACAGTCGTATGTATATCCTCATTTTTTTAAAAAACATTGTAACTTACAGCTTAAATGCATGCACATATATGTATAACAAATCCTAATAAAAAATATAAATGTATCTATAACAAATTCTAATTAAAATATAAACATATTTATAAGCAATCATAATTAAAATATATTTAAATCATATCTATATCTATATAAATTTTAATTTTAATTTTTTTCAATCATATCAAAGAATATTTTTTCTTTACGTGCAATGCACGTGCACGTGACTATATGCACGTGCCCCATCTTCAGAACCAAATATTGATTACTTCGTACAATATCTAACTATATGCAATCAATATACCAAATGTGTGATATTCACCTGAATTGGACATTCCATAAGAAGCATTTTGCTGATAATCAATTTTGATTCCGAGTGTAAAGGAATATGCTAATAAAGATATCACAATTATATAAAAAAGAGGATTTTGCTGATACTCAAAATTTATAAACTATTCTTATTTCTTATGCATGTAAAAAAATTCAAATACATCCAGTTAACTTTTTATTATTCGTTGGATCTGAATCTATTCAACACTAAAAACAATAACTTAATTGAAGGTGAGATGAAGTCAATTAGCAGACGGATGTTATGAATAAGGAGCCAAATGGAGTTAATATTGTTGATTTTATCTCACAAATTATCTCTAAATTGGGGACAATCTCTGAACTTTGCCAGAATAAGTTTATCATGTGAAGAGACCGTAAATAATGGACTGTTGATTTTATCTCACAAATTCTCTCTAAAATGGGGAAAGCAGCTCCCAAATGCTGCTCCTACTATGTCTTCCGAGGAAAAAGTATGAACCGCTATTTGACAAAGAGTTAACAGGGTCTGGCTTTCCATAACAATGCAATATTTCCTTACAAAAATTAAGAAAGGACTTTGTTGACTAACAATTTCACTAGATATAATTCTAGTTACAATAAATGATGGCAAAGAACTTAATTATAACAAGCACATATCCAATGCTGACTTTGGATCAAATACTCCACAAATCAAAAGATCACACTAATGAATATAATCCAAACATTGCAAGATGAAACTTTAGATCATAATATGGGTAGAGAGAAAGAAGCTACTCTTAATCAATTGACTAGACAACCCTAATAAACGAACTGGAAAATTAACCTGAGAAGAAGATAATAGTATCAGGAAAAAAAGAAAGGAAAGAAAAGGTGGAACATGGTTTATGTGTTATAATCAGGTGTCCACTTCGACGGTGTTAGAAATTTTTAGATTTTGAGAGAAGGAAATTCTCAAACCCTAAAAATGTAGTCGGCGGGCCTAAGAAAACCGAAACCCTAAGAAAATCTTGAGATTGTGAGAGAGAAGGAGAGGACTTGCCTTTGTTGCTTCGCAAGTGATGGAGGAGGGAAGAGTAGTCGACGGGTTCCTGGTCACAGGAAGGTCGAGAGAGGGAAAGGGGGAAACCCTGAAAAAATAAGTGCGGGAAAAAATTGGGGGTCTTTGGAAGACTTTCAGACTTTGTAACACTCTACTTTTGGCACATGTTATGCATGTGATCTGAACTTTAAAATTGTCATAGTACTTACTATTACAAATAATTTTTTTGTAATATAAAAATAATAAAGATATAGAATTAGAATTTTAGTAACACTGTTTACCTATAGTAACGGTAGAGCTTTGCTATGTCTACAACCAAATGTTTACAATTTTTTTACAACCGCCACTTGTCGAACTTCGGTTGGAGGAGGGGAGGAAGTGGTCGGGTCGGGTGGAGCCCATGTAGCAAAGGGGTGAGAGGAAAGGTGGGACCCATGTGTAAGGGGTGGAAGAGAGAGGTTGTAAAAAGGTTGTAATCATTTGGTTGTAGACTTAGCATTTTTCGTAATGGTAACCGTCACAAGCTTGTAATGGTAATAACCAAAAAATGTGTTACAATTTGTATATTATGGTGTAGTGGTTTTTGATCGAAAAAAGGGGAGAGAGGGAAAGAGAAATAGGTGTGAGGATTTTCTGTGAGGATTACGGCGGAGATTTACGTTTGGAGATCATCCAATGGGTATGAGGGAATAGGAGCGGAAAACATTTTTCCAAAAATTTGGTAAAGATCCGCAAAATATTTGACATTCCTTCTGAGTTATTTGGGACGTTAGTATGATTTATTTGGGATGAAAAAATTTAGTGACCTTAAATAAGAGATCCAATTTTTAATTTGTCCTAAATAATACTATTTTTTGTTATAAAAAACATAGTCATCCCCAAAACTAATTATTTAGGATGTTTTAGACTAGCGTTCCTAATAGTGTCGTCCCAAAAGCAAGCTTTTTTTGTAGTGCCAGCAATCAGCACAGGAATATAAATAATATAATAAAAGACAGGAAATATAAATAACTGGTAAAACTGGAAATAAGAAAAAAAAAACATGCCAGGATGATATACGACGAGATAACCATGGAACTATTTAGATAGCTAGGTTACAACCCGTAAACCAAACAAGGACCGGGGTTGTAACCCTTCGTCTGAACGGAGCTTGGTTTCTCACCATTTATCGAAAAAATAAATACAAGCATGCTGGTCATGTAACAGTCTGGAACAAGATCAGGGCAAGACTAGATTGTTAGACTCCATCCAATCATTACTCGGGCAAGCAAGACCTACGGCTTGATACTTTAACTAACTAGGGTTATCACAGTCCTAGTTACTAAAAAGATGCGGTGAGATTATTCCACAGCCACAAGCCCTGCAGACCATCCAGGTTACCCAGGTCGAAAGATTAGGGTGGAATTCAGGTGGGTATATCGTTCAGGAAACGCATGTACCCTTAAGTAGCTTGAAGGGTGCAACACATGACAGTGTGCTGGAAATGTGCCCTACTCGACGGCGGGCTACAGATCCCAGGCGCGCCCAGGTAACGGGATTGCCTGTAGCTGGGAAATCTCTTCATGACTAACGTATTAATCTAGTTATTAGTCCCTAGTTCATTTCAATAGGTATTCCTGACCGTGGTACTCAGGAGTCCCCTCCTAGACATGATGCAAGACAGGACTGGTTTATTTATACAAGCACAATCACCCACGGTGTCCAGGATGTTCATTCTTGTCAAGTCATGTCATGTCAGGTAGCCGTCGTAACAGCTTATCAAGATATAACATGTCAGGTTATCAGGTCAAGTGTACTAGTCAGGAGTGCGCCACGACGGGCCACCATCAGGTCATGTCAGATTACTCATGTCAGGAGTGCACCACTACGGGCCACTATCAGGTCGTGCTCAATTATCAATTCCAAACATATCAAGTAAATTCAGGGATTATCAAGTTCAGGTCAAAAGGCGTAAGGATATAAAATGGACGTTAAATATCTAATAAAATATCAATATACAGGGCTATAGAAGATCCAGGATAAGGAAAATAAAACCAAACTGACATGCTGATATAAGATCAAGTCTGCCAAAGGGCCATACGCTCAGGTAAGCATACGCTCCCAAAAGGCAGCGTATGGGGGGGGGGTCACAAAGCTCTCGGGTTGAACCAGGGTAACAAGATAGGCTAGCGTACGCTCAAGCCAGCGTACGCCTTGCTCGCTCAAGCTAGCGTACCAAGGCACGCGTACGCTCAAGCTGGCGTACGCTCAAGCTAGCGTTCGCTCAAGACATGCTGCCAACAGGCAGCATATCAAGGTGAGCGTACGTTCACTAAAGAGCAGCGTACGAAGGCTAGCGTACGCTCGCTAAAGAGCAGCGTACGAAGGCTAGTGTACGCTCGTAAAAGGGCAGCATACGAAGGCTAGCGTACGCTCGCTAAAGAGCAGCGTATGAAGGCTAGCGTACGCTCGCTAAAGAGCAGCGTACGAAGGCTAGCGTATGCTCGCTAAAGAGCAGCGTACGACTCAGCGGCATAAGCTAAAAAGCTAGCTCACTGCTCACAGTCTTCTCCAGAGGGCAAGAACAGCAAGAACTGCAAGAACTCCAAGGATGGAACCCAAAACTCCAAATGCTCATAACTTGGTCAAAACAAGTCCGAATCCAACTTTCCAAGGGTCAAAATTGGGTAGAATGAAATTCTCTAAAACATGGAACCATCCAAACTTGAAAACAAGGAAGTTTAATAGATCAAAACCACCAAAAATCCGAAAATAGCAAAACTCTAGATCTACAAGAATTAAAGCCTCAAAATGGAAAATGACAAGTTCTAATGTGGTTTAGAATCATGAGAAGAAGCTAATAGAACCATAAAAAATGAGTTCTCTTGTGGAAGCAAGTTGCACTTGCCTATGGTTGGGGAGTTGTGGAGAGGAAGGAAGAAGAAGAAGAAGAAATAAATGAGAGTTATGGAGGAGAGAGAAGGTTGGTGGGGAAATAAATATCATGGGTTGGTGGTAGGTAGGGGGTTTACCTTGGTCCATGATGGACCAAGCAACCAGCCGGCCAAACCAAACCAACCCAAACCGAGAGTTTAAACCAAGCCAAGAAAACTAAACAAGGAACAATACAAAAAAATACGTACACGTATTTCCAAAATACGTAATACGAACAACTGGCATTACAACTCTACCCACCTTAAAAGAATTCCGTCCTCGGAATTTAATTAAGAGGCTAGAGGGACAAAAACAAGCTACACTATTCACATGCAATTATACTAGGCAATCAATCAATCATGCAAGCAAAGAATTGATGGCATGAGGCATAAGAAAGATATTATACCTCATGAGTCAAACAAATCGGGATATCATGATCGGATATCATCCTCACGCTCCCACGTTGACTCCCCCAAAGAGTGATGACCCCAAGCAACTCGGACTAACTTGATAGTCTTGTTCTTGAGGATCTTCTCTCTTCGATCCAATATAGACACGGGCCTCTCCTCATACGAAAGGTTGGTACCAACAACCAATTCCGAATGATCCAGGATATGGCTCGGGTCCGGGATATACCGTCGTAATTGGGATACATGGAACACGTCATGCACCTCGCTTAGCGACGGCGGAAGAGCGAGACGATAGGATACATCTCCTACTCGCTCCAGAATGTCAAACGGTCCTATATACCTAGGACTAAGCTTGCCCCGTACGCCGAAACGAATGACGCCACGGTTAGGCGAAATCCTTAGGAATACATGATCGCCGACCGAAAACTCGAGAGGGCGCCGATGAGAATCGGCCCAATGGCGCTGGCGATCTGGGGCAACTCGAAGGTGATCTCTGACTCGCCTGACTACTTCAACGGTCTGAGCAATCATTTTTGGACCAAGCATCTGCCTCTCTCCAACATCATTCCAGGCTAACGGGGATCTGCACTTCCTGCCATACAGTGCCTCGAACGGTACCATCTGGATACTGGCCTGGAAACTGTTGTTGTATGAGAATTCCACCAGGTGCAAATGATCTTCCCATGAACCACCGAAGTTAAGTGTGCAAGACCGCAACATGTCTTCAAGAGTCAGGATCGTGCGCTCCGACTGGCCATCTGTCTGCGGGTGATATGCTGAACTGAACTGGAGGTGAGTCCCCAAACTCTCTTGCATGCTACGCCAAAAGTGCGACGTAAATCTTGAATCTCGGTCTGAGGTGATACTAACTGGCACTCCGTACAATCTGACAATCTGCCTAAGGTACATCTCCGCTAGCTGAGCCGTCGACTGACCAACTCTGAATAGAAGAAAGTGAGCCACCTTCGTGAGCCGATCAACTATAACCCAAATAGCATCTCTACCAGCTGGGGATCTAGGTAGTCCAGTCACAAAATCTATGGTCACATGCTCCCACTTCCATTCTGGAATCGGCAAGGGCTGAAGAAGTCCAGCCGGTCTCTGATGTTCGGCCTTAACTTGTTGACAAACTAAACATCGAGAGACAAACCGAGCTATCTCCCGCTTCATGCCATTCCACCAGAAGTGCTGTCGGATATCACGGTACATCTTCGTACTGCCAGGATGGATGGAATACTGAGAACTGTGCACCTCTGACATGATCTCCTGTCTGATATCTCCACTGGGTACACAAAGACGCTTACCATGTCGAAGTGTACCATCCTCATGAATGCATAACTCTGGTCTTCGTCCTGCCTCACACTCTGCTCTGAGTCGCTGAAGCTTGGAATCTGCCGACTGCGCCATCCGGATCCTCTCGACTATAGTGGACTGAACTTGCATATTGGCCATCAATGCCACACTGGAAGGGAGAACAACTTCTATACCCATCTTCTGAAGATCAGCTAACAATTTTGGCTGCGCTGTTAGGAAATAAACTCCGGCTCTTCTGCTCAAAGCATCTGCTACGATATTGGCCTTTCCAGGATGATACTGCAGGTTGACATCATAATCCACAAGAAGCTCCAGCCACCTTCTCTGACGCATGTTAAGATCCTTCTGGGTGAAAACATACTTCAGGCTCTTGTGGGTGAAAATCTCCACCCTGTCTCCGTACAAATAGTGCCTCCACAACTTAAGTGCAAACACCACTACTGCCAGCTCCAAGTCATGGGTTGGGTAATTTCTCTCATGATCACGAAGTTGTCGTGACGCATAAGCTATTACCTTCCCATGCTGCATCAGAACACATCCTAAACCTCTGCCTGAAGCATCACAGTACACTGAGAATCCTCCGGTCCCATCTGGAAGCGTGAGAATAGGAGCTGTTATCAGGCCTCGCTTCAACTGCTCAAAAGAACTCTGACACTCTGCTGTCCAAGCAAACTGTGTATCCTTACGGGTCAACTGCATCAATGGCGCTGAAATTCGAGCAAAATCCGAAACAAACCGCCGGTAGTAGCCAGCCAATCCAAGGAAACTGTGAACTTCTGCAACTTTGCTGGGCACTGGCCATGACTTAATAGCCACAATCTTCTGGGGATCCACTTCTACTACTCCTCTGGTGATGATATGACCCAAGTACGAAATGCGATCAAGCCAGAACTCGTATTTACTGAACTTGGCATAAAGCTGGTACTCCCTGAGGATCTGAAGAACCACACGGAGATGCTGCTCATGCTCCGCCTCACTCTTGCTGTAGACCAGAATGTCAGCCAAGAATACGATCACAAACTGATCCAAGTAAGGCATGAAGATGCGATTCATGAGGTCCATGAATACTGCCGACGCATTGGTTGCTCCAAAAGGCATAACAAGGAACTCCCAATGCCCATACCGAGATCTGAAAGCTGTCTTCGGGATGTCCTGCTCTCTGACTCTGATCTGATGATAACCTGAGCGCAAATCAATCTTCGAGAATACTGAAGCCCCCTTGAGTTGATCAAACAAGTCATCTATCCTCGGGAGAGGGTATCTGTTCTTGATTGTCACTGAGTTCAAGGTACGATAATCAACACATAACCTGGACGTACCATCCTTCTTTTTCACAAGAAGCATCGGAGATCCCCAAGGCGATCCACTAGCACGAATGAATTCCTTGGTTCTAAGCTCTTCAATCATCTTATACAAGATCTCCAACTCTGATGGCGCCATCCTGTAGACTCTTTCTGATACTGGGGCTGTCCCGGGAATCAAGTCTATGGTGAACTCGATCTCCCGCTCTGGAGGCATACCTGGAAGCTCTTCTGGGAAAACATCTGGAAACTCATCCACTATCCTGGGCAACTGAACTGCTGCTACTGCCATCCGCAATACTGGAGGAGATGACTCAACCTCACCTCGAGAGAAAGAAAACTCTGGCTCGTCTGGAATGCTAAAAACAACCCTACCAATATGGTAGTCTATCCTAGCATACTGGTTCCTCAACCAATCCATCCCTAAGACCATATCATAATCGGCCATCGGGAATTCTATCAATCTAGCAGGGAACTCCCTACCGCTAACTACGATCCGACATGAGGAAAACACTCTATCTACTCCCACAAGTCCGTTACCAGTAAGTATATTGAGCCTTACTGATAATGACTCGGGCTCCAATCCTACCCGTGTCGCGAATCGTGCAGACATAAAAGAATGCGATGCACCAGAATCAAATAAAGCTGAAGATGGAAAGGAGTTGACGAGAATAGTACCTGCCACTACCTCACCTGGTGCCAACTCTTCCTCCACGGTCATCACCATAGCCTGACCATGCCCTCGGGGTGCTGGTCCCCTCTGCTGAAATCCTCGCTGCCTATTCTGGCTCAAGGCCTGGGCTTGCGCATACTGCTGGGGGCTCTGCTGCTGAAATGCCTGGGACTGAGGCGGCAAGGGCCTCATCAATGGATACTGCTGCTGCTGCTGGACTGGTGCTGGTCCTCTCACCGAAGAGCTAGAAAGGTTGGACGATGATGAACCACCCCTATTCGGGCAGGATCCAACCCTATGGTCTGGTGCTCCACAAGCCAGACACAATCCCTGTGTCCTACGACACTCTGCCACCACATGGCCTGGCTTCCCACAATGAGAACAACCCACTACGGAAGATTGCTTCTGCTTCTGCTGCTGCTGAGGGTACGTCGGAGTGGAATGCTGAACCGACGTCACTGAGGCCGCTCGCCTCGGAGTTCCAATAGTCAAGGCCCTGGCTGCCGGGGCCGGTGCTGAGGACTGATTCATCTGGCCGTGAGATCTCTTCCGACCTCCGACCCTATCCACAATCCTCTGGGAGGTATACTCATGCCTCCGGGCTGCTCTCAAGACTGCATCAAAAGTCTGATGCTCAAACTGCTCGACTGCCAACAAAATCTCCAGGTGAAGCCCCTGCTGGAACCGCTGGGCTCGATCATACTCGGTCGCCACCAAGGTGGGAGCAAACCGACTAAGTCTGGAAAACTCGACCGTATATCCGTCGACCGTTCTGCCTCCTTGCTTCAGATTGGTAAACCTCGTCTGTAGATCATACCGAACTACAGCATCAAAATACTTGGTCTGGAATCTCTCTCTGAACACTGCCCATGGAATGGGTGCTGCTAACCCAACTGCCTGCGCTGCCCACCAGCTGCGGGCAAGATCTAACAACTACAGGCGCACAACGGCCACCTTCTCGTTCTCTGGAGTCCTGGCTGCTTCTAGAATCACCTCTGTGTCCTGAAGCCATGCATCTGCTACGATAGCATCTTCACTACCGTCGAAGAAGGGAGGGTTCAAGCGCTTGAAGCTGTTGGCCGCGCTGTTACCCTGATGACCACCTCTTGTCAAAGCATCCGCCACTGCCTGTTGCAAGGCATCTCCACGACGATCTTGAGAAGCTATCAAGGTCCTGACGAGTCCTACTAATGTGCCATCATCATGTTCTACAGGTTGAATTGGCTGGACTGGTGGCTCTTCTCCAATAGGCTCGACTCTGGAGGCTACTCCGGAGTGCTGGACTTGATCTCCAGGTTGCTGCTGGTCCACGGGAGGTGCTCCGCCTTGCTGATCGGTAGGACCACGAACAATGCCGCTGAAGAAGACGACATAGGGAACAATAAGGAAGGACCAGGACAGATCAATAATACAAACATATGATCAGGACAAGAATTCTAGGGATTCAGAGGATACGAGCAGAGATCAAGGACGAATACTGATTGAGACATCTATTCGGTAAACCCTCACATATCTTGATTTATAAGACCTGCATGGGCCACCACTTAAACCATGTCACGCCCCAGAACCAGAATACTGGAGAGCGGGGGCAGACATAGCCAGCTACGTATATGAAATGGAATCCATCTCGCTATACGGTCACGGCTGTCTAGATATATGAGGGTTTATCTACAAGCCAGCAGTCTCTTAAGGTCATGAACAAGCCTATTGTCTCAATCACAAGCAAGTAAGTAAAAGTTACAAGATGTATGATCATTAAATATACAATAATAAGGCGTCCCAAATATTACATATTCAGCTGATCATGAAGCTAGTCGTTACAAAATATCAGGACTAGCAAGAGTTTAGTCATACATGATCAACCCTAGGATCTGTTAATCATGTTACAGCCCGTAGGCAGACAGTAAGTAAAATGCAACCGAGCTAAACAGGTGCTCGTCGGCTAAATGCCTCAAAATAATATTTTTTACAATAAAGTGGGGGATCCAAAAATAAACCCACTCGTTGCCAGGGTTCCGTCTAGTGGCCACCATCTGGCTGGAAGGTCGGTAGATCCTCTGGAGCTGCTCCAAAATCTGGCCATACAAAACCAGCTGGGTCAGACCCCAGAAAGAGCAAGTGCCACAAAGGAGCTTCACTCAAGAACTAAAACCAGCAATCAGCACAGGAATATAAATAATATAATAAAAGACAGAAAATATAAATAACTGGTAAAACTGGAAATAAAAAAAAAACATGCCAGGATGATATACGACGAGATAACCATGGAACTATTCAGATAGCTAGGTTACAACCCGTAAACCAAACAAGGACCGGGGTTGTAACCCTTCGTCTGAACGGAGCTTGGTTTCTCACCATTTATCGAGAAAATAAATACAAGCATGCTGGTCATGTAACAGTCTGGAACAAGATCAGGGCAAGACTAGATTGTTAGACTCCATCCAATCATTACACGGGCAAGCAAGACCTACGGCTTGATACTTTAACTAACTAGGGTTATCACAGTCCTAGTTACTAACAAGATGCGGTGAGATTATTCGACAGCCACAAGACCTGCAGACCATCCAGGTTACCCAGGTCGAAAGATTAGGGTGGAATTCAGGTGGG